>CM064502.1:59083282-59198282 GCA_032716605.1 Paralithodes platypus | reverse complement strand
TCAGAGACTCCGAGTCAGGGTGAGGGGGAGGAGGATTGGGGGGGGGGGGAGACAGTGGGTGTGGTTGTAAAGTCAGTGACAATAGGTTAGCCTAAACTGAACAAGATCATCAGATGAAGGTATTGAGGGATAAGCCTTTACAACGGCACCTCGTAGCTACTTTCTACGTTTTCCTATTTTTTCTGAAGTGTAGAGAGGGAGAAGGGGTGTTGGAGAGAGAGAGGAAGTTGTTGGAGTGGCTTTGTTATGTATGATTAGCCTGTATACGTCCCATGTTCTCACCCAGTCGGGGGACACCTCGATGACATATACAGACTAATAACACACATACCTAAGCCATTCCAACAGCTTCCTCTATCTACAACACCCCTTCTCTGCTATCTACACTTTCCCTGCCGTATGGTCCTAGTGTACTGTCTGATGGCGTAATGGGATTCCAAATGTAAGAAGATGCCGAAATTCACTTATACTACCGGTACCAGGCTACCAGGGTGTTTTTTTGTTTTCTATGTGGATGAGGGAGACAAAAGGCAAAACTGCCTGTGACGAGTGCCTCCCCCAGAGTTAAAAGTGACAGGGCCAAAATCAAGGAACGTTCAAGCCAAAGGTGAGGTACCTTTATTAGTCCCGTGGTAACGTGTCTCAGGTCAGGTAAAGGTATTGAGGGATGAGCCTTTACAACGGTACACTCGGATACCATAGTCTCTAGCCCACTCATACAAATTCGTGGACTTCACCTATTTTTAACTATGGAAGTCTGTCTCTGGAAACCAATCTATGAATATAATTTTCTATAAATCAACTACAAAACTATATATACTATTATTATTTTAAAGTTATAACCAAAAATCAATCCAAATAGTTATAATTGCATAAAGAAAAACATAGAGGGTCCTCAATTCTTATTAGTGGGCTAGATAGAGACTATGGTATCCGAGTGTACCTCGTAGCTACTTTCTACTTTTTCCTATTTTCTGATGAGTGTAGAGAGGGGAGAAGGGGTGTTTGGAGAGAGAGGAAGTTGTTGCCTCATAACCCAAGGGTCCCGCCATGGGTACATATTTTCGGTAGGCTATTTCAGCATCTAATGAGGTTTAAGTGTGAAAAGTTACCATTACGAGTTAGAAGAAAAATCGAGTACAAATATATACATACATAAGAATATGTATTAGCCAATAAGTAATAGATACTGTATATAGAAAAACACGATAGGCCTACAATACGTAGATCAAGTATAATTAAGCCCTTGAGAATTATAACGCGTTTTGGCAGTGTATTCTGGCTATCATTAGACGATGTTATTTAGATTAGGAAGGATGTATGGAAATCAGAGGGTTATTTGAAAGTCCCCACCCTTCTTATTGCCACAGATACTTCCTGTTGTATATACAGGGGGAGGGGTGTGTGTGTGTGTGTGTGTGTTATTCACTCACTTGTTCGTCAAGGGGAATCCACGCAATGCGAGCTAAGCTCATTATTATCGCGCCTCCTTAACTGGGAATGTATTGCGTGAAATGCATGTTAAGTGTTTATGTATCGTTGGAATGGCTGTGGATGTGTGTGTAGTCTGTATTTTAGCCAATTGACGACATTTGGAAACGAAGGCTTAGGGTTAATCTGTACGGTACCATTCTCACTACGGTACCAGTCTCAAGTGAAGGCTTAGGATGACCAGTAGCTTAGGTTGACCAGTACGATACCCATCTCACCTTGTAACCGATCACCAACCCCAGATGGGACGTCACAACTTCGTCCACTTATACCAGGTTCCTATTTATACTGCTAGGTGAACAGAGGCTACACCGTTAAGAGACTTGCCCAAATGTCTCTTCCCCGCCCGGGTCTCGAACTCAGGACCTTCTGGTTGTGAGCCATACGCGCTATCCGTTACGCCATGGGGAAGTGTGTGTGTGTGTGTGTGTGTTGTGTGCGTGTGTGTGTGTGTGTGTGTGTGTGTGTGAGAGAGAGAGAGAGAGACAAAGCAAGAGAGAGCGTAAGACAGACAGACAGCTACAGAGACATAGAGAGAGAGAGAGAGAGAGAGAGAGAGAGAGAGAGAGAGAGAGAGAGAGAGAGAGAGAGAGAGAGAGAGAGAGAGTGGAGGGAAAGAGAGAGGGGGGGGGGGGAGGTAAAGGAATCGGTACAAACTTCCCCAAGAGAGAGAGAGAGAGAGAGAAACTAACAATTTGGACAAACAAAATTGGAAGAAGAGAAAAAGTCGAGGGGGGAATTTTGTTTCATTTGAGTTGGAGAATCGAGAGAGAGAGAGAGAGAGAGAGAGAGAGAGAGAGAGAGAGAGAGAGAGAGAGTAATGGTTCACTTTTTGGCCGATTTTTGCATGTATTCATTATTTTTCTAGTTTCCTCCCTAGACCTCCATCAAATTAAAAAAAAAAAAAAAAAAATCTATTAGATCCCCCTTCTAGATTAATTTGTACATTTTTCGGTAAAAAAAGTCCCCGGTGAATGTTCAGGAGTTTTGGCCTACTTATTTGGAATAGGGTATAGCATGTTTATATATTAGTATTACTTATTAGGTTGTGCTCCTTACAGATGAGTGTGCGTGCGCAGACTCGGCTATGGAGGACTGGGAAGAATGGTGAGTTATTTTTTAAATGTTTGTTATTTTTATAATTTGTTGTGATGGTTATTATCTGTGTTATTATTACTATTATTATTATTATTATTATTATTATTATTATTATTATTATGCATAATAATAATAATAATAATAATAGTAATAATAACACAAATAATAACCATCACAACAAATATTAAAAATAACAAACATTTAAAAAATAACTCACCATTCTTCCCAGTCCTCCATACCCGAGTCTGCGCACCCACACTCATCTGTAAGGAGCACAACCTAATAAGTACCGTAATAATAATATATAAACATGCTATACCCTATTCCAAATAAGTAGGCCAAAACTCCTGAACATTCACCTCTATAACTCACAAACGACTACTAGAGTAATGGACCTAATGTTTCTACCATTTGGGAAGGGTTAGCCAGGGAATAGGTGTGGAAATTTACAGCCCATTTTGAGTTACAGAGGTTAGGGCTCACGATTCCTGGCCTACCTATTTGGACCAGGGTAGGCCTATAGTAATTATATTTGGACCAGGGTAGGCCTATAGTAATTATATTTGGACCAGGGTAGGCCTATAGTAATTATATTCATGTATTTATTTATTATACATTATTTAAAATACTGTATACCGGTATATATACAGTATGTTTAAATGTATTCTGTTTTTTATTTTATTATATTATTTTGTTTTTTGCATAAGATAGCTTAGACTTGATGTATCATAATTCGTTGCTCTCAGGTTCTCTCTCTCTCTCTCTCTCTCTCACACACACACACACACACACACACACTCTCTCTCTCACAAGGTTACACACAAATTCTCCGCCCTCTCTCTCCCCCTCTCTCACACACACACACACCTGGACCACACCTACCTATATACTCATTAGAGAAGTGCGGGGCGTGGCTTGGGGGGGGGGGGGGGATAGTGTATAGGGTTTGCGTGTTGTCCCACCACTATTCATGCCCCTACCACCACAACTACCAACATTCTAAACAACCAACTATCTACATATTAATAAACATTCATATACCACTGACTACTACTATCCTAAACAACAAACTACCAACATTAATATATAACACTAGCATTATTCACCCCCAAACACCACCAGACCTATGAGAGTTCCGTATGGAGCTCAGTGGTCTGGTTAATCTGTTCTACATAACTAACTAACTAACTAACCACCACTACTACTACCACTACCAACATTCTAAACAACCAGTCTACCAATATGCATAAACAACCAGCAACCGTCTCTCTACCAACATTAACACTTCTTTAAATACTACCACCATTCATCCACCACCACTATTACCAACTCAAGCAGGGGTGAGGGTTGGTCCTATCCAGAGTAAGGTTTGGCATCCTCTACTCTACCTTAGCCATTTCTGTCTTTATCTTTTACTGTCCTACTTTTCCTTCTTGGTGCTGGCGAGATCACCCGATTGGGTGGCACTGCAAGGGGGGCTGTGGACGGTGGGGGCATTGGCCCGGGGGTGTAAGCCTATGTGCTGATGATTCCCTCCCCCGCTGCCCTCTCAGAGACAGATCTCATCTCACCCTGGCCCCTTCGGGGACCCGAGCATCTGGAGTGGCCACCACAATCACAACAACCACTACCACAACTACCACAATCACCACCACTACTAACATTCCCATACTCATCAATACACACTCACTCTCACTCTCTCTACCTCTCTCTCATAGTTATCAAGATGTCTCCATTTTCACATTGTTATTTTGTTCTTTTTTTCCTTTTCCAATTAGCAATGATTATATACCTCTGCTCCCCTTCTGGCAATTACTCTCTCTCTCTCTCTCTCTCTCTCTCTCTCTCTCTGTACATTTGTTCAGTTCTCTCACAAATTGTATAGTCCCAGTAAAAATGACACGTTTTAAAACCCCTTGAGGATCATGACGCATTTTGACAGTTCATTTTGGCTATCATTACACGATTTTATACAACTTAGGAAGGATCTGTGGGCGTTATATAGGTAAAAACTAGCCTGCGCATTTTGACGTTCGGCCCATTAGTTTGGCGATTTTAAGACCTGTTGTGCCATTTAGGTGTTTAGTTTTTCTTGACGAACGAGAGCGAGCCTGTAGTATAGGAGGAAATGTTGTTACCGAAAAATGTACAAATTAATCTTGAAAGAGGGTCTTGGGGTATTATTTAAGTTTGATGGATGTCTTGGGGGGGAGGGGAAACAAAAAATATTAAATAAAGTAATACATACACTGTATATATATATATGTATATATATAATTATATGAACAAATTACGGTAATACAATTCTCCTCATAAAAGTATCAACCTATGTATGTATGTATTGCATCTATGTATGTATGTATGTATGTATATATGTATGTATGAGTGTATGTATGTATGTATTGTATCTATGTATGTATCTATGTATATGTATGTGTGTATGTATGTACCCCAACCCCTTCATCGTCTCTCTCAATCATCACATCTGCCATATATCCCGTGGTTGTCATTCATTCTCTCTCTCTCTCTCTCAAGTATAGAAATAAGGAAATAGTCCTCACACTTTAAAACGCTCTGATACGGCCTCTCCTGTTCAATTCTGGTCTCCAGCACTCAGGAAAGATATAGAGCGACTGGAAAGAGTACAAGCTAGGGCTACAAAGCTTATTCCATCGATTAGAAGACTGAGCTATGAGGACCAGCTGAGAGCTTGTTATCTGTTTCTGTTGAAAACATGCAGACTACGAGGTCAGCTCATTGAAGTTTTTAAAATACTTAATGGGTTTGACAATGTGTATTATAGCAAAATGTTTAGCCTCAATATGAATACAACACGCAACCATGGCTGGAAATTAGAATTGAAAAGTTTCAGCACTAGTACTTGTGGAAACGTTTTCACATGGCATTATAAGATCTGTTCTACCTGGAACAAATCCCTCCGAAGTTGTAAACAGTTCTTCAGTAGAGCAGTTCAAGAAGAGTAGATACTGGTAGTATTTTTGCACACTCTGTAAAGAGTGTAGTGCACTAAACACTCTCTCCTTCCACTTCCAGTATCTCCCCGGAATGGACCGCAAGGTTTTTAAGATATTAAATATTCCTTGTAAATCTCTCTCATTTACTCACTCCCACTCTCTCTCTCTCTCACACACACACACACACTCTCATTTACTCATTCCCACACTCTTTCTCTCTCTCTCCTCTGTGTCCCCTAGAGTTATTATCACCATTATTTTTATGCTTCCCCTTTCGCTCTTGTTCTCACCTGCCTCTATCATCATTCGTCTCTCTCTCTCTTTGTTCGTGTAGATAGATAGATAGATAGATATACAGTTTTTCTCTCTCTCTCTTTGTATATATATACCGGTATATATATATATATATATAATACTGTACTGTATATATATATATACATCTTATTCTTAAAAAGTAATCCATTTCATCATCTTCGTCTCGTCTCCAGAAACGCCTTGCGTACCTCAGTAAATGGTTTGATGTAAATGAACACACACTCCCCCTCTCCCTCACACACACTAGTTCTCACCGTCACACTTACCGGTACTACTTTTAACATCCCACACATCTTATTAATATACGTCTCATCATCTTCGTCTCCAGAAACGCCTTGAGTACCTCAGTAAATGGTGTTATGTAAATTAACCTTTCTTTTCCTGAGATTAATCCGGTCCGGTGTAGATTATGGGTTCATGTCTGTGGTGTTTGGTTAATTAATAGTGGGTAGAGAGAGAGAGAGAGAGAGAGATGCCGAGAGAGAGTGGTAGAGATGGATAGATAGATGCAGAAAGAGATGGGAGAGAGAGAGAGAGCGATGCAGAGAGAGAGCGATGCAGAGAGAGAGAGATGGGAGAGATAGATAGATAGATATATGCCGAGAGAGAGAGAGAGAGTGGAAGAGATAGAAAGCAAGAGAGAATGGGAGATAGATAGATAGATGCCGAGAGAGAGAGTGGGAGAGATAGATAAATAGATGCAGAGAGGGAGAGGTGGATAGATAGATGCAGAGAGAGAGTGAGAAAGGGAGAGTTAAATTGATACACAGACTGCACAAAACTTGCGGTCCCGTACTGTATCCCACGGCCTAAATTTTAATTGAACCGCCAATATGGGAAATGATTTAGATGCGCGAAGTAGCCTACTATAGTTCGTTCATTCTAACCTCTGTAACTCAAAAATGGCTAAGAGTAATCGAGCTATTTTTTCTACCAAATAGGAAGACTTGGCTAGGGAATAGGTGTGAAATTAACAGCTCATTTGCTCAAGCCCTTTTTGAGTTACAGAAGTTAGAGGTTACGATTTCTGCCCAACCTAGAATGAACGGACTATATATAACCTAAGCTATGGATTAACTAACTGCCCGTCTCAAAATCTAGACAGGTCATAATATACATTCCATGTACTTTAGTTGATTTACTGTATTGTATGTAAGTAAATTATTGATGTATACTGTGTATATATTATATTATATATATATATATATATATTACAATATAGACTGGGGGGAAGGAAGCCCAAGCATCTTCACCCTTTTGAGTCTCCGTGTATTCACATACCTGTATGCAACATTTATATATCCTGTATTTATACCAACTTAATAAAATAATCAAATCAAATCAAATTGAGCACAATGTAAACAAAGCGATCGACATTACTGCCGCGAACGTAACTTTTCCACCAAGTTATCTTTATACAACAGTATGTCTTCTAATATTATTAATATCAGAGTTTCCCATTTCCTTATTGGGTGTTTCGTATACCAGAAAAGGGTGTAGCTTGGTGTTGGATGCGTGGAAACCTGTAAAGTGCGCGCCCCTAAAGTAAAATCCCAGTAGAAAATGTTCTCATTCTGCTGGGAGACTTCTTTCCCCAACTTAATTTTATGCCGACCAACGGTCGGAGGGAGAGGTGGGTGGGGAGAGAGCCTTCTTCTTTGCTATCCTTGCTTTCCACTTTGTAGCAAATTCTATTTTAGCATTAAGTCCGGACTACCTAGTAGGGACCGCAAGGTCTGTGTAGTCTGTGTATCTATGTAACTCTCTCTCTTGATTTATTCGTTTCGAGTGAGATATACAAGCATGTTCCTACACTTACCCACCCTATTTAACATCTGACAGACATTAATACAGCACAAAGCGAGCTAAACGTAATGACAACTGAGACATGACTTATTAGCACCACCGTACCGTAAATCACCATAAATAAATCACCATAAATCACCTTAATCGATGTCCCCAGGCTCCTATGTATCTATAATGTTCCTTGAAAATCACTAAACGTCACTAATTCACTAATAATAACGAAAACTATTGGAGAAAAAGATGGAGGACCTCTCTGGGCAATATCTCACCTCAACCTGAATTTCCCGCCAAGTGTAGGGCCGTGACGTCATCGGCCAACGACACTTGTGATTGGCTGGTTGATATTCTAGTTTTCTATTGAAGATTTCTACTTAACAACTATTTAGTTTAGTGGTATTGAACGGTAATAAACCTAATTCATACGAGGTGTTCCTAATACTATGCACTATCGAGACAAAATAGTACAAATACCCACAAAGAAAATGGGTAGATATGTATACATAAATTACGTATCAAAATTAGTATATCAATTGTTATAACTATAACTAATTATCTTCTCTTATTCTTATCCCAATCGATTCAAAAATAGAAACGCTAAACATATTCCCGCAAACATTATAGCCTACCGTTATCAAAATCACCAAATTACTATCAACTGGAAAACAATATATATATATATATATATATATATATATATATATATATATATATATATATAAAAAATGAAATATCATATACAATAAATAGGACACCAAAAACCTCCTTGACAATATGTGTGGAATCTAGAGATACATAGCGACCCTGGAAGACCCTTCCCAAATGATAGAGATGTTGGCTCCATTACCCGAGTCGTGTGTGCGTTATAGAGGTTATAGGATCCACGATGTCTGGCCTACATATTGAGAACAGGGTATAGGCAAGGTGTCGAACGAAAGCCAAGTTCATTATTTATCTTGGTGGTGTAATGGTTAAGGTGTCTAAAAATCGGTGTGTGATAACCCAGGTTCAAATCCCGGTGGATCACATATGTGCTTTCATTGATGTAATTGGAGGTGTTTGGTGGTGTGGTGAAATTGATAACAAATAGATTATTGTTTATGCATAGTTCAAATTACCGGTATGTTCTTGGAAGTGATAAAATGGACAAAACGATGCTATTCATGGTTTAGCCTATAATTCAAATTATGTTCTTGGGATTGATAAAAAGGACAAAACGATGCTATTTCATGTTAATTGTCTTGTATTGTATTCCTTTTTATATTCATTCAAATCTTTAACAAAATTGCTCTGGTTTGACACCCTAGGTATGATTTCAAGTCACTCCGGCCCATAGTTTTTCCGGCCCTAGTCACACCGGCCTGTGCAATTCTTGTTTATTTGTGTAGCCTAGGATGCAATTCTTATTTATATAAGAAATTAAAGTAAAAGATGGATAACAAAATAGATAAGGGCAGGGTGATTCCAAAATTATCAATACGAGAAATGAATTGTCACCTGTTTGATGAAACGAAATATATGAGATAGACCTGACTTTACCATTTTAATTTACTTTGCTTGATTTGCTTGGGGTGAAATAGGAGCCTCATCAATGGAGGCAAGAATTATGGAAGGTAACATAAAATATCTTAAATATTTAGTAGGAGAGGAAAGTAATGACTTGCTAAGAAGAATCACAGAGGAAAAACTTAGAAATAGTAAAGATCCCTGGACTGCAGAAATTAGAAAGTATGTAGGGAATTTGAAGTTAGGAGAAACAAATTTAGCAAATATTAAGAAGGACGACATTAGAAAAAGAGTTCTGGACTGGGATTCGGGAAGATGGCGAGAGGAGTTGGCAGAGAAGAGTAGCCTAGAAGTGTATAGGAGTTATAAAAAGGAGATTAAGAGCGAGGAAGATATTTATGACAACACACAGGCATCTATAATATTTTACAGATGTAGGACAAATAACTTAAATCTAAAAGATAGAAATAGGCATGTGGGAGGAGAGACACAATGCGATATGTGTAAGGAAGGAACAGAAGACCTAAAACATTTTCTACTACACTGTTCATTTTATAAAGCATGCAGAATAAAAGATCCAGGGTTCCAACAGCCTTATATTGAAAATGAAAATCAAGTCATCGGACATCTTTTATTTAACAAAGAAATAAGCGATAGAGTGAAACAGACAATCTATCAAATGTGGAGAGTACGAGAGAAAAAATTGAAAGAACTGAAATAAGAAGACTGAAGAGAGAAGAAACAAGAATGAAGGAAGACGAGAGAAGAAAGAAGATTTCAGAAAAAGGGATGAAAAATTAGATATATTTATTTTTAAACAAATGAGCACGTCACAAAGTCACAAAAAGAAAAATAACAAAACCTCTTAGGGAAGTGCCGACGTTAAGGCTAAACTTCCCGAATTCCAACTGAACTGAACTGATGTTGTCAATTTGCGTCACTCATATTTCTATTTATTTATAGCCATCTAGGCCTATATCGTACGGTATTTATATTGTCGAAGCAAATTCGGTAAGGGTTGTGACAGGGCCGCAGTGACTATGGTAACAGGGTCGGAGTGACTAGGGCCGGAAGAACTATGGGCCGGAGTAAACTAGGGCCGGATTAACTATGGGCCGGAGTGACTTGTTTCCTATATTTTCTCCTGGCTATCATTAGACAATTTTACAGATTAGGGAGGATTAATGGTAGTCACCTCTCTGATTACCAGGCATCCTTCCTAAGCTGCAAAAATCGTCTAATAATATTCCAGAAGGTAAGAAATAATGGCGTCACCCGTACGAAAGTGGTGAAACCCTTAACCCTACGGCTACATGACGCGATTTGCGCCCTTTCTGGGATACTTAAAAGCCTTTGTGACCATCAGGGGTGTTTAGAAACCTTAGGTTAGTTACTTCAACCTCTGCAATTGTCTTTGAGTGAGCTGTGGGCAGAAAACTAATTTTGGAGACGTAATTATGAGATCGAGAGAACTCTAGGCTATTTCTGAATGCTAAACGGCAACCCCTGAGTCCACAGGATAGCGAGAGGGTTAATAATATAACCAGTGACATCAACATACCTTCTTCCATGGTTCTGGCATTGTTTGGAACTGTTAGGTACCTCGGAGGCTTGGTAATTTTATCAATATCACAACATACAACACCAACACAACCTCTCACGACCAAGTACTTCCTCCGACTGGCGGCACTGCAGCAGATCAGGGATACGCAGCAATGTTGCCAATGTTACGTGCCCGCTACATCTACAGGTATTAATGACTTCGATCTACCAGCAATGTTTTCCGTCCAGCGGAATGAATTCTAGCGATAATCTGGAAATTTTTACCATTTTAGAGTGATATTACAGAGACTGTGACATTTTTCTAGCGATATTCAGGAGATGTGAGCCATTATATAGCAATATTCCAGAGATTGTGGCATTATTCTACCGATTTTCGGAATTTATTTTCTATCTAGCACACTTGATTTGGTAACCCTGATCCGCAAGAGGCCATTTGCAAGTTTCAGGTCATTCAGGTTTTTGGATTTTGGAGCCGTAAATATCGCTATTTACCCCTAGCTATATTTAGAGGGTTTTGTGCAGTTTAAGAAGGATCTGTGGTAGTATAAAGGGTTAAGTAAGATAGGTCGAAACCTGTTAATTGCTGGAGGCCTTTTTGAAACTGAATAAAATTGTCTAATAGTAGTCAGAGTAAAGTTAAAAATACGTCACCGCTACAGAAGGGGTTAAAGTTTAATTCGTATGATATGGAGACAACAAAATACAACAAATATTTATTCATATTATCACCAACCCACCAATTAACTTACTAATAAACCTAAATTAAATCAATGAACCCTAACCTCTGTAATTCAAAAAGGGCTAGAGCAAATAGACTGTAAATTTCCACACCTATTTCCTGACTGACCCTTACCAAATGGTAGAAATATTAGCTGGATTACTCTAGTCGTTTGAAGCTGCCAGACTACAATTGCCTGTAGAAATTGACGGAAAAAGCGTCACACCTTTATTAGAGGTCTACCGGCAAAAATTGTCACCTTAGATCCCATAATAAATAATAATTGTATGAATATATTGACCACGTGTAGTACCTATGCACTATTGTAGTAAATTACTGATATATCTCCATTATAAAAATGCTATAAATGTTAAGGCAAGGGGATAGGAATCCTCCTCCCCTTGTAAAATTATCCTACTAAACGAGACAGAACGGGGCGAGGGGCCCTGGACCCCTAAGAATTGGAACTGTAAATAATGATTCTTTTTGGGCTCTGTCTCGAGTCAATAATAATAATAATAATATTTATTCAGTTAGCAATTTACAGAGTTGGTACCACATAGTATGTTACAAATATGACATGTACCAGCCTTGCATAATTCCAACTAAGGATAGCCCAATAAGGCCGTTAGGCGTATTTCCATTGGGGTCCTTGTGGGATTAGGTTAGCTGGGGAAATGGGGAGGATAAAGAAATAGATACTTTAGAGAAAGTATTTCTAGGGGGTTATTTTAAGATACCTTACATCCTATAGTAAATATCAGTAATCCGTAATCAGTAATCATTTCAGTTTGGTTTGTCTATCTCTTATGTCGTATTTAGTAGTAGACATAAGCTTGGTGCTCCCTTCTCGCAGCTGTCCGGTTAAGGTGTTCCTTCAGGCTACCCCCAGGCCACCCCCAGCAGCGGGGTATGTGCCTGAGTATATACATACATACATATACATCAATGTTGGTATCAATGAACCTTTAAATGTCGCACAAAACAGCCAAGACCATCTCATAATTACTGCAGTCCTCCATTTCACCGGATACCACTAACTGAAGAGCAATATTTTCTAGTGCCTGCCAGATTTTGTAAGCTTTGGTGTTGTGATCTGAGTCGTGGTTCGGAGATATTGTCAACGGTTTAAGAAGAGTTTTTGCAGATTCCTCTTCCGGTGATAAAATCTGAATCTTTATAATCAGAGCCGTCATATTCAGGAAATGCTCCACAATTTGTTCCTTCTCGATGGGGATTTTCTCGCTTATCGCACTGATTTTGTCTACGGTGTTACTCATGCAGGAAACAGCTTCATCAAACAATGTCTTCATGGTATCGTTCACAAAGAGTTGCTTAGTTGGAGTTAGCATTTTGGTCTCGTTCTTTTCTACGTGAACAGAGAATGAGTGGCCACATTGCAAGCATATATCATGATCATAGAAGGAACAGGCTTTGTTTTTATTGAGCGTTTGCGGCAGAGCATTCCCAACTCCAACTACCCCTCCAAAGGCCATACCCAGCAGTCCACGGGCATCTTTGGCACCAGGTCGCTTGGCTTTACTTGTTTCACTCTGCCGGTACTCCTCCATATGGGTAGCAACAATCTGTACAAAGGCTTTCTTAGCTGGACACAATTTGCAAGTCTGACCACAAATTGAGCAGTTGTGGGCATGACTACCAGGCATT
This sequence comes from Paralithodes platypus, assembly GCA_032716605.1. Taxonomy (NCBI): domain Eukaryota; kingdom Metazoa; phylum Arthropoda; class Malacostraca; order Decapoda; family Lithodidae; genus Paralithodes; species Paralithodes platypus. Next base: position 59,185,145 of record CM064502.1, on the reverse strand, counting down.
GTTGGCGTGGTGATTACCTCAACAACCTCTCTCTCCTGCTCATAGTGTCTGTTTTCTTCTTCTCGATACTTATATTTGCTCATTTCCTCTTCAAGGTGTCCCAAATGTGTCAACAGCTGAGATAGTTCTGCAACGTGGTCCCTAAGCGTTCTTTGTAATATGTCTAATCGTTTCTTCTCACGCAGAATTTTTACACTGACAGGTTTAGCCTCTTGAAGTGCTGTAAAGAATTCAGAGTATTGATCAGCCATATCCTTCCATCTTAAAGCAAGCATCCGTCTATCTCTCTCTCGTACGTTTTCATTTAGTTTATGTGGAGCAAACACAACATAGTTATCAAAGTCAAACATCTGACAGAACTGCACACCAGCACCTGCCATAACTTGATCAACCTTTGGCTTCTCAGTAGCGTGAGTGGCAATGATGTTAGTGATGCTTGGGATATGTTTTCCCAGTAAGGACATTATTTCATCCACAATATGCTTCTGATGCCTAGAATTTCTATTTATTGTAGCATTTGCAACTAAGCCAAGACAGTGTAGATCATCAATTCCATGGTCAGACATAAAGAAATCTTCCAGTTGACTTGTAATTCTGCTCTGCTGTTCTTCGCCTCTTGTGTCGGCCAGACCAGGAGTGTCTATGATCACAAAGTCACAATCATGACACATCCCCTCGCTGTGGTGGATTTTGTAAACCGTTATGAAATCTGTTTGACTCTGAGTGCTGCCACGATCCTGACTCGTCCGGTCCTCCACACAGTAGCGAATATTGTCCTCAAATTTGATGTTGTAGAGATTGTTGAGGGCAGCACTGATAAACGTTGTCTTCCCAGAACCCGTCTCTCCCAGCAGCAGAACACACTTGGTTGGTCTTCCAGTGGCTGTTCCGATGCTCAGGACCTTGGTGTTGTTTTGATCTTCTGCATCGGTCTTGGTATGGATGAGGTGTTTCTCCAGTCCATTTTCTTCAGATATGAGCGATGCAGTTATACCCGAAGAAGTTGATGGATTCTCTGTTGAGCCAACACTAGCATTATCATCTGTGGCTTCTACAGGAATATGGGTTGTATCTGTATTTGCTAACCTTGTCTGTTCCAGCGATAAATAGTTCCTTTGCTGATTATCTGCAACATTATTATCAATGTGTGTTATCTTGTTGCCACATATAGCTATCTGTTCCCTTGAAAGATGACCCTCCATGTAACTATTACGGGGCGTACTAGAATATCCATCAGGACACAGCTGGATAGTTCTCTGCAAGGATCCACAGCCAGCAACCGGGTTCTCGCCAATATCTGAAATAATGACAATCAGATATTAGATTTCTTCCAATAAATAGCTCTAATTCGCTGATCGAATGCTGAAAAACCTCCAGAAGATCCAAGGTTTCGTCTACATTTTTATAAAATCTTTAGGAATAAGTCTATCACAAAAATTAAATTTAACAAGAACACCTGGAAGTCCCTATTTAGTATTCCAGTGAACTTGGATTTAGCATTATATTAATGATTATTTACAAAAAAAAAAATTTCTTTTCTTATAGATTGGTGGCAATTAAATCCCGAGATATCTGACAGCTTCATAACCTGCAGTAGCACCAGGTATTTATATCACTAGAACTAATACATTCACATTTACTATTTAAATGTTCATCATAACTATTAGACCATTTCAACCAGTTACCTCTCAACCAGTGCATTGTACAATCAGGCATGTTAAGTTAGGTTAGCATTTTTTAATTGGTGCTAGTTGAGTTGGCACTGGATGAAGCCTATACTTGTTGTTATTGTTGTTGTAGTTCCCCAGACTGTCTGACCGAGCAGTCCCGTGCCTGGTAAACTGAAGCCATCCAGATGCTCGTACCCCCGTAGGGGCCAGGGTGAGATGAGATCTGTCTCTGAGAGGGCAGCTGGGGAGGTGATCAGCAGCCCATGGGCTTGCACCCCCGGGCCAATGCCCTCACCGTTAGCAGCCCACCTTGCAGTGCCACCCAATTGGGCGATCTCGCTAGCACCTAGAAGGAAGGAAAATTAGTAGCCTACAGGAAAAGAGACAGATAGAAACAGCTAAGGTTGGGTAGAGGATGTCAAACCTCACTCTGGATAGGACCAGCCCTCACTCAAGCCTACTGGTTGAAATGGTGTGCGGGTTGAAATGGTGTACTGGTTATCCGTCACCATCACATAAGACCTACCACATGAAGTAGATCCCGGTTGTTGATGTTGTTGTTGTTGTCGGGGGGTTGTGGCATCAGTCACTATAAGGTCCCCATCAGTGTTGTTGTGGTGTTCAGGCTGAGATTCCTGTGACCTACAGTCGGCCGCAGTACCTCCATCGTACAAAACGTCTGCGACCCCCACTATGCGGCACCTTCAGAAAATTGAACTCTTAATTAACCCTTGCAGTACCAGTGACGTATTTTATATTTGATTTCAGCTACATTTTTACCATTTAATGAAGCTTAGGAATGATATAGGGCAACTAGAATGATTTATTAGTCACTTCAACATGTTTACACGTTCCCTTTAAAAAAAAAAAAAAATCTATTCATAAAGATTTGTTGGAACTTCAATTTGTTTTTATATATGAACCTATTAAATAGAGATCTACTACTAATTCCAAATAATATGACAGGTCTTTTAAGTTGAATCTCGGCTAAGCTTACAATGACATAATAATGGATGCAAAATTCCATCATACAATAGGTGCCTGTAATGTAGATGAACTGTGAGCCCCTTTCTGTACCGGTGACGTCCTTTTAACTTTATCATCATCATCATCTCCGACGCCTTGCTTCCCCCTGGGAAACCCCCACTAGAGGATGGCCATGACAGAAACGTCTCCAAGCTACTTTGTCAAGACATGCCTCCTTTGCCCGTGCCACAATGCCCCTTCTTCAATATATTTTTCCACTTTCTTTTCCCATACCATAGGTGGTCTTCCACTACTAGCGGTTCCACTCACCTGATTCCCATATATCTTTCTTGGCATTCTGTCTTCATCCATTCTCTGAACATGACCATACCACCTCAAAGTACTTCTCTTTATCCACTCAACCACACCACAATCAATGCCCAAAGCCTGCTCTTCCATTCCAAAGGACTCGTACACTTCCCTATTACTTGGCCCATCTAGCCTATTCATGCCAGCTGCCATTCTGAAAAAGCTCATCTCCACAGCTCTTAGTTTGAAGAGGTCCTCGTCACTTGCCGTCCATGTCTTGCTTCCATACGAGAGTGTTGGGAGCAGCACACTGTTTCTCAGTGACTTTTTGACTTCCTGGCTAACCATTCTTCCTTTGAGAATACTATCAAGTTCTCCAATCACTTTTCTCCCTTGCATTTTTCTCTCTTTTATCTCACTCTCCATTTTACCATATTTGCATAGTACAGCTCCCAAATACTTGAAACTTTCAACCTCTTCTAGTACTTCATTTTTCAATTTTATTTTACAACTTTTCTTGTGTTCTTTCTTGATTCCATATTTTTCCTTAAAATCTATAGTTTCATGCATTCTTCTCTCAAACACCATTACCTTACATTTCCCTACATTGACCTTTAACTTTCTCTTTTCACATACCCTGTCAAAGTCAGTGACCACTCTCTGAAGTTCTTCAGCATTTTCCGCCAACTTTATTCTGGCTATTATTAGACAATTACCTTCCATTTAACAGGGGCCTCTAGCAAATAACAGCCTTCGAACTATCTCATTTAACCCTTTTTACTACCGGTACCACAGACTTGTTAAACTGCACAAAATCGCCTAAATATAGCTAGAATACAATTAAAGTGACGTCGCTGGTACAGAAGACGTTAATATCTATCACACGCATCCAATGATCTGATATTATTCAGTGTGCAGTTCGGTTTGAATACATGATTAGATTAATATCCAGTATTCGATAAATGGATATAAAATCGGAGTCATGTACTTAACCTTTAACTGTCTTAATGGTGTAATGGTTAAAGTGTTTAAGCTCTGTATGTGGTAGCCCAGGTTCGAATCCCGGGACGATCACATGCTTTCATCAATTTCATTGGGAGGTGTTTGGTGTTGGGAGTGAAATGAATAAATTAGATTTTATAGTTACCGAGCGTCCTGGTGACACAGTCGCAGAAGTTGATGATCGGTGATGTTGGTGACGTCCGGGTCAACAAGGTCCATCCAGTGTTTGATCACAACGTTACAGTCCTTCTGGGCGATGACCTCCAGTAAGTGGTCTAGGTGAGGCAGGTCATCAAGGTCACCAGCAAGGTCAAGGGTCAGGTGGTCAGGACTTAGGTGTGGCAGCAGTGACAACATTCCGACCACATCACAACTTTTTATCACCAGACGGTTACTGCCGCTGAAGAATACATTGGCAATGACATTACTGATTACTTGGACACAATTAACCTCAGCCAAAACCTTCAGCCAATCATCTTGAGTCTCGATCCCTGAGTCTTTCAGAAGTTGCACCAGCTCAAAAGCTTCATAATCTTCCACTCTCTCTTTCTCACTAAACAGGCCTACCATATGTTTCAAAACATTCTGGTATTTTGCAATTTCTAAAGTGCCCCTTGTCACAACATTCAGAACTTGTCGTATGGTTCTATTGCTTGATATATTTTGTACATCTTCGTCTATTAAGTTGGCATTGTCCGTAGAAGCAATCATACTTTGTGTTAGAGCACTGTACAGATGACTATTTCTGATGGCAGACAATATACCTCGAGCAGCGAAGAAGTTGTGACAGTCATCTGAAGGGAAATATGACTGGCAGGAGCCCATACTTGACGTCTCCACTGGTTTGTGTGACAGAAACATAGACGCCAATTCTTGAAGTTGCTTAGCACCATGGGAGAATGGAGATTTCAACCTTTTCAGAGATAAAGAGCAAGCTGCACCCTCATGTTGGCCCTTAGAGAGAAGAGCCTCCACCGAAAAAAATGATATTAACTCTCTCAACATTTGTTCAGTGTCAGCATCAGTTTTGTTGTCAGCTGCAGCTTGAGTCACAAGACGCTGCCTTAGTTTCTCCTCCAACATGTGGTACAGTAACTTATAAATTTCTGTGTCAGTGGTATTGTTATTTAACTTGTCTGGTTGACATGCCCACAAATACACCACAAACAACAATATCAATGGACACTTGTATAACTCTTGTAAATTACTTGACTTGTTTACAAAGTGTACCAGACTGTCAGTGTTCTGAACACTCTTACCCAACTGTATCAGATGATCATGGTACCTTCTAACAAAACCTTCCTGTTCTCCAGGTAGAATGCCAACTATGTTAAAGATACATTTCTGGTATTGGTCTGGTACTGTAAGTAAGAACTCTCTGGCCTTCTCTGGTCTTGAAGTACACAGAATTGTGTGTGGTCTGGCCTTACATAGGAGGAATATTTCGTCAGCAACCTTGCGGGTTACTACAGTCATCTCATCCACACCATCCAATATAAATAATATCTTTAAGTTATGGATGTATGTGGTGATGTCTTGACCTAGTTTGGGACAAGTGTTGGGAAGGAGTGACCTGATCAACTTGGTAAGTGAGTCAATGTTGTTACTCCGACACTCTAGAGGAACCACCAGATCATACTCTGCCAGACCTGGTACCTGTAGGTTATTCTTGGACCATTGTAGCATCAACCACTTGGTCAGTATGGTCTTACCGGCACCAGCTGACCCCAGAACCATAATAACAGAACATAGATCAACTGAGCTACACTTGAACATATAATTCACCTCCACTTGGGTTTTCTTGTTAAATTGGTCTTGATGTTCAAGAAGCAGTTGGAAGAAGACAGACTGTAGAGTTATGAGAGTGTCATATCCATCCATGAAGGAAAGAGGGTTAATATGATCAAGTTTCTTGAACATTTCCTTCAACTCTGCAGCCCCTGAGTCCTTGAGAGTGTTTTCAATATACTCCCTGAGCCACAGAGTCTTGTACTGAAGGATCTCAGCCTCAGTGAGTGGTTGGTCTTTCACCTGATCTACTAGATGGTTGAGTTCAGTCAGGTGTTGTTGTCTCTGGCTGGAGTCTAGACCAAACCTGTCACTCGTCAATTCAACGATCTTCACCAAAAGATTCTTCAGTTCATCGATCTTTGGATTAAGTTCTGCCTTGGTTCTCTTAGGTAAGTTGTGAAGAAGTTCGTTTCTCTCATCTTTGAGTAGTTTCAGTAAATATTCCAGTTTGTTGTGATCTTGTGTATACCAGTGAGGACTGTTCTTGTCGGCTATGTTGTGATAACAGGCTATCTTGATGGCCAGAAAGAGAAGGGGAACATCAAACTTATCACATGCAGGATTGGTCATTATCTGCTCAACTTGGGTCTTGTTGAAATATTTATTGAATAATGATGGTGTGATGACGACATGTTGCAGTAAATAATCCTTGAGGTTGTTGTTGTTGTCCTTGTTGGGGCAGCCATAAGTGAAGACCCGGAACATAAGGTCACGACCAACACAGGTAATCAACTTGACCAGCGGCAACAGGTACAGCTCCTCGTCCCTAATTGGTCGAGAGAACGACATCTTGACCAGATCATTGATGCTACACTACAGGTAATGGTCCTCGTCTCTGATTGGTTAAGAGAACGACATCTTGACCAGATCACTGATGCTACACTACATGTAATGGTCCTCGTCTCTGATTGGTTAAGAGAACGACATCTTGACCAGGTCACTGATGCTACACTACAGGTAATGGTCCTCGTCTCTGATTGGTTAAGAGAACGACATCTTGACCAGATCACTGATGCTACACTACAGGTAGGCCTAATGGTCCTCGTCTCTGATTGGCTAAGAGAACGACATCTTGACCAGGTCACTGATGCTACCACTACGCGTCACACAGATTCACCTGAAAGGGAAAAAAATGCTTAGACGGTGAAAGGCTTTGGTAAATCAGTAGGGCATGGGTTATAGCTTGATATGTTATTAATTGGCATCATCTGAGTGGATATAGCTAGGGTCATAATTTCAAACAAAGTACTTCAAATTTATATAAATACCCATTGAGAAAGTTAAACACCTAATACACATGTCCAATTATTTTCTTGTAGAGCTTGTACTGATTGGAAGTTTGATCATTATCACTCAAATTTTATATTATATCACAAAACAAAACCGCAATACAAAGACGACTAGCAGTCCCGAGGGATGTTCTAGGAGACAGCCCTTTCCCCTTTTGCCCCTTGTTCTCAGCCCCTTGCATCAGTAGCAGGTCGGGCACTGTCATGGCAGGCCAAGCCCCTCCCCTCAGACACCTAAACCATGAAGCCTCTTGGATGAAATCAGTTCCCACCTCCCTATCCTACGACAATTCCCCTGGTGTGTAAATATGTTGCCACAATTCCACCCATAGATGGAAGGGCAGATACCATCACGGTATTCGCCCTACAGACTCCCACATCTTGGACCAGTGGACCCGCCCGTGCTACAACAACAAGGGAAGAGAAGGAACGCCACCTGACAAGAGGAAACACCTGGCCACACGTTTGATTGATCGAAGGCTAAGTGGACCACAAAGCCAGTTAATCCACAGGTTGACCTCTGTCGTCCAGACAGCCATCACTTCCACCACCCGTACCCCCTGACAAGTTAACAAGGAACATCCTAAAGCAGGGCATCCTAACTCCGATAGGCTGTATGTTGTATTTTCTTGTACTTGTACAGATTCTGTGTACCTATGTACATATCATTTTTATAACAAACTGTGTTTCATGTTCATATATACTTGCTTTGCCTTCCCAGTAAAAGACTCCACATTATATTTTGGCCTTCAATGTCATAGGCCTCCTAAGAGGCTCTCCTGATGGATGGTGATAGGCCTCATGGAAGCGTATGTTCTAAGGCATTCAAAAATCGTGGCAAAGGTGGGATAGTATAGAAATTGGGTGACACCTTATTGGGTTGAAGTGTCTTATAATCGGCAAACTAATGAGGTGAAACTTTTCAAAATCTACAAACTAATGGAATAAAACGGGGAGGATGGAAATAGACCCGCCTGCACCAAATAGCTGGGTTAAGCCCAATATTCGCAATTGGGGTACTTACCAACCACTCGCGACAGAGAAATGGCCTAAATTGATTGATCCTCGATTACCAGAGCGGTATCTCTTAAGTAGGTGGGGTCACATGAAGTGCATTTTCTGGCCATTATTGAATAGCAAGTTTTTGGTTGTACGATTTTGAGGCTCTTTCGTGTTGGAATCGGAAACTAGATATAAGGTAGATTATGTGAGCTAGTTGAATTCTTACGTACACTCGACCAAAAAACAATCTTTACACTGATGAGCTGTAAATAATCTAGAGTGAACGGAATTAATCAAGTGAAACATACATCTGTGAGGTATTATCATAAGATTTCGTCCCACTTCCAGAATGTTTAGAGCGTTAGTGTAAAGATTGTTTTTTGGTCGAGTGTACCTTACATTTCCAAGCTGCCAGACGACAATTGCCCCTAGAAATTGCCGGAATAATCGCTCGTGTGGCTCCGCCTTTATCACCAGAACAGTTAAGGCCATCTTTGTTTTGATCTTATCAAAATTACGTGATGCCATGCTGTGGGAGACTGCCGCACTCAAGATCTATATAATTATATTTAGGACTTTTTAACCCTTTCTGTACCGGCGACATCTTTTTAATTATATTCTGGCTACTATTAGACGGTTTTATTCAGTTTATAAAGGGCCTCCAGCAATTAATAGGCTTTGATCTATCTCACTTAACCCATTTTACTAACACAAATAATTCTTAACTCCTCTACCGGTGCCACCCTTTTAACTATATTCTGGCTATTATTAGACGGTTTTATTCAGCTTAAAAAGGGCCTCCTGCAACTAACAGGCCTCGAACTATCTCACTTGACCCTTTATACCACCACAGATCCTTTTTAACCTGCACAAAATCGTCTAAATATACCTAGCATAAAATGAAAATGACGTCCCCGGCACAGAAGGGGTTAAACCAAGAGAGAGAGAGAGAGTGATGTGAAGTTATGCAGATAGAACACCACTTATGACCATAATCTATGAGAGTTTGTTATCAGTTGCAGTCTGTCAGTCCAAATACTATTGACAGGATGTCTTTATCTATTAAGGGAGCCCACCTCGCTTTTGTTCTCTTTCTCTCCCTCTCTCTTTGGCTTGTATCCATTCGGCCCCATTTAGCATACTGTTTTAAGACATTTACCCCCATCCAGGTGTCAATATTTTCCATATATATATAAATATATATATTTGTTTTGACAGCAAGCTAAATTTGTAAAAAAAATTATATAAAAATTTCTCCATACCCCTATTACACACCTTAAGCTTCCTCCTCCCACAAACCACACCAAACTCTTTGACTACCCGCTGCATACATAAATAATATACAAAGGCTTAAATGGCCTAGGATAAATAATAGAGCAGGGGGTTAGAGACATTTATGATCTGTTTATTTCAGGATTACATAATATTCTATAAACATCCTAGACACACCACATTGTAAGGAAGTACATCATGTCAGGGGTGAGGGGAGGGGGAAGGGAAAAATCAATAATTCTATCCTGTTACAATTGCTATAGCAGATCTGACTACAGTATGTCGCCGGTATCACACATGCACTTTTTCCCTCAACATTTATCCTCAGCACTGGTCTGGCAGCTTATGACGTCAACATTTAATATATTTCTGTTGCCTAAATTCATCTATCAGCCTAGTTTTCAATATATATATATATATATATATACATATATATATATATATATATATATATATATACATATACAGTTATATATATATATATATATATATATATATATATATATATATATATATATATATATATATATATATATATATATATATATATATATATATATACACAGTATATCATTAATAACGACTAGCGCAAAATATTACAGAAATGTTGCCAGTACAATGTTGATTATGGAATGTTGACTATAAAAGCTCTCGTGTGATACCGGCTTAACGCAGGTCTGGTCTATCTTGGAGAAACCAACCAAAGACGCTCCGGTCAGGCTAAACATTCACTTGCGTATTAAGGAAAAATATAAATATATGTGAAAACAAACCCACGTTCATTAACATCAAAATGAGATAGATAAATATGCTGATAAAATTTTGGTGACTAGACATTGAGGTGCACACGGACGAAGATCGAAATGGTTTACAAAAACTCGCCGCCAATGAGATGCTGAAAACTACAGTACAGTACTGTACTAGATATACACCAACCGTTTTCTTTAACCTTTATTTTTGTGCTAAGCAGTTCACATGTCCCCACTGTTCCGGGCTGAATGGGTGGGAAAAAATGCATTTACTCTTCATTTGCAATTTCATTATCTAATTATAAAAATATTCAACACGGGTTTTACGAGAAATATATACAAACTTTAAATGTCACTTTTAGAACAATGCGAGAATGTGAACTATCAATAATCTACCAGACTAACTAGATCAGTCGCATGTGCACCTCCTAAACAGGACTATACTGTATATATTTATTTATATATATATATATATATATATGCGTCTTACAAAATTGGTTTTATGAAATGTGTATCATACTTGGCCCACTACAGAACCAAGATCACTAAGGGCCGGGTTCCCTACCGACCACAAACCATCAGCTACAGGTCTCCCTCACTATCCGATGCACTGATTTACGATATCATTATAGATTTTTAGGTGTTTGAGTTTGGGTTTTGACTGGTCCGAGAACGCATCTCCATTTACCCCATTAATTTTAGGGTTTGCTATACGATTTTTCTATTTAAGATTGGGTTTTCAGGAACGTAACCCAATCGTATATCGAGGGAGACCGGTAAACTAACTCACTCTTTCGTTACCTCACAGACAGGCAAGGTTGATCTGACAGTCAAGCAAGCCAGGTGGGGTAAGCAACTTCAGCCAGATTCGTGCCAGCAATTTTTCCGCAACTACTGATCGTCAACTTCATTCTGACAACCTTTTGGGGGTACTTTACACTTATATCAGTAACTAGACTAAAGGTACAATATTACTTTAGATGACAGAATTTATATAAAAGTGTAATTCAGAAGCTGCCGGACTGGAGTTGTCAATAAAGTTACTGGAAAAAGCACTGGTGTTAATCTGCTAGAGTTGAAGGTCTGTTGAGTGGGCCTTTTTGGTGATGCCGATAGTTAACGGCTGGTACAGAACGCGGCTCAAGTTACAAGTGATATTATTACAGCACTCGCCAACTGCAACTACTGACTGAACGGAAACGAGAGTGACGGTTACATGGCAAGTCCTCCGTGGCCAGAGAATACAGGTCTCCCTCACTATCCGATGCCCCGATTTACGATATTATTATAGGTTTTTAGGTGTTTGGGTTTGGGTTTTGGATGGTCCCAGAACACATCCCCATTTACCCAATTACTTTAAGGGTTAGCTAGACGATTTTTCTATTTAAGATCGGGTTTTCAGGAATGTGACCCAATCGTATATCGAGGGAGACCTGTATTTCAAAACATCCCTGGCCGCCCCTAGAGTGGTCACCGGGCGGGGGTGTCGGGTACGGGAATGGTGCGCCAACGGAGGACTGGCCGCAAACCAGTCACCGCCAAACACAAACACAACTAAGCGCTCACATTCGGTAACATTTGGAGTGGTGGTTGCATAAACGTGGAGAAACACCCAAAATGAAACCCTACCGCAACATAAACCTTTCACGCCAACGCTACGGTCTACAAGTTCTCTAACACGCACAAGCCCACGACTAATCCTCTACTAATGATGCTGCTGCTGATGCTCCGGGGTAACGAGCTGTATATTGAGAGGCACCGCGGCACCAGACCTCTACCTTCACAAGATATAAAAAAAACTCCTAATGACATAACCTTAAGGGGAGATGGCAGTTTTTTTTTCTGGATCCCCTTCTCCCTCATGCTTAGCCCCACTAGTTTTCAGATTAGTTTGGCGAATTTAAGACTTTTCGGCCCATTTCTTTGTCAATATTAAGACAGGTCGTGCTATTCAGGTGTCAATTTTTTCCTGGCAAGTTAGCCTGTAATTTAGGAGGAACCAGCCTTTGGCAGTAACATTTTTTCTACCAAAAAATGTACAAATTTACCTTGAAAGAGGGTCTAGGGGTGCTTTTTCATACTTGATGGAGGCATAGTACTGTACTGTATATCACTCAAAGTTCTAATATATTTTACCTCTATTGTTTTCATTTTCTCACTACTATAAAAACAAAAGAGTATCTTGATTTCAGTGTTGACAGCATTTAGACTTTGACTACGGCAGGCTGGTTGGTCTGGAGCCACGGAGCGTCTACCTCAATGAACGCAAAACTGGTAATAAACTGGTACAGGTCTCCCTCACTATCCGATGCCCTGATTTACGTTATTATTGTAGGTCTTTAGGTGTTTGGGTTTTGGCTGGTCCGAGAACCCATCGCCATTTACCCCATTAATTTTAGGGTTTGCTATAGGATATTTCTATTTAAGATCGAGTTTTCAGGAACGTAACCCAATCGTAAAATCGAGGGAGACCTGTACTGGGTTTATTATGGTATTATATCGCTGGTGATTGTAGGGGGTGCCGGCAGAGGTCAGGTTAGGTCAGGTCATTTGCTCTCACTTGGGGGAAGAGTATATAGGGTATATGGTTGTTGTTGTTATTGTGGTTCCCCAGACTGTCTGGCCGAGCAGTCCGGAGCCCGGTAGACCGAAGCCATCCAGATACTCGGTTGAGATGAGATCTGTCTGGGAGGGCAGCGGGGGAGGGGAGGGGATTTATGACCTGACCTGACCTGACCTGAACACCCCTGACCTCAAATCAAACCTGCGGTGCATAGAAAATGGGGTCTGGTCACCACATCTGACCTCGCTGCGCACTGGTAACGGGTACTCGGAAAAAAATGGCAAAGGAAAAAATGTTACAAAAAAAAATCTAAATCTACGAGAAAACCCTGGAGTGTTTTCAAAGGTTAGATTATGTTAGTTTGGGTTAGATTATCAATTGTTATTCAAGCCTGCACCATTAATTTCCAGTGCCATTTCTTCCATACATTGACATTATGACCCTCCGTGTGTGTGTGTGTGTGTGTGAGAAACTCGGGTGGGGGGGGGGGGGGGGCTGGCGTGGGGCTTGTTTTGGAGCGGTGAGGTTTAGCATGGTGCTCGACTGATTCCCATGAAAGAGAGAGGGAAGAAAAGAGAAGAAATAAATACAGAGAAGGGAAGGGAGAAGAGAATAGACAAGAAAAAGTGAGGATAAATGAAGATAGGAGGGAACATGAGGAGAGGAGAGAAAGAAAGGATAAAGAGAAGATAGAGGAAGATACCACAGGAGGGAAAGAGAGGAAGGAAGGATAAAGAGAAGATACCACAGGAGGGAAAGAGAGAAAGAAAGGATAAAGAGAAGATAGAGGAAGATACCACAGGAGGGAAAGAGAGGAAGGAAGGATAAAGAGAAGATAGGGGAAGATACCACAGGAGGGAAAGAGAGGAAGGAAGGATAAAGAGAAGATAGGGGAAGATACCACAGGAGGGAAAGAGAGAAAGAAAGGATAAAGAGAAGATAGAGGAAGATACCACAGGAGGGAAAGAGAGGAAGGAAGGATACAGAGAAGATAGGGGAAGATACCACAGGAGGGAAAGAGAGGAAGGAAGGATAAAGAGAAGATAGGGGAAGATACCACAGGAGGGAAAGAGAGAAAGAAAGGATAAATAGAAGATAGAGGAAGATACCACAGGAGGGAAAGAGAGGAAGGAAGGATAAACAGAAGATAGGGGAAGATACCACAGGAGGGAAAGAGAGGAAGGAAGGATAAAGAGAAGATAGGGGAAGATAGGAGAAGAGAGAAGGAAGGATAAAGAGAAGATAGAGGAAGATACCACAGGAGGGAAAGAGTCTAAAGAGAGGAAGGAAGGATAAAGAGAAGATAGGGGAAGATACCACAGGAGGGAAAGAGAGGAAGGAAGGATAAAGAGAAGATAGGGGAAGATACCACAGGAGGGAAAGAGAGGAAGGAAGGATAAAGAGAAGATAGAGGAAGATACCACAGGAGGGAAAGAGTCTAAAGAGAGGAAGGAAGGATAAAGAGAAGATAGGGGAAGATACCACAGGAGGGAAAGAGAGGAAGGAAGGATAAAGAGAAGATAGGGGAAGATACCACAGGAGGAAAAGAGAGGAAGGAAGGATAAAGAGAAGATAGAGGAAGATACCACAGGAGGGAAAGAGAGGAAGGAAGGATAAAGAGAAGAGAGGAAGGAAGGATAAAGAGAAGATAGGGGAAGAAAATATATGAGGGTACGAGAGGAGAGGAAGAGAGAAAGGAAGGATAAGAAGATAACTTAGGAGGGAACGAGAGCAGAGGAGAGGAGAGGAAACAAAGGATAAAGAGCGTCTAGAAAGGAGAGAAAAGGAAAGAGAAAACACAGACATAAGTAACAATTCCACTTCAACCTTACTTCCGACTCTCCAAACAAGCCTCTGTAGCCAACCCCCATCACCCAATAACCAATAACCATCACGCCTCAATGGTACTCAACCCGCGGCGCGGCTGTCGTATCCTGCTCAACTTCTACTACGGCCGATTCACACCAGCGCTACTCTTCCGGCAACTATCGATTCACAACTCTATGGTAACGTTTCCAGATTTTTTCTTCGTCGGCAACTGTACTGTATCTATCTTTCTCCTTTTCTTTCTTTTTATTGTTTTTCATCATATTCTCTGTTCGCTTCAGTCACTTCTTGCACCTCGTCATTCTTCTTCCTCCTGCTATTCACCCTTTTCCATTCTGCCTTTCCGTAACTTGACAGGTTATTCTGCTATTCCCCGAGCATCTACTTCGGGTTGGTTTCATTAATTGTAATCTTTTGAGCATAATAACTGTTCTTCATTATTCAGCCTTGAGATCACTTCACATACTACTGTACAGCTAACGTGTCATGCTCGCTTTATGTTTTGTTGTTTTTAATTTCACATTCTTTTGCTAAATCTTCAAAACATTATTTCCAAATACAGTACAGTAGTGTTAATTGTAAGTTCGTTTACCTTTATATTCTGCATTACTGGTTTTGGTTTGTTTTGCAAGTTGTGGATACCTTTTAAATCTCAAATGAAGAAGTTTCCGGACCAGAGTTGCCGGGCAAGATGCCAGAAAAAAAGCGCTTGTGTGACGCGGCCTTTCTGGTGCAACAAAACATACTAAATCCTACACAAACATACTCGCTTGGCACCCTACAGGAAAACCACTCTGGTAGGAAGGATAGGTCACCACTGATAATCTGATAATTAAGTTTGTGTAATATTTTGTATGATATTGATTAGTTCTTTTGTGTGTATATTGTGTCGTTCCTGTTTTGGTTTGTAAATTTTGCAAGTTTTACATTATATCTTATATAAGTGAGGCAGTTCCGAACGGGGCTGCCTGGAATGCCGCCATTAGGACATGAGACTGGAACGACACTTTATGTGGAGCACTCCGTCTTTAACCCGGCCAGCCCCAGCGACGCGTCTGACGAGTCACCTATGTATGTAACGCCAAACCCCAGCGACTCGCCTGACGAGTCACCCTTATAGCTCAGTCGTAAGGCTCAGAGTGGCTCTACCTAGAGGGCTCAGAGTGGCTCTACCTAGAGGGCTCAGATTTGTATGGGAACTGTGTAAGTATCCCACGCACCCATGCCGATGGTTGAAAACTCTCAAAGTCCAACCGCGTGAGCGTGCAAAAACATGTTTTTGGGGGGAAATTGCCTTCAATTTTTTACTCTTGTAAAATCCATTTTCGGGGGCTCTGTAGGACCATTTTTTGAGCTTTTTGATCGGTTTTTCATGGTTTTTCCTTCATTCCTAACCCATTCGCTATTGTTTCTGGAAAAAAAAAAAAAAAATCAAAACCGGCTGGTCCCTGGTGGTACATTTATTAATAACTAGCTGAGGCTCACCGGGTTAAATTTATGTTTGTTTTTTGTGTTTTTTATGTGTATGGAGATGTATTAACAGAATATCACTGCAATAAATGTCTTTGCTTAACAACATATTTGTATTAAATTTATTGTTGAATAGAATGAATCTTGCTAATCTTTGAATCTCATTTAGCTTTTATTTAATATGCATCTGATAATTCCAATCTGATTAATAAGCCAAAAATTACCTCCATCATTAATGAGAGCGACCATACACCTTCCCTGAGTGGCTTCCCTACAGAGTGCCAACAACAGACGCTGGTATAGACACAACCTTCACACCTTCCCTTAAACTTAAACTCTCTCGCACCACGGGGACTCACAGACGCTCCAGGCTCCTACGCTTTCCAACATTTTCTATCACATAATGTACAAATTTATCTTGAAGGGGGGTATTGGGGGGTGTTTTTTAAGCTTGATGGAGGTCTAGGGAGGAAACTCCATAAATGATAAAAATATATATAAATTAGGAAATATATACACCCATCCCCCCTTAAGTAATGTAATGGCTTAGTAAGATATCACCTTCATTAGCCATGGATTATTCGTTATTGAACTTATTGATAATTAAAATACATAAATAATTAATTCATAATATATCTGTAATTAAAATCATAAATATTACAATAATAATTGGTGAAATAATGTGCTTACAATAATACATACTGTACTGTACAGGACAGGTCTCCCTCACTATCCGATGTCTCGATTTACGATATTATAATAGGTTTTTAGGGGTTTGGGTTTGGGTTTTGGCTGGTCCGAGAACGCATCCCCATTTATCCCATTTATTTTTAGATTTGCTATATGATTTTTCTATTTAAGATTAGGTTTTCAGGAACGTAACCCAATCGTAAATCGAGGGAGACCTGTACTCTAAAAATAAATAATAGAGTAGCCTACCTGTACCAGTATTACAATAACAATAAATATATATAGCAAGAAAGCATTAATAATAATAATAATATAAAAAATATTTGTAACAACTTTACTTGTATGTATGTATATACTCAGGCACATACCCCATAGCTGGGGGTGGCCGATTTGAGACAGAGCCCGAACTGAAACAACATTTAAAGTTCCATTTCTTAGGGTCCAGGATCACTTTCGCGTTCCTTCGCCCCTTTCTCTGTCTCGTGTAGTAGGTGAATTATACAACTTTAACTTGCACCAATAATAATAATAATAATAATTCAGAAATAATAATAATAGTAATTCTCTGGGCATCAGATCTAACCCCCAGTGTCTGTGAGTCGCGGGCACGAGTCACAAGTCATGCATAGGAACTTTTATTAACACATCTCAGCTCAGGAAAGCACGGAATGGCACACGATAGTTACACCCCTCCGTCGCTGGGGGCTACCGTCTGTGGGGGAAAGAAGAGGGGGGGGGGGCGGGGTAGGGAGGATTTATTCATTTTGTCGTCCCTGTTTTGGTTTGTTTATTTAGGGATTTATTTATTTTGTCTTTATATTGTGTCGTCCATGTTTTATTTTTATTGGGGGGGGGGGGCATTGATTTCTTTTGTTTTTATATTGAGTCATCCCTGTTTTGGTTTGTATATTTTGCAAGTTTTACATTATCTGTTAGTTTGTTTTGCAAGTTTTACATTATCTGTTAGTTTGTTTTGCAAGTTTTACATTTTAATATTGTTGGTGAAAATTATGAATCTAACCCCTGCCCCCTCATTACACAAACAAGACCCCCCCCCCCCCCTCTTACACAGACAGGAGCCCCCAACGACCCATCACATCTCACTCTGGACATCACCCAGGACAGACCAGGCAGAACTCGGGGCTAATTTTACTGGCAGTATCAAATTGAACCTATATCACACTGTCTGTCTGTCCGTCTGTCTGGGTGAGGCTGGGAGACCGCCGGGGGTACCAGAGACTAGGGAACCAGGTTTTTATTTTGGTTACTATACGGTTGAGTCTGTTATTTTGCTAAAGTGTTATTTCCACAGCGATTTTGATAAGTTCTTTTGTTTTTATAATTGTGCCATTTCTGTTTTGAAAGTTTTACATCTCAATACTGTATAAATATTCTCTCAATGATCAAGTTGTGCTATTTGAGACTAATGTGCGCAAGTTGAATTGTAAGATGAATCGGAAATAAACTGCGTCTTCATGATTGTCTCTTGCAGATTCCCAAGCCCGGAAAACTTGTACAAACATTCCTCACTTAAATTCAACTCATTTGAAGTAATTTCATAATTACATTTTTCATTAATTAGGAAACAAAATTAATTTAAAGATGTTATGCTTCAGTATTAATTCAGACAAAATTCCAAGAAAAATTGCAAACTAATTGCTTCACTTTAAGTTGTTTAATTTAAACTCTTGATTTTATTTCCACATAGTGATTTTGATAAAGTTATCTTGATTTAATAATCTGCGGTTCCTGTTTTGGTTTGTTTGTTTTGCAAATTTTACATTATAATTTCAAGAACGTAGCTACAACTTTAAGCGAGGAATTACTGTAAAAAGCTCCGGACCCAAACTCCCGCAGGTTGGTCAGTCTCTGGCACCCATCACGACCCTCTCCCAGGTATTGACTAATTAACTCAGGAACTTTCAATTGCCTAGACCATCACAAATTGTCACAGCGTTGCATTACAAGCCGGAGACACTCGGGCACTCTCAGCGGCGGTTTTATCGGAGTCACAGCATAAAAAAAAGGCGGATGTATCGGAGTCATATAATCCAAAAAAAGGCGGAAGTATTGGCGTCATATCAGGGTGTCAAACCGGAGCAATTTTGTTTGAAGATTTGAATGAATATGAGAAGGAATATGAGAAGGAATACAAGAAAATTAACATGAAATAGCTTTGTCTAGGCTATTATATCACTTCAAAAGACATAAATTGAACTATAAACCACAATTCTATCTTTACATAGACAATAATACAGACTAAATTTGTTTACTAATTCTAACTTTACATAGACAATAATACAGACTAAAAAAAAATGGACTCGGTTTCATTTGACACCCCCTGCTCATACAATCCACCGCTTAGAGTGCTTGTGTGATTCGGCATTAGGAGGACTTGGGTCGGCTCTCTCGTCTTCAACTCGGTTCATAATAAACATTCATCCTGTCTCACAATAGACAAATACATGCCAGTTAAATCTCCTTGTATTTTATACTGGTTGACAACAATTCTAATGAATAGCAGAACATCCTGAACTTCCCATTTGACTAATTCCTTGAATATGAAAGGAATATGTTAATATACAGTATGTGCGTGCAACTAGTTTGCTTGTGAAACAATTCACTAGCTCATATAGTGATGTACATTCTTTATTTCATAGTATTGTTTTGCTAAATCTTCAATGTGTTATTTTCACATAGTGATTTTGATAAGTTATTTTGTCTTCATATTGTGAGCTTCCTGTATAGGTTTGTTTGTTTTGCAAGTTTTACATTTATATTAGTGTGTTATTCAATATCTCAAATGCCTTATAATTTTAATTAAATGGTTCAAGGATTTAAATGAAGGGTAGTTATTACGGCTTGAGTCCACCAGGGATCCTTCACAAATGGAGTTCTGAACATAAAGAGCCGACCCTAGAGTCCTTCAGCGACAGCCTTACTTACTGGACAGATAATTCCTCACTCCGCCTGCTAATAAACAACCACACTCACACACACAATAAACCACACTATACTAGCTCCAAATACACTTGGCAACATATTCCACCCTTGTCTTGCAAAAAGAGACATCACCTGTTCTGAAAGGGTCTACAATTATGTATACAGTACGGGGGTGTGAATTTGTTGCCAAGGTAATTTAAACCGAGTACTGTACAGCCTAAACAAGCTTACCACTCCTAGATCTCTGTACAGTCGTTCTAAGAAGTATTGCCCTCCCTCTTCTCAACTTCTCCTTTGTCCTTCTACAGTATATTAAAGGGGTGTAGGTTTTTTTCTTTTTTATGGGTTTTGGCTGGTTTGCACACGTGGAGAGAATGGATGAACTGTAAACGTGGGGAGTAGACCTAGAAAGAAGTGGGATCGGGTACTTTGGTCTGATCTCAACATATAGAACCTGACGACAGAGGCAGCCCATAACAGGGTCGCCTGGAATGCCGCCATTTAGGACGTAGTATGACCAAAACCAAGCTCTCTAAGGATGAAGTAGTATTTAAAGTTGTTTGATGAAGTTTTGTTTTGTCTTTAAACTTGCATGCATGTACAGGCCTCCCTCACTATCCGATGCCCCGATTTATGATATTCTTGTTGGTTTTTAGATGTTTGGGTTTGGGTTTGTCCGAGATCGCATCCCCATTTACCCCACTAATTTCAGGGTTCGTTGTAAGATTTTTCCGTTTAAGATCGGATTATCAGGAACGTAACCCAATCTTAAATCGAGGGAGACCTGTATGTGTTTACGAGAGGTATGACATGACTTCTTAAGGGCGACTGTACTTGAATCTCGCTCTATAAACTCTCACATCTCTCTCCCTCTTAGTCCTAAAACGCTTCATTACTTTTCTAAATACATTCAACTTTCACTGGACATTCATATACCTGTACTACAATACACCTTCACAACATGGCGATCACTTAACCTTAATACAATTCCAATTAATTTATCTAATACATTTCCAATTAATTTATCTAAATACATTCTTAACGATGTTCAAATTTCAATGGATATACTGTACTCAAATTGGAATATAACTTTCACATTTAATTTCACTTAACAAGGGGGTTCTGTCTTCCAAACGCATTCTTAGATTACCATACCTAAAATTCAGAATTAATCGCACATTATTAGAAAGACCATTTTCTTCTCCAGGAACTGACTCCATCTTGGATTTGCAAAATGACAAGACTGTGGCCCATCATATCACAGCATCCACTTCAAACTATCTTGTGCGCAACTCGTTAAAAGCTACATGATTACAAAACACGCACACTCTTTTCTGCGTAACGTCTCAGACCATACACAATTACGAAATACACATACAGTACGCACACTCTTTTCTGCGTAAAGTTTCTGACCTTACACTATTACGAAATACAAACTCCATTCTGCACAACATGTTAGTTAGACCATACACAATTACATAATACGCACACTCATTTCTGCGTAACATTTCGGACCAATTTTATCGTCACTATTCTGTCAAAATGTACATAAATATCGTAACACTCTTATAATTTTTACATTTTAGACCAATTTTATCGTCACTACAATATTCTGTCCTAATGTACACAAATATCAAAACACACTCTTGCATTTTGTAACATTATAGACCAATATTATCGTCACTGTACGAACGCACTCTTATATTTGTAACATTTTAGACCAATTTTATCGTCACTATTCTGTCTTAACGCACACAAATATCAAAACACACTCTTGTATTGTATATTTTTTGCAACATTTCAAATCATTGCTGAAGACTTTTACCACGTTGTATAAATAAATAAAAAAAACACACGATCCATTGCAACGTTACAACTAATTTTAGCTAGGATTATCAAGCACGTTACTATTCATCCTTAACCCGTACAATACCAGTGACATTTTTTTCATCATATTCTGGCAACTACAAGATGATTTTATTCCGCTTAGGAAGGACCTCTGGCAATAATAAGGCTTCCAACTATCTTGAGCAACCTTTTGAACTACCACAGATCCTTCCTAAGCTACATAACATCGTCTAAATATGAGCTAGAATACAATATAACACACGTCGCTGCTACTCAAAGGGTTAGTAGTACTGTACATACAGTACAGCAAATATCCTGTAATCCGACACCTACTTATTTTGCTAAATCGTTATTTCCACACAGTGATTTTTATAAGTTCTTTTGTCTTTATATTGTGTCGTCCGTTTTGGTTTGTTTATTTTGCAAGTTTTACATTATAACTCCAGAAAATCATATTATCCGGCTAAATTAGTGAACAATAAGCTATAATATATATTTTTTGCATTTTGTATATACGATTCAGCACTCCAGCCATTTGAAAATCTGGCAAGAACTGTGGCTGTTGCTCTTCAGATCACAGGACATTTACTTTTACAAATCTCCAAGTAACAAAAACTCATCATTGGCTAACACTTTCTAGTATAAGTATCAATCTTACTTTAAACATATACAGTGCCACCCCTCACAAAGAACACACTATCAGCCGACCACTGCACACCGTAACATATCTACTGTACTTCAAACCGTAACCGTACCATACCTACTTGTACACAACACTCAATAACACACAACTCTTAAAACTTCTCTTATAACATTTCCATCTTTACTGTAGCTTAATTAGATGTAATTATGCTCAAGAGTTGTCATCTTTCTTCACAAAATCCCGACAGATGGAACTTTTGTGCAAAACAAAATAAACAACACCTTCTTGTAGCGTTTCGAGCTGAACCGCGCAGCCAATTCAATGCATGCTAATTCCACGCCACTTCAGATGGCCTTAATCGTAACTCACCTAGCTTAAACAGCATGCAAGTCGCCACTGTCATAAAAGGTGGGGCTATAATTGGCTACCACGGGCCAGATGTCAGCCTGCATGATGTGTAAACCAACTCAGCACCACTCTGTACAGTATAAGTCACCAGATTACCTTCCTGAGTGACACGCACGCTACAGATACTTGGCTACTTTCCGATGATTCCATGTCCTACCAATGTTACATGGTCAGGTGACAATTACTAGAATAGATAGTGTTCTTAATGCAGTGGCGACTTTGGCATTGTTTACGCTAGATGTAGATCGGATGTGACTCGGAGCTTCCTACCCACTCTCTCTCATACACAGGGACACACACACACACACACACACATTGCGGCACCACTGGGGTTCATCATAGTCTTAATGGTGTGAGCGGTGTAACTGGGTGGAAGGCTAGTGTATTAAATATGACCAGGATTCAAACCCACTCACTCCAGGTATGTTTGGGAGAGTTGGGCACCGTAACCACTCGGACATGAGCGGATGTTACGGTGCCCAACTCTCCCAAACATACCTGGAGTGAGTGGGTTCGAATCCTGGTCAGGATACCTCTCTCCCAATCTGTCCGACATTATCATTAGATATTAATAATGGCCTTTAAAATTAAGTTGGACTAAACTAGATCAGGTCAGAGCAGCGTTCATATTAACCCCTTCACTACCATTACGGAATTTTCATCATACAGGTCTCCCTCACTATCTGATGCCCCAATTTACGTTATTATTATAGGTTTTTAAGTGTTTGGGTTTGGGTTTTGGCTGGTCCGAGAACGCACCCCATTTACCCCATTAATTTTAGGGTTCGCTATATGATTGTTCTATTGAAGATAGAGTAAGATAGAGTTTTCAGGAACGTAAACCCAATCGTAAAAGGAGGGAGACCTGTATTCTAGTTAACACTAGACAATTTTTTTTTTTTGCAAGCTACCTATGAAACAAATGGATTAATACGCCTTAAATAAACCCTCTCATTAACATAAGTCCTTCTTCAACTGCATAAAATCTTCTAATGTAAGCCAAAAACAAAGGCAAAAATACATCATGGTGCTGAAGGGGTTAAGGGTAAATTAGGCTTGGTTAGATAACGTCTTAGGGTATACTGTATTATTTACTAGGTTTGTTGTTAAAGTCATGTTAACAGGTGCTAAGTGAAGTAATGCTATAATCTCTTCATTATCAGTAGGACAGTATCTTGACCCTAAATCGGGGAGGACCGGAGCAAACTTTCTGTAATTTTATACACTTATTTACTGCATGTCCGTTTTCATATGCTGGTTGTTGTTGTTGTTGCTGATCCTCAGGCTGTCTGACCGAGCAGCCCCAAGGTCCCGAGCAAGGCCAAGGCCATAACTGAGTGCCCCCACAGAACACTCCCAGCTTCACCAGTGGAATGCCCAGGTGACCAAGCCAAGGAGAGTGCGGAAATGCCCAGGACACCGAAGCCCCACCCAAGGCCCTGTGCCCCGTAACAATTATGAAGGGAAAGTTGAGGGGCAGAAAGAACTCGATTACTGAAGTACTGTACTATCTGAGTTATGAGAGATTGAGGTCACATTTTCTGGTCTACTTATAATGATTAGAGTATAGTAGTGACACACATTTATTCAGGCTTGGTGCTATCAGTCTGCGATAAAAAAAAAGAAGACGGAATAGAATAACGGGATAGAATTGTAAACAAAGACGGCAGATACATATTTAACGATAAAACAAGAATATACCAATAAGGTTTGATGTATAACGACTGTACAAGAATGATATTTAACTGGTAAACAAGAATGTACACAAAACGAACGGGATTTTCAACGGCACAACTACCCTACACAGGTCTCCCTCACTATCCGATGCCCCGATTTATGATATTATTATAGTTTTTTAGGAGTTTGTGTTTGGGGTTTGGCTTGTCTGAGAACGCATCCCCATTTACCCCATTAATTTTAGGGTTTGCTATCTGTTTTTCTATTTAAGATCGGGTTTTCAGGAACGTAACCCAATCGTAAATCGAGGGAGACCTGTAGTGACGACAACAAAATCTGGTTATGCCGTGAAGAACCGAAGCAAGAATATACACATAACGAGAGATGGTAAACGACCGCAACGACAAAACAAACGGAGAAACCACCTCGCAGAAATACCGTCCACCCAATCACACGTGCCGCACCCTAGTGGTAATTAAACACAGCCTGATCCTTATAGAACTAAACAGCACACACCGCTCCTCTTATCCGCTAGACATCTAAGGCCATAAAACCCACAGGAAGCATTGGAAAACCCACAAGAAACCTAGCCGTACAAAAAACGGGACGTAAGAAACCTAAAACAATGGGGCGACTTATCCAAATACCACAGCAAAAACCGTGTCGAAAAAATGGGTCCTTGCGTTGGGCTTTCTTGTGGACGATCGGAATGCCATTGATTTGTTTTGTTTTTTTAGTCAATGGAACTTAAACGCAGTTTACGTCACCCTCTCAATATGCTACCTCTTTATATAATTTTCCTATAGCTATAGAAATAACCAAAGTTGAAATTACGGAGGGAGAATAGTACAGTACTTTGAAGCATGTACACGAGGAGAAAAACAATCTTTACACCAATAAACATTCTGGATAGCGAGTCGAAATCTTGTGATAATACCTCGCAGACGTATGTTTCACCCGATTCATTATGTTCTCACAAGATTATATACAGCTTACCAGTGAAAAGATTGTTTTTTACTCGAGTGTTGTACAGGTCTCCCTCACTATCCAATGCCCCAATTTATGGTATCATTATAGGTTTTGTGTGTGGCCACCCTCGTAAAGAGGAGTAAGGCGTCCGGCATTAGATAGATAGATAGATAGATAGATAGATAGATAGATAGATAGATAGATAGATAGATAGATAGATAGATAGATAGATATAGATAGATAGATAGATAGATAGATAGATAGATAGATAGATAGATAGATAGATAGATAGATAGATAGATAGATAGATAGATAGATAGATAGATTATAGGTGTTTGGGTTTGGGTTTTGGCTGGTCCGAGAACGTATCCCCATTTACCCTATTAAATTTTAGAGTTCGCAAAACAATTTTTTTATTTAAGATCGGGTTTTCAAGAAAGTAACCCAATCGTAAACCGAGGGAGACCTGTGTTCAAATCAAGCCCAAACAAAGCCCAACACCGCGACCTTATAACCTGCGGCCGTCGTAGTGAACAGATCGTGCCATCACCGCCACGTCTCTGCAAGTAGTACTCCGAACACCGTTTAATTATTTGCATGGGTTAAATCTATGCAGACATCCGGGGGCACAAGGCAGAGGAGTGAGGGAGGTGCTGGTCAGGGTGCACTCAAAAATATAGATCAAGCGAAGTAGTAAAAAGAACCATCTTTATTTCTATTCTTCAAATGTTTCAACATCAGGGTGTCATCTATGATGATAACACTATGTTTGAAGAATAGAAATAAAGATGACGTTTTTTACTACTTCGCTTGAATTTGAAATTCCCCACAAACACCCCTGTATCCGATGCCTATAGACCTGTTCACACTGACATCACAGGTACTGGGATTAGGTAGTATGTGGGTGGCACTGGCATCAAAGAGTGTATATGGAGTTTTGACTATCCGGTAACTCTCTCCGTGGTAGCCCGCCCCCTCGTCCCCTATCTCCTCTGTTGTCCGCACCCCCAGGTCAACGTGTGGTACTATGACGGCATTCACATTCTTACGGCTACCATCAGACGGTTTTTATGTAGCTTACGAAGGATCGGTGGTAGATGAAAATTTAAGAGATAGTTTCTACTCCCTTAAGCTTAGTAAGATTGTCTAATGTTAGCCAGAATATACAGTAGACAAAGTATATATAAATACAGCGCTAAGATGGGTGGAGTGACACCAGTATTACTCTGCAGCACACCATTATTACAGCCTTACTCTGCCTATCAAAGCGGCGGCACACAGTCAGTAAATTTGCATCATACCAGAGCTTTCACCATTAACTTTCCATGGTCAAAAAATTTCCAGTAAATTTTACGAGTTCTTTTGCATATTACAGTAGTACAGTAACAGACTTTTTCCGTAAACAGACAAGCTTCGCCACCTATTAGTCTGTCAAATCGAAGGTCTACTGTATATACAGTATAGTTAATGGTGATCTATAGGACTGAACAAAGTAAAATAAGGTATGAAGTTTGAAAAGTTGACAGAAAGAATATGAACACCATATGAGGAGGAGTACTTTATTGATAATGTTTCACAGATAGCGTCTTTAGGTCACTGAAGGACCTGAAGAAGATATCTGCGAAACATTGTCAATAAAGTGCTCCTTCTCATATGGTGTTTATATTCAGACTGAGCAATCCATGCACGCCGCAGTTCCAGTCTATGTCCCAACAGCGCAGCCTTTTTTTCTCTCTCTCTCTCTCTTTGCTATCCTTGAAGTCAGTTTCAGTTTACCATTACACATTTTGGAGTTTTATTCTGGCTATAATTAAACAATTTTATCTAGCTTAAAAAGGGTCTGCGGATAATATTCATGTTTAACCCCTATGATTGCCAAAGGCCTGTCCTCATATGCTGTACACAATCATCTAACATTAGCAAAAACAAAATTAAAGCTTCCTGAAAGAATGCTAAAATGATAATACATAAATTTTTACTCCTATGATTGCTAGTCCTTTCCTCATCTATCTATCTATCTATTGCCCGACGCCGTGATCCCCGAAGGGGTGGCCACGAACGAACCGCCCCCATGCACCTCTGTTCCCAGTCAGTCGACGCCCCTCCCCCCAACCAGCACTGCCTTCGTTCATAAGCTGTATAAAATTGTCTAACGTTAAGCAAAAGAGAAATTAGCTTACTGAACAGATTGAGTCAAAGAACAAATTGCACCCCGTTGTCCCGCGGCACAGTACAGTTCAGTGGTTCCGAAAAAACACCAAGCTTATATAAACTATCGCGGTACAGGCGGGGTCGGGAGATTCGGGAAATATTTTGGAGTAACAATTATCCCGGTCTTTTAATTTTATTCTAGCTATATTTAAACAATTTTGTAGAGTTTAAGAAGGGTCTGTGGCAGAAAATTGGTTGAGTGAGATGAATCGAAGCCTTTTAAATGCTGGAGCCCCTTTTAAAACTGAGTGAAATCGTCTAATAGTAGCCAGAATGAAGCTAAAAATACGGTATCAGTACAGAAGGGGAGATGTTGACGTGTTCCCGACCCCGACTGCACGTACACTCCAAGCAACAAATAGGACGCGGGGAGGAAGCTAGCCTATCAACACTAGATATAACACGCAGTAGGTCCACAAACTAGAAAAAAATACAAAAATATATAAAAATTAAATACTAAAGTACAAATGTTTTTTATTTTACGATTATTATCACTTTCCCAAAATGCCATGAAGGAAGGTGTATCACTAAGATTTTTTTTTTTTTATATTTTAGTGTTATTGTACAGTGCGTTCATTAGCGACAGGACAAAAATTGCGAGCACTAACCTCTACAACTCACGAACGACTAGAGTAACCGAGCGAATATTTCCACCACTTAGGAAGGCTCGGCCGGGGAATAGGCGTGGACATTTACCGCCTATTTGCTCCAGCCCTTCCCGAGTTACAGAGGTTAGGGGCGACGATTTGCGGCCAACCTCAAACGAACGGACTACAATCGTTTCTCTTCCCTTCTTGTACTCTGGCCACATCTAATATATAAACACACAGTACGAACCTTACGATAATAAGATATAATGGTAGACATATTCATAGCCCGGTAGCGACGGTCCACTGGCCACGAGGACATTGTTAACCCCTTCTGCACCGGTGACGTCTTTTAAATCTTCTTCTAGCTATACTTAGACGATTTTGTGCAGCTTAAGGTTAGGCAGTAGCAAAATGTTTTGTGTGCATGTATGTATGTACTCAGGCACATACCCCATTGCTGGAGGTGGCCGACACAAGACAGAGCCCGAACAGAAACAACATTTAAAGTTCCTATTCTCAAGGTCTGGGACCACTTTCGCGTTCCCTCGCCCGTTTTTCTGTCTCGTCGAGTAGGATTCTACAAGGGGAGGAGGATTCCTAGCCCCCTGCCTGTAGCAAAAAGGGTTAAGTGAAATAGTTCAAAGCCTATTAATTGCTAGAGGCCCTTTTAAAACTGAACTAAATCGCCCAACAGTAGCCAGAATAAAGTACATCACCGGCAGTGTAAGGGTTAACCCACACTGTACCGGGGACATCCTTTGCATTATATTCTGGCAACTATTAGACATTTCTATTTAGCTTAGGAAGTACTTCTAACCATTCCAAGGCTATAGACTATCCCAATTAATCCTTTTAGCTACCACAGGTCACATTAATTGAAATAAGTTTTGTAGTCCCTGTTCGGGCTCTGTCTTGAGTCGGCCACCCCCAGTAAAAAAAAATACAGTACAGTATATATACTGTATATATATACATGGGGAATGTGCCTCAATAAATAGATATAGATAATTCTGACCCCCATGATTCCTAGAGGTCCTTCCCAAGCTGAGCAAAGTCTAGTGTTAGCCAGAATGAGATGCAAGAGACGCCATCGGACTCGAGAGGGGTGAAACTAGTAGGGCGGTCCAGCCGGTTAGTGCACGGTGCTTCAAACAGTACACAAAATGGATCAATATAACACATACACAAACTACATAAAATGGATTAACATAATACTCACAACAATAAAAAAAAAAAAAAATGGGATTAATAAACTTAGGGTAAAAAAATCTATTAATATTAAGGTTATTTTTAAGTTGGCTTAATAAATTTAGGGTAAAAATATTACAGAAGGACGGTTTTCTGGACCCCTTTCTCCCTCAAGTTTAACCTTATTAGTTTTGAGATTTTAAGACATTCGCCCCATTAGTTTGGCGATTTAAGACCTGCAAATAAGGAGGAATCGGCCTTTGGCTAAAGATTTTTTTTTATACCGAATAATACACAAATTTATCTCGAGGGGGGATCAGTCTCGGGGGTATTTTTAAAGCTTGATGGAGGTCTATAGAGGAAACTAAAATAAATAAACAAATAAATAAATATCTCCCCCTAACTAACCTTTAGTTATGGGTATGTTTATTTGATGTACATGGAGTACTGATTGAAGAATCGCGTAGCAACGAGCTCCTCCGCCGTCTATCGCTAGGGTGCAAGTCGTCCGCGGGGAACGTCTCAAGGGGGTAGGGATTGTTTGGGGGGGGGGGGGGATAGAATGTTGTGGCAAGCTGATCATGTGGGTGTACTATACTCCGTTTTCTTTCCAGCGGACGGTAAATTGTCATGTCTTCCTCTTCATTACTCCGCTATTGACTAACTGTAATGCATAAATGAACGGAATTTCGGTGTGAGTATCCTAGGTTCGAGTCCTTGGAGTCCCATATGTATTTGTATGTATGTAGCTAAATCTGTTGTTAACAATGAAGTCAGTCAGTCGGTAGCCAGCCCTTACTCCCACAAGGGGTAGGGAGGATCAGCAAGAGACACAAGAAAGGAAAAGGAGGTGACAGGAGAAAATCACATATAAAACTTTGTTAAAAATAAAATCTTGGCAATGATATGAAGCAGAGACATGGTAGTTTCTTATTTTTTCATTAGTTATCGAGAAATCAGATGCCAAGAGATTCAATTTACCGTCGGTTGAAAATAAACAGAGTATAGTGACCGGTCAACTCAACCAGTAGACCATTTCAACCAGCAGCTCTCAACCAGTGCCAAACCAATCAATACTATTACCTT
This sequence comes from Paralithodes platypus, assembly GCA_032716605.1. Taxonomy (NCBI): domain Eukaryota; kingdom Metazoa; phylum Arthropoda; class Malacostraca; order Decapoda; family Lithodidae; genus Paralithodes; species Paralithodes platypus. The sequence goes on along the minus strand of CM064502.1, from coordinate 59,154,982 downwards.
AAGTTAAGTTGTGTAGAGTTAGGTTAGGTTAAGTTGAGTAGGGTTAGGTTAGAGTTAGGTTAGGTTGGGTAAGGTTAAGTGAGGTTAGGGTGGGTATGGTATGGTTAGGTTGGGTAGGGTTAGGATTGGTAGTACAGTATTAGGTTAGGTTTAGTAGTTACGTTAGGTTGGGTCGAGTTAGGTTAGGGCTTCAATTTGGTACATATAAAGTTGTCTCTGGTCGATGTAGCACTAGTCGAGATCCACCGGTTGAAACGGTCTAACAGTTGGCTCGTCCGGGAACCTGGTGTACAGCATTAGTCTCCCTTAGCCGACCTTACAAGCTAGGCATTACACACTTAGTATTAAATATTATAACCCTCCACTGTACACGCACACACATAAAAAACAATTAAATATTACACATAAAACAGATCTAAAAAATTCTTAACAAATCACCGTCACGAAAGGAGAACAAACGGCAAACCTCCTTTGCCAAACGTCAACAAAAAACAGCTGACGGCTCCGGGTCGCTCTCACAAGGATAGAGATCGTGTGGTAAATAGAGAGAGGCTATTATCCACCTTATTGGTCACACTATAATAATAATAACAATAATTAAGATAATTAATTCTTTCTCTTGATCGGATAACTGAAATAATAATACCGGAAATAATATGTATGTATAATAATAACAATAATAATAATAATAACAATGTTGTAATAATAATAATAATATTATTAATAAGAATAATGATAGTACTGTAGTACAGTAGTAGTAATAATCTGTTAATTTCTCTTGATCTGACAGTAATTTCTTAATTTGTCTTTAATATTGCATTACTTTCAGATGATTTTGCTGGGCTTAGGACGGACATCCGGGAGTCAAGAAATTTAAGTATCGATCTCTAACAAGAACTGGATGGGTCATTACTCGCGTGACACGAAGCCGCTGAAGACGACGCACTAATATTTGTCCTACTAAAAACTACCGGTAAAATTATATCTCTACCTATAAGGTAGCATTAATAGTAGGCTACTGTTTGAAGTACAGTACATAAATATAGCCTGGATCTTCAATAGAAATGTTCGGATACCTTCAATTAATTAATCACCTGATTTTGTAATATAATAATAATTTCCTAGCACTGTTTTGCAAAATTTGCAACGCATTATTTCCGCATAGTGATTTTGATAAGTTCTTTTATTATTTTATTGTGCGGTTTCCGTTTTTGTTCGTTTTGAAGTTTTACATTTTAATTATTGACAGTGTTGGGATTAAATATACTGTTATTGTTTCAATTGGTGTGTTTTTGTTTATGTGACCAAATTGGCAAGTAGCCCATCTCTCTTACGACAAGATATCAATCATAAACAGGGCACCAAACAACTTGCCATCGGGGACACTTTCAACCCATTAACAGCTGACATCTATGTAGAAAAGTAAAGGGGAAATTGCGAAAAGGAAGGGAGAGGGGTATAAAGAGGGGGGGGGGGGGAGTGGAGGATGTGGTATTGAGGGATGCCACTACTTTCTATGTGTCCCCCAATTTTGAGACATTTCCTGGCACTGGCATGGTATTTGAAGGTTGTCTACTTTATAGTATGTCACCCAATTTTGAGACTTTTCCCGGCACTGGCATGGTATTTAAAGGTTGTTATTTTTGTTTACATGCATTTGAATACGGTGCCTCAAGTAAGGCTTGTAGTAGTTCCTGGGTTAAAGGTACCAAACAACATGCCCTCTGGAACACTCTTATAGGGCACCAAACAACTTGCCATCTGTGACACTACACTCTTTTTCCCGGTATAAAACTCCAGAACACTAAAGTGTGGTGTGACTCCATGAGCAAGTACTGAATGACAAAGGTAGTGTAGTTTCCTTTCCCCTCTATAAGCGACCCACATGAGAACGCCTGTGCAGTAACCTGGAGATCTTGTAACACTCCGAGCAAACTGCACATAAAATACCAAGAAGAAGAAGACTTTCAGCTTAATGTTTCCGAACTTGGCGACACAATGGATAATCTACGTGCCCAGACGCTTGGCCAACTTTTGATTGGAAGTGTGAGGGACCACTGTAATAGTGTAGCAGGTACTTACTGGTATGCAGGCAATTTGTACACTCACCAATACAGACAACCACTACAGAGTTAATTTTACATGTGTTATTATAGCTATTTAGAAGTGCATAATGGCAAGCAAAATATAGTCTTAACTACCCTCTTGATAGTCCAATCCTGTTCTTGAGTTATTTAATAATATTCAGATTTATAGCTATATTAAGAGTAGCTTTGTTGTTGGCGGCTGTACCAAAAATAACTGGGTGTATGAGAATAGAGGTGGAGGGATGTAGTTGAGAGATATAGGAGTCGAAGTGGTGTGGGGTGAGAGGAGGGGCGCCAGCGTACAGATGAGAAAGGCGCATTATTGACAATTTTTGTTTTAACACCATGCACTCCCTGCTCAATAGCTGGGCTAGGGTGGGTGCCCTGATGCATCAGGGACTTCAGTGAACAGTTGCTACAGATTGCTAGACCGCACCATCCACCAACAGCACTGCCATCTGTCAAATGTCTTTATGATGTAATGGTTATGTTTAAGATCTGTATGTGGTAACCCAAGTTCGAATCCAAGGAGGATCACATGCTTTCATTAATTTAATTTAGAAGTGTTTGGTGTTGGGAGTTAAATTAATAAACATTATATAGCACACTGGCTGGCCCGAGACTTGAACCCTAGACCTCACGATTAGCAGGCGAGTGTTCTACCAACCGCGCTACGGCCTATGGCCGTATTATTATTACTGAACCACAGGAGAGTCTAACAGTAAAGTCCATAGACACCCAAACTGAGTCACTGAAGGAGGCAGCCCGTGGTGTCCAGTAGAAGAGAGTCAAGTAGAATCGAGTCGAGTACAAGAGAAATACAAACCAAATAAGATAGAATTTTATAAACCTAACCTATTGGCGATTTATTTGTAGCCACCCCCTTTCTAGACAAGGCGCCTGGCAATATATGAAAGAGAAAAAAAAGACAAGCAAAGTGTCCCCGACAGCAAAGTTCCCAGTGCCCGACCTTAAGTACAATAAAATTCCTCAGGAGACTCAAACAATCTAACAAATGGTCAATAAAAGCTTTACTCCGACACTGATTATCTCATCAAGACGGTGTCACACGACCTAGTTTTCCCTCAATTTTCTCGGGCAATTGTAGTCCGGCAGCTTCATAATTTAAGCTATAAAGAACTAAACTGCCTATTGTCTTTGTCCCAGTTTTGGTTTTCTTGGTTTGCAAGTTTTACATTTTAAATAATAATTTACATTCGATCTAGTTTCCAATTCCAATGCAAAAGAGCCTAAAAAAAAAAAAAAAAGCTCCCTCACTATCCGATGCACCTAATTTACAATATTATTATAAATAGGTGTGTTTGGGTTTGGGTTTGGGCTGGTCCGAGAACGGATCCCCATTTACCCAATTAATTTTAGGGTTCGCTAGACGATTTTTCTATCTATGATCGGGTTTTCAGGAACGTAACCCAATCATAAATCGAGGGAGACCTGTACGAGAAAAAAACTTGCTCATCGAAATTTGCCGGGAAAAGCGGCCGCGTGACACCAGCGTTAATAGTAGCGGGTGTGCTCTTCCCAACCAGATGTACATAAATTACTCTTTAGTACTGTACAGCAACCTCAATATTACATCATTAACAAAGCAAAATTTTATACCAGCAACCTCCGCATTATTTAATGAAAAGAAGACTTTAACATCAGTATAACTTAACATTGGCAAGCTCCAAAATATTTCATCAACATAGTAACATACACTATTCCATAACAAAATATAACATGTAAATACAATATCCATGAAATTGACAGAATTTACATCAATTATCCGATGGTGAAAACTTGGCAATGTCTCTCTTGTACCTCTCTTGCCGCTAACCTCCTCGCAAAACCACAAAACTAGTCTGTTCATTCTAGGTTGGGCAGGAATCGTAACCTCTAACATCTGTATCTCAAAAAGGACTAAAGCAAATGAGCTGTCAATTTATAAACATATTCCCTAGCCAAGTCTTCCTATTTGGTAGAAATATTAGTTTGATTACTCTAGTCCTTTTTGAGTTATGAGAGGTTAGGGGTTACGATTTCTGCCCAACCTAGAATGAAAGGACTATAGGAAACGACAACAGCAACCCCTTCTGTATCGGCGACATCTTTTAATCATATTTAGCTATACTGTATTTACAAGATATTATGAAGCTTAGGAAGGATATGTGGTAGCTAAAAGGATTAATTGAGATAGTCTGTAATCTTTTAACTGGTAGACATCGTTCATAAACTGAATAAAACCGTCTAATAGTTGCCAGAATATAATGAAAAGGATGTCGCCAGTACTGAATGAGTTAACCCTTTCTATACCGGTGACGTCTTCAGCACAATGACGTAATTTTCATCCTATTCTGGTTACCATTAGACTATTTTCTTCAGCTTATAATCTACCTCTAGGATTCAAAGGGGTAAATATGAGTTCTAAAAACCCTCAGAATGAAATAAATCCTTCTTAAACTCCATAAAATCGTCTAAATTGTGCCAGAATCAAAGATAGAAAGGCGTCTTGATACTGAAAGGGTCAAAGTTAATATAAATAAGGACATCTAGGAACGAGTCTTTCACGTTTTCTAATAGGAGGGAACCTTTGGAGTTAAGTGGGTTTTCTAATAGGAGGGAACCTTTGGAGTTAAGTGGGTTTTCTAATAGGAGGGAACCTTTGGAGTTAAGTGGGTTTTCTAATAGGAGGGAACCTTTGGAGTTAAGTGGGTTTTCTAATAGGAGGGAACCTTTGGAGTTAAGTGGGTTTTCTAATAGGAGGGAACCTTTGGAGTTAAGTGGGTTTTCTAATAGGAGGGAACCTTTGGAGTTAAGTGGGTTTTCTAATAGGAGGGAACCTTTGGAGTTAAGTGGGTTTTCAGCACTTTTTGTTTTTCAGTCTTATCCGAACACACTTTTTGGAATATAAATAAGTAAAATAAAACACGTTAACTTGGAAATGATTGGAGTTAGTGGGGTTTTCAGCATTTCTTGTTATTCAGTCGAACCCAAATACACTTTTTGGAATAAACATGTCGAATATAAATACTGTAACTTGGGAATTATCAGTCTCCGAGAGCGCAAAGTTTGTCAAGCCAATGGACTTGGTCGAGTTGCTTGCTACCTGGATCCCCATAAAAAACATATAATACGGTCAAAAAATAAATAAATAAATAAATAACTTGGAAATCATCAGCCTTTAAGTTGCTTGCTTCTGGATCCACATAAAACTTTAAAAATACGGTATAAAATTCAAATAAATAACTTGGAAACGATCAGCCTTAGAGATGCTTGCGTCTGGATCCACATAAAACTTTCGGCAAAAAATTCAATATATAAATAACTTGGAAATGATCAGCCTTCCAGAGCGGAAAGTTTTGGAAACCGACGGCCTGGGTGGAGTTACTTGCTACGGGCTACAATAATGTGGTACAGTTTATGCTTCGTCAATGGGTAGCGTCACAAGGGCATTCTTTATACCGATTTTCTCGAGCCTCCTGCCGATTCGGTTGATTGTTACGTTTTGCAAGTTTTCGAGCGCCAGTGAATTCTGCGGAAAAATTGGCGCTTGTGAGAAATAAGTAACATGCTTATTATTATTATATTTGAGTAGCACTTTTCACCCTTCTGCCAGGACCTCCTTTCGATTAACGACTTTGTGCAAGATTGTCATCTAATCTTCTTTCAGTTGGTTCCAGCAGTTTCTTTACCCCACATTAGAAACCCTACAGGAAAAGAGATCGACCCACCTCCGCCATATTGGGGCCGCTGGAGTCATTAGCCTTTCGCTAAACTTAAATGTTGGAGATGAGCCCACCTACGCAGGGAAACATTCCGTCCCTTCCAACAGTCTATTAACCCAAAAGTGTGATGACATATGCTGCAGAAACCTGGCCTATCAAAGTGCATGACAGCAATAGAATGGAACATAAGATGATAATGGTGAGATGGATGTGTGGGACCAAACTGAAAGATAGGATATATAGTTAAGAGCTAAGGAGAAGGTTAGGTATCAAGAGTATCAGTGATGAGATGTGTACTTGCAGGCTTGGATGGTTTGGACAGGTGGAGAGGATGAATGAACTAAGTTGGGTGAAAATATGCAAGACCGTGAACGCGGAGGAAGCTACACCAAGGGGCAGACCAAGAAAGACGTGTGATAAGACCTTATGATCTTGAATTAAAAAACCTGACAAGTGAGGCTATTCTGAAGAGAGTTGCCTGGAGTGCCGCCATTAGGAAATGAGACCGGAACCGCACTAAAAAATGGGATGGGGTAAAGAATTACTGTATCGTGAATCAACTGTAAAGAAAAATGTGGCGGTTGTGACAAAAATAAATAATAAACTAACTACTGTATTATTATTATTATTATTTTTGTTATTACTAGTTTGTTACTCGAGTGACAAATTTGTCTTTTTATGGCCGATCCGGGTGTTATTATATAAGGGAAAACTGGTTAAAATCGGTTATCGGCCATGAAAAAACCCGTACTAGAATGTCCTGGTGACCTTACCTTGAATGAGCCGCACTACGCCCCCGTCCAGCCGTCCTCGGGTCGGCCCTATGTAATTACAGTACACTAACAAGCGATTAAAACTCTCGGTAAATCTGGTCGGCTAGTGAGCTCTAAACACTACGACATAAAACCTATTTAATTGTACTACACGAATTCTCTCTCTCTCTCGCTCTCTGGTTAACCCTTTCTGTACCGGAGACATCCTTTTCATTCAATCCTAGCTATATTTGATGATTTGGTGCAGCTTAAAAAGGATCTGTGGTAGTAAAAAAGGTAAATTGAGAGAGTTTGAAGCCTGTTAATAGCAAGAGGCCCTTAGTTCGAAACCTGTTAATCGCTGGAGACCCTTTTTAAACTGGCTAAAATCGTCTAACGGTAGCCAGATTATAGTTAAAAAGGACGGCACCGGTACCGAGTGGGCCAATGTTATAATAGCAATGTAGGAACCTTTATAATCATACAATCAGTCCCCCGGAATAATTGGGAGACTTAGTGTGGAAACAAGCCGGAAAGGACACGCACACGCACACACACACACACAAACACACAGGGTATTTAAATTATATAAAAATCAATAAAAATAGCATCTCCCTTATGCTTTAAGAGTAAAGCTGTGGAGCCGATATGACAAGCCAGTCAGTTGTTTATATATATTTTTAGCTTCGTTGAATTCACTTGTCCTCGACTTCACATAAATGTTCTTGAATTCAACTCGTCAATTTTTCACATAAATTTTTACTTTGTTGAATTCACTTGTCCTCTACTTCACAAAAACGTTCTTGAATTCAAAATGTAAATTTTTCATGTTTTTTTTTTACTTTGTTGAATTCACTCGTCCTTGACTTCATACAAACGTTCTTGAATTCAACACGTCAATTTTTCACAATTTGTTTTACTTTATTGAATTCCCTTGTCCTTAAATTCACAAAAACATTCTTGAATTCAACATGTCAATTTTTCACATAATTTTTTACTTTATTGAATTCACTCAAGTCCTCAAATTCACAGCAAACGTTCTTGAATTCAACAAACACAAAAGTTCAGGGTTCTCAGCGACTGACTGGCTTCGGATTCCACAGCAAGGGCATTGAATTTATCACTCTGTTTTTGTATTCACGACTGCCTCCATATGGGGACTCTGAGCGAATTCAAGGCTCAGTTGGACTCACAGCTTAGGATGAATTCACTATTTTCTGCATTCCATTGCTCAAGTCGTTAAATTCACCGACCCGCCGAAATTCCGTTCTTGAATTCCGGACTGGGCTACCAATCAGACACCATACTATACCCTGTTCCAAGTAAGTAGGCCAAAACTCTTGAACATTAACCTGTATAACTCACAAACGACTAGAGTAATCGAGCTAATATGTCTACTATTTGGGACGTGTCAGCCAGGGAATCGGCGTGGAAAGTTACAGCCCATTTGCTCTAGTCCTTTTTGAGTTACAGAGGTTATGGTTCACGATATCTGGACTACTAATTTGAAACAGGGTATAGGAGAAATATGCCATGCGAGGGGTTCTTAATGATGACATAAACTGTAGTCGTACAGCCGGGAGTCGTAAATATAAAGATCCTCCTCACACGGATCTCTCTTCTAACAAACTGTCAAATTCTCACAATTCCTACTCGACGCTGAATTTATCGCCACAATAGCCAAAAATTCAGTACTAGAACCTCGGATTATGGTGGTGAATTGGCGCCAAATTAATCACAAAATTTTCTAAAATTCAGGAATAGATTTCAGGAGTATGGTGGTGTATAAATATTGAATTAACCACCAAATCGCCGAAAATACAGACTTAAGTACTGTACACTGTGTACAGGTCTCCCTCACTATCCAATGCCCTAATTTACGATATTATTATAGGTTTTCAGGTGATTGGTGTTTGATTTTGGCTGGTCCAAGAACGAATCCCCATTTACCCCATTAATTGTAGGGTTTGCTATACGATTTTCTCATTTTAGATCGGGTTTTCAGGAACGTAACCCAATCGTAAATCGAGGGAGACCTGCACTGGTAATGTGGACTGTGGTTGATTACTTCACGCTGAATTCACCACCACTATCACTGGAATCCTGAATTGGTGGTGACGATGCTGAATTCACCACCACAATCGTTCTTCCCCACTGCAATTCAAACATTTGATGCTGAATTGAATGCTGAACTCACCACCACAAACAGCCAATACTCAGCACTGGTAATTGGGACTGAAGTGACAACGATTGAATTTACCACCACTATAGTCTATTTATTTGTTCAGCTGATGGTAAATTGCATTCTCGCCATCCTAATAACTCGGCTATTACCAAGATTTTGTAGCGAAATTTTTTGTTGATTATGAAAACTTGGCAATATGAAGCCGAGACTTAGCAGTGTCATATTTTCCCATTAGGAATTGAAAAATCAGATGCTAAGGGATTCAATTTACCATCAGCTGGAAAGAAAAACAGACTATATCACCTCATACACTCGGAGCTGGCATTGTAGTGGTGACTCAGCATTTAATTCACCACACCACCACAGTCGACCGCATTACTCAATACTGGTAATGGCGACTGCGGTGGTGACTTAGCAATGAATTCACCACACCACCACAATCGATCCCGTTACTCAGTACTGGTAATCGGGACTATGATGGTACTCTGGACTGTGGTGGTGACTGGGCGCTGTGTAGTCCTGCCCATCTCAGTGATGGTATTGTCGCAGGGATGTCTCGTAGGGCCAGAAGGGTAGTGGGTAGAGTGTGTGCTGGCTGGCCTGGGGGGATTGGTTCATACCCTCCAGTGTTGCGTGGTTCTGCATGTGTGGGGGCCATTGTGGGGTGCTGGAGGGGGTCTGTGTGGGCCGGATCACCCCCATGTGACTAAGATTATCAGTCATCCGCCCAAGGTTATCCCCCAGGCGTCCCATTGGGTCTGCAGCACTACCTCGGCTCATGGTGCGCAGGTTGTCCCCTAGACGGCTGTAGTTTTCTCTCTCATCGTAGTGGGACATGGAATCAGACATCCGGGTCTGGTTCTCGGCCATTCGGCGCAGGTGCTCGGCTAAGTATCCGCCTGGAGTGCCTGTCATACGACCAAAGTTCTCCGCCGCCATACGCCCCAGATTATCAGACATGTGTGGTGTGTCTGTGATACGTCCTGGACTGTCTGTAGCAGAGTTTCTCATATCACTCATGTGTGACTGTGGTGCGGGGATGAGGGGGGACTGTGGTGCGGCTGACATGCGACCAGAGTCGTCACTCATGTGAGCCTGACTGGCAGTCATGCGTGTTAGGTCCTGGGGCATGTGCAGAGCGTCCTCATTGACAGCCATGGAGTGATGTTGTGTCATGCGCATGTGTTCCTCCGACTCCAGAGGGTCCTTCATCATGTTGGCGGGTGTGTCGCGACGCTCCATATGTCTCATGTCATTCATGTGGGGACCTGTGTCGCGCATGTGTAGCTGCGACTCATCCATGGCGTCCGTGTTACCTTGTTCCTGCTTCATACTCAGACCTAAACTTACCGACGATCCCAAGGACATGCCCAGCATGTTCTTGACAGCATTGTTGGCGGCACCGTAGGCCTTCTCTCGGATGTCTTCAGAGAGGTGTGAGGATATGGTGGAGCTCAGGTACTGAGGGTGGTCAGACATGTCATCAGGGACTCCCTCAACAGGCATATTATGGACCTTCTTCTTGTGGACTTTGAGATTATAGTCGTTGGAGAAGTACTGGCCACATACCTCGCACTCGTCATTGAACTCTGTGGGTCCAAAATGTTTCTTGAGGTGCTGACAGAGGCCAGCACGCTGATTGAAGGTCTGGCCACAGTGCTCGCAGGAATAATCTTTATCCATCGTGTGAGTCTTGAGATGTTGCTGCATATTGGACTTCTGACTGAATGTTTTACCACACTCCGGACATGGGAAGTTGCCCCCCTGGTGGACCAACTCGTGTTTCTCCAGGTACTTACGGCCGGTGAACAACTTACCACAATAACAGCACGGGAGGCTGTCATTACTGTGGACCTCCATAAGATGTGAGCGTAGGTCCGTCTGCTTGAACATGGTGCCGCATATAACGCAAGGTATATCCTCCCGGTCCTCGTGCCACTTGACGTGTTGGAGGTAGGTGGTGCGTTTGTTGAAAGTCTTCCCGCACATGTTACATTGAAAGTCGCCAAATATGAGAAGTTCCTTCTGGTTGTGTGTACCGTGTTGCTCCGCCAGACGCAGGTGTTTCTCCAGTTTCTCCCGCCATGAGAACCCTTCGCCGCAGGACTCGCAGAGATACAGGTTGTTCATCTTCTCGAAGATCTTGCACTTCCCGGTCTGTTCCAGCTTGGAGATGTGAAAGTCAAAGTTTGGCTTGTGGTAGAAGTGTACCTGGCAGTAATGGCAGACGTACTTGATCTTGTTCTTGTGGTTGTTGTAGTACTCACGTCGCTTCTCTATCTCCTCCTTGGATAATATAGGACGCGGGCCAAGAATCTGGATCCCCGAGGCCCCGTTTGAGGAGTTCGGGTCCATAGCCCCGGGGGGAAGGGGCCCGTTCTCCCCCGTGTGCATCATACCCCCGCCCTCTCCGACCTTACCTGGCTCGTTCTTGACCATCATCCCGTCCTTCAGTATAATCTGTGGCTCAAAGATGTTGCCGTCCTCGTCGATGGTGTCCGGACGCTGCATCCCCGGACCGTCTGTAGGGAGACACACGGAGGGACACATATATATGGAATCAATCAATAGGGTACGCACAAATTGTCATCAGTAAGAGATTATTATGATGTAAAACTTTCAAAATAAAGGAAACGAAGGAAAAGAACAAGAAAATTAAGGAAGAAATAAAAAATAAGGCAAAGAGAAGATATATGTTAAATAATCAATTAATATAGTACTCAGAAATGATGATGAATGATGAATAAAGAGATAAAAGATAAATATTAAATCAGATATAAATTTAAACCATTGCCAGTAATTATATATACTAAAAAGCTATAACCTATAATAAAAATAAACCCACAAAACAAGCCTCATAGGAAAACAAAATACTTAGTGAAGACACTATGTTTTATGAGTATATAGATTATAGAATGTTTGTTGTATATATAAATAATAGAAATATGTCAAAAATATATAAATCAATCTTGAATTATTGAACTTAATTATGACACCTTTTATCTTATATTTATTTATTTATTTACTTTTACTAGATCCAAATTACCGAAGATAAATAATGAGGGAGGGCAAATGAGGAGAGGGCTACAATACTAAAATATAATAACATACTGTATATAAATTAGAAAGTAAATGAAGCAAATATCAAAGTTTGTGTGTTTGAAATATCTGTAATGTTTCACCCTTACTGTACCAGCGACGGTGGTTTGCCGTCAGTAAAAAAGTAACTCGTCAGTACCAGCGACGGAGGACTTCCGTCAGTACTATGCGGTCCTTGTAACTGCCTGTATCGAGCGGTACCTGGTACCATGACTTGTACGCACTGCTCTGAAACATTGGCAACACTTCTCAGCTTGTATCTAAGCTCCCACAGGCTAGCTGGCTAAGTACTCCTCCAACTTTCAGGGTGAGGGCAGGTGCCCAACCCCGAAAGGAGTTGAAATAGGGGAGCTATCCCCCCGCCAAAGGTGGCTTTCTAGGGCCTTCCCTAGCTGATGCTGAGAGGATTGGGTTCTAGTCATGTGGTGATGGGCTGGTCTATCAGAGTGTGAGCTGAGCGATCTCTGCCATACCCATAGCTTACTCTGACTGTTCCTTTTACTTATATATCTTCTAGATCTCAAGTGACGGCGTCTTTTCCGTGGATTGACCTCCCTACTGCCAACCTAGAAGTTGGCAGATTGGGAGCCAAAGCGTCACATTTTTCCCTTGCCCCTCAACTTTCCCTTCATAATTGCTGAGGGGCATAGGGCCTTGGGTGGGGCTTTGGTTTCCCGGGTGTATCCGCACCCTCCTCAGCTCCCTGCTTTGGAGTGGCTTCGGTCACCCAGGCCTTGTTAGTGGTACGCAGGGAGGGTTTTGTGGGGGTGCTCGTTTATGGCCTTGGCCTTGCTCAAAACCTTGGGGCTGTTCGGCCAGACAGCCTGGGGAACAACAACAACAACTTTCAGGATGAGAGGGTGTTCTCTCTGGACTCTGAAGCCATTTTGGCCACAATGCCTGGTACTGGAGGGTACATTTATAGTTGTTGTTGTTGTTGTTGTTGTTGTTCCCTAAGCTACCTGGCCGAACAGCCCCGAGTCCCTAAGGAAGGCCATGGCCATGGTCGGGCTTTTCCACAGAGCTTTCAAAGAGTGTAAATTGTGTTGTTGGCATAAGTGGTTGTGTGAAATGCAGTCTTCTATGATGTGTTTAATGGTATGGGGTGCTGTGTTACAACCCGGGCAGGTGTCGACGACGGAGTCATCCAGTCTCTTCTGATAGCTCAGAAGAGCCGGATGGTGTCCGCATCTCAGCCTGGCCAGGTGGACTCTGTCCTCGCGAGGAAGGGAGGATTCAGAAGGATGGATTTCGGGAGGTCGTGCTTGCAGCTGCGTGTTGTCTATGAGTGAGTGAATGGAACGGCGAGTGATATGAGTATGGATGTGCTTCCGGAAGTTGGTTTGGGGTGGGCAGGGAGGGAGAGAAGACAGTATTTGTGTGTGATAGTGTGTGCTGGGTGTTGTTTTGATATTTCTTGGTGTCTGTGGGTGTGTAGCCATGTAGTGTAGTGGGTGGTGTTGATTCGTGGAGGCTGCTGCCAGGAATTGTGTGCCTCTCATGTCTAGATGATCTTTGACTTTGAGGACTTTGGTTTCTTGATGTAGGTGATCTGTGGGTGTCGTAGCTGTGCATCCTGTGATGATTTTCAGGGCTTTATTTTGAATGGTCTGTAAGGTCTTATGATGTGTTTGAGCTAGGTTGGAAGCCCAGGCCGGGCTTGCGTATTCCATAACTGATCTTATGTATTGTTTGTAGACTGTGGTGGTGGTTTCTTTGTTGTGTCCAAATTTTGTGTGGGCAAGTGATCTGAGGGCGTTAAGTCTGGGTAGTGGAATGCAGTGTTCCAGTGGACCAGGGAAAACAACATGCATTTCAATGAGGAAAAATTCCAATGAATACGGTACGGAGATAATAATGGTGTTAAAGAAATTACAAATTACTTAACAGAATCTAACCACATAATAGAACGGAAAGACAGTGTGAAAGCCCTTGGGGTATTAATGTCTGAAAATATGGGTTTCAAAGTACATAACCAGGTCAAAGTGGCGGCTGCGAAACGTCTAACGGGTTGGATTCTGCGTACTTTTAAAACACGCGGTGAATTGCCTATGATAACGCTCTTCAAATCTCTAGTGCTACCGCGGCTTGAATACTGTAGCGTATTAACATCCCCATACAAAGCAGGTGAAATAAATGACGTAGAGAGTGTACAAAGAAATTTCACTTCGCATATAAGTTCGATAAAACATCTACACCATTGGGAGCGTTTAAGAGCACTGAATCTGTACTCACTGGAACGTAGAAGAGAACGTTACCTAATAATATACACGTGGAAAATCGCAGAGGGTTTAGTACCAAACCTACATCCTCCGATAGTCATGAAATTCAGTGATAGGAGAGGCTGGGAATGCGAAATCCCCCGGATGAATAACAGGGGTGCTATGGGCTCTCTGCGAGAGGGCTGGTTATCACACAGAGGCCCACGTCTCTTCAACAAACTCCCACGGCGAGTAAGAGACATGAGGGACATCTCGTTAGACAACTTCAAGAGAGCCCTAGATGTCGAACTGCAAAAAGTGCCAGACGAGCCCATCCTCGCAAGGGAGCGAGCTGTCGCTTCAAACAGTCTACTGCACCAAATCACCACCCATAACGAGGGGCGTCGCGCTCCTTGGTGCCGCGAACACATCAAAAGGTATCAAAAGGTAAGGTAAGGTGTCAGTTTCTTTTTCGTGTTTGTGGTGTGCTGTTTGAACGTCATTTGGGTGTTGTATTTTACTCCTAGGATTTTGTGTGTGTGTGTGTGTGTGGTAGGGGTGTGTGTGTGTGTGTGGTAGGGGTTCTAACATTTATAGTAATATCCTCTGGTACAGTAGGGGTTAAAATGTTATTCATGGCACTTGCACATTACAGTACTGTATTATATTTCACTGAATTATATGAATATGTAAAACTTTAAAGCAAACAAACCAAAACAAGAACAGCACAATGTAAAGACAAAAGAACTTATCAAAATGCAAACAATAGTCAACACATGAAAACAGTACCTTAACTCTAATATTTATACAGTAATTAAAATAATTAACCTCTCGGCTGCGCATGGGGGGTATGAGACACCACACGCCTGTGCGCACGTATTTGAGCTGTTCCCATCACTAACATCGTTATTTTACCATAAATATCGTTAATACTTATTCATATGCGCCTATTTTAGCATTAATATGAAGATATTAACCAGTTACAACAATAAAACAAGTGGAAACAGTGTTTGGCTGGTCAAAATCGCGAAATGAAAGCGAGTGAGTGTGAGCCAACCTTCCACTCACGAAGCTTTGAGAGACACTGGAGGTACCTCTCAATTCTCTTCCTGACTTCTCCCCTAATTCACACTTGGTAACACTGATGACAATGCCCTGATAGCAACTCGCTAATTATAGCACGAAAATAGACACAGAATAAGGGAATAACAGGGAAAATAGGTGATAATTGAAGTAGGGGGGGGGAGTGGGGAAGGAGGGGATGTGGAGGAGTGATATTTGGCATGGCCCAGGAAAAAAAAAAAAAAAAAAAAAAAAGTTCAAGTTTTTTTGGGGTGTTTTAAATGGATTTTTTTAGGCCCAGGATCTTAAGAGTCTTCCTGCAGTCGCCCGGGGAAACTCTTAAGAGTCTTCCCGCAGCTCCTGGGTTAAAAAACAATTTTAAAACATTAACAAGCATTCATTTGTGGTAAAAGGTAATAACTTAATGTGTGTGTGTGCTATTATTATAAAGTGCATTACCTGTACATGAAAACCATACAAAACTGCAAACTAACAAAACAAAATGTAAAACTTTCAAAACAAACAAACAAAAACCAGAAACCACACACTATAAAGACAAACAAACTTCATGTGGAAATAATAAATGAACAAATCTGTACTTTAAATGGAAAACCGAATGATTGAATATCTATTGCATATAATTCTCACAACAAATTGATTCTGAACAAAGTTGATAAGGAAAACTAATTCAAGAATAATTCAGTGAAAGTACTATGCTGTGCTTAATTGATTATATAAATTTCCAATTCCACTTACAGTAGTAATAATTATAATGAAAATCTTGCAAACCAAACAAACTAAAACAGGGACGACAAAATATAAAGGCAAAAGAAGTTATCAAAATCGTTATGTAGAAATAACGCTTTAGTAAAATCAAAAAATGCATCCAAATAGAAATGTAATTATTGTAATTATTTGGTGAAGGGATTATAGTGGTGAAAGAAAACAAATGACAATCAACCGAAAACATTCAAACCCGAGAATTGTTGTATCATTTATGCAATACGGTACTGCACTGGATAATGTTCCTTTAGTTCCTTTGCGTTATCTTGTGTCGTCCCAGTTTTGGTTTGTATATTTTGCAAGTTTTACATTATAATTACTGTGCATTAAAAATAAATAAACCATTCAGTGATGAGACTAAAATGAATATGTAGTTGAACACTTGACCTCATAAACCAAAGTCATTCCATAGTAAGTGAAAATAAATCCTGTTCATATTAGGTGGGCCATACATTTTGACCACTAACCTCTATAGCTCCAAACCGACTAGAGTAATCGAGCTGATATTTCTACCGTTTGGGAAGGGTCGCCCAAGTAATCGGTGTGGAAACTTATAGCCCATTAGCTCTAGCCCTTTTTTAGCTACAGAGGTTAAGGGTTGCAATTTCTGACCCACCTATAATGATTAGACTGCAGTGAAGGAACAAAAACTTAGTGAAAGGACAAATTATGTGAGCACACTTATTAATACACTTCAGGATGGGTGACGCCAGTTTTCCTTATATGCTGGCTATTAGTAGACAATTTTATGAAGCTTAGGAAGGACGTCTAGTAATCAGAGAGGTGCAGTGTATCTCCATCAATTCGTAGACTGTCATAAATACTTCCTAAACACAGTAAAACCATCTAACGATAGCCAGAGTAGAAAAAAATAACTTCACCCGGACTGCAACCGTTAATACACTTCCAAACCAAAATAAAATACAAATAAAGGGACAAACCAACTAAAAAGAATAAAAGAAACTCAAATCAATACAAACTCAAAATGGAGGGTGTAGGTACCTAAGTTGTCGAATATGTCAGGCCGCTGCATCCCCGGCCCGTCTGTGGGGCGGAAAGTAAACAAATGTATATACAGGTCTCCCTCGATTTACGATTGGGTTACGTTCCTGAAAACTCGATCATAAATAGAAAAAATCATATAGCGAACCCTTAAATTAATGGGGAAAATGGGGATGCATTCTGGAACCAGCCAAAACCCAAACACAATGATTGGGTTATGTTCCTGAAAACCCGATCATAAATAGAAAAAAATCGTATAGCAAACCCTAAAATTAATGGGGAAAATGGGGAAGCATTCTGGGACCAGCCAAAACCCAAACACCTAAAAACCTATAATAATATCGTAAATTGACCACTTGCGAATTTTGGTCTATAAGGAAGAAACCATCAGAAACCCACATTATTATTGAATTTATCTTTAATATCGATGTTCACGACTCCAACTTCCTTATAGCCTGAAACTCGCAAGTGGTCAATTGTGGCATCGGATAGTGAGGGAGACCTGTACACTCCGTTTTTTAACCAGTTGACGGTAAATTACCATGTCGTCATCTTGATTACTCCGCTATTAAGCCGCTGTCACACGAGCGCTTTTTCCGTCAATTTTCCATGAGCAAGTTTTTTCTCGTAATATTTCAGGACATTTTCGCACTGGTATCGGCAAGTAGACTGAAGGTGAATTATGTTAGGCGGCTGAATTCTGATAAAGTATAATTTTTGAAGCTTCCAGACCATAATTGCCCATAAAAATTGCTCGAAAATGTGCTCGTGTGACACCTGCTTTATGCAGATTTTGTAGCGAAGTCTGTTGTCAATAATGAAAACTTAGCACTAATATGAAGCAGAGACATAGTAGTTTCTTATTTTTTCTGTTAGTTATAGAGAAATCAGTTGCTAAGGGATTCAATTTACCGTCAGCTGAAATGAAACCGAGTCTAGTTGCCCACAAAAGTCTGTGGGGCTGAAAGTAAACAAATGTATAGTTGCCCGCGTAAAGCCGCTATCACACGAGCGCCTTTTCCCTCAACATTAAAGGTAGCGCCAGCGAACTTGATAATAATCTTGACCTCTTAACTTCTTATAACTCAAAATTAATAAAAGCAATCGGGCTGACGTTTCTATCACCTGGGAAGAGTCCACCAGGAAATAGGTGTGGATATTTACAGCCAGTTTGCTCTAGGGCTAGGCCCTTTTGAGTATAAGAGAGGACAGGGATCAAGATTATTGGCTGTACCTATAGGCTGGCAGCTTATGAGGTCAACATTTATAATATTTCTGTCTCCTAAATTCATCTATCATCAGTCTAGTTTCCGATACCAATGCAAAATATTCAAGTAATGTTGCCAGAATTTTTTTGATCATCGAATGTTGACTATAAAAGCTCTCGTGTGATACCGTTAAGTTCCGTGCCTCGTTGTGATCTTATACATGGAACTATAACGCGCAGGATTGAATTACGAGTGTAGTTTCTCATGCAGTGGTTAACTCATCTGATTAGTTAACCGATAATTAAAACAAAACACACTCTTAATTCATTCATACTAAAGGTCTCCCTCGATTTACGATAGGGTTACGTTCCTGAAAACCAGATCTTAAATAGCCATGCCGAAAGTTACCTCGGTACATAGCTTCGACTTTTCAACTTTGTATACCAATTTGCCTTTAGATTTAGTATATTCAGAGCTTTGCTTTATTATAGATTTGCACTTTGACAGGTTCGTTGGGAATGGTAATTATTTCATAAATGTTTATGCATATTTTAATAATGCATCACTTAGCTCTACTCCCACTAGTTCTGTATATTTTGATAGAACTAAACTTAAAGATGCCCTTAAATTCCTCCTTTTCAATACTTATGTTAGATTCGGGCCGTACATTTTCAAACAAATATTAGGAATTCCTATGGGTGGAAATGCTAGCCCTTTAATTGCAGACTTATTCTTGCTTGCTTTAGAATTTAAATATATAAAAGACTTAGTTGACAGTAGCAAGAAAAATAAAATTCCAGAAAAATTAGCACTTGCTAAACTGTTAAGTAATAATAGTAGATATATTGATGATATTCTTGTTTGCAATTTGTTAAATTTTAATCAAGTTGCTAAACTTATTTACCCTAATTCTATTCCCCTCACACAATGTAACGTAAATTATAAAGTTGAAAATTTTCTTGATATAAATATAGAGATTGTTAATGAACAGTGCATACTTAAAGTATATCACAAAGTTGATGATTTTAATTTTAACGTAATAAACTTTCCTTTCCCTAGTAGTAATATCGATAGTAAAATCACTTATAATTGTTTTTATTCCCAATTAATAAGATTTTGTAAAATCTGCACTAAAGTAGATGACTTTTGGGCTAGAGCTAGGTTACTATACAGACTCTTAGTGGACAGAGGTTTTGAGGCAAGTAAATTGTTCCATAAATTTAATCTTTTTAGGGTCAATTATTGTGACTATTCTAAAATTTGACATCAATAATTTTAATCAAGCATTTTTAACTTGAAGTTTCTTGTATAACCTCTGCTTACTTTTTGTCTGTATTTATTGTTTATCTTTTTCTTTTTCTATTATTATTATTATTATTATTATTATTAATATTAATATTGATATTTTTTAAATTTATTGTTCTTGTTAAAAGAGTACTCTTTGTTTAAATCTGTTGTTACTTCATATTTTGCAATTATTTGTCTTTATATTATATGTCTTCATTGTCGATAGTATCAATTGCTTACTTTTGCGATTTCCTTAGTTTATTTGTGCTATAAATGTAGGTTATTTGTAGGGTAGTTATTGATAGGGGTCACTTGAGGCATGCTATGCTTACAGGTACCTACCCGATAGCACTATCGTTAGCGAGTGCTGTACTGTATTTTATATATTATTTTGTAATAGTATAGATATCTTATCAATATTTGTATTTTGTACTATTGTTAATGTCTTGTCATGTTGCAAATTTGATTTTAAAATAATATTTTGACATTTAACATGTAGTTTCTTTATTCATGCAGAGTTTAGTAAAAATTTGCCAGAACGTCCCGGACTTCCCAAACTTGACTACTTCCTTTAACGTGACGATAGTGCGTTGTTATATGTGCGATTAGTTTGCTTGGGAAACAGATTAACTTGCTCATGTAGTAATGTACACCCTATGTGGTGGATTGTGTTCTTTTATTTAATAATTTTCATTTTAGTAAGCGTTGTTTCCACATAGCGATTTTGATAATTTAATTTGACTTTATATTGTCCTTGTCCCAATTTTGGTTTGTTTAGTTTGCAAGTTTTACATTTTAATAGAAAAATTGTATAGCAAACCCTGAAATTAATGGGGCAATGGGGATGTGTTCTCGGTCCAACCCAAACCCAAACGCCTAAAAACCAATAATAATATCGTAAATCGCCGCATCGGACAGCGAGGGAGACCTGTATTCTACTTTCACCCAGTACATAAGATCACAATGAAGAACAGAACTTATGTGGGCAACTGTACCTACAAAAACAATATAAAGAGTTTCCCTTACTAGAGACCCTGCACTAAAGGGGAGGTGTGGCAGAGTGGTCTTGCCACTGGACTGGTAATCCAATGGACCCGGGTTCGAATCCCAATATGTCAATGGAAGATATTATTGGGATGGAATTTGTGCTGTACCTAGTTTCAGTGCATTACCACAGCACACCAAAATGCCAAAACAAAATACCCTCATTGTTCCCTGATTAAATAGCACTGTATGAATATTCCCATATTCAAAATATGCTACAGGGGGGCAATGCCTAGTGAGTTAATTGCTCAATAGGTGGCGTTCTGAGAGTGAGGGTCCGAGCCTGGGGAGTGAGACTGTGAAGCGCAGAGGCGAAGCAGCTTCAGAGATGGAGTTGGGTTCGAGCCGTGAATAGGTGCTTCGCATGTCTCACTCCCTAGACTGGAACAAGACCTCACGGGCCTCACCATGTTCAGCGGTAGAGTGTAAAGGCTATCAGCCTATGCCCGAGAGGGAGTAGTTGGGAGGGGGGGAAAAAAAAAAAAAAAAAAATACGTCCACCTCTCAACCCTTCTGTACCGGTGAAGTTTTAACATTTTATTCTAGCTATTATTAAGACAATTTTCTGCACTTTACGAAGGATCTGTGGTAGTAAAAAGTGTTAAGTGAGATAGTTTGAAGCCTGTTAAATCCTGGAGGCCCTATTCAAACTGAATAAAATTGCCAGAAAAAAGTTAGAAAGATGTCGCCGGTACAGAAAGGGTGGGTGTCCTGATGTTAATATTAGTAACGTTCTTAACACTAATACCCCCCCCCCCCCCCTCAATGAAAATAATGAAAGCATGTTATTCTCCCAGGATTGGAACCTAGGGTATCTCATATAGAACTTACAAGCTCTAAACATTCAGGGACTTCAGTGGACAGTTACCACAGATTGCTAGACCACACCATCCACCACAGCACTGTCGTCTGCCAATAACACATACTGCCTGGCCCGAGCCTCAAACCCTCTACCTCTTGGTTTGCGGGCGAGTGCTCTACCAAAAGTGCTACGGCCTGTGGCAGCACTGATGCAAAATATATAGCTCATTCTTTGGATCAAACGGCTGTATTCTTGGACGAATGGGGTGGGTGTCATCCAGCCCATGATGAACGAAGATAATGGAATTGAGTGATAAATAATTAATGAAAGAGATCTTATAATCGTTTTAAATGCTAATAATTTACCTCGTCTTATTTTGTTAATTTTAAGGAGTAGGATTTCACTATGGGAAGGCTTAAGAATACAGCTGTTAATTGTACATGAACAAATAATAAAATATAATTTGTTTGATAATCACCGGCCCAAGATGGCGTCGACAGAGAAAAGTTGGCCGATCTCCCTTACTACAAGATACCCAGCCACCACAGCACTAGAGTCGCCAGTGTGCTAACCCGACCAAGATTATCATGCATTTTGACTGTATATTCTGGCTATAATCACACAAGAGCTTTGTTCTTCAAGTTTCAAGTCATGACTCTTCTGGCAACATATGTGGGGCGCCAGACCTATGAGAGTTCCGTATGGAGCTCAGTGATCTGGTTAATCTGCTCTACATAACTAACTAACTCTTATGTACTGGTATAAGAAAGACAAAAACTAGACTATAATTAAGATTATATTTGGAGAAAATTATGCTGAAAATTGACCTCATTAGCTGCCAGACCAGAGTTGACATAACAAAGTTGGGGGGAAAAGCACTCAAGTGATACTGGACTACTGGTATCATAAAGGTAAACTGGTGATTTGTAAACAGGTGGAAACATTATTATACTGGCATTTATAGTCCTGTGGCATTAAGAACAAAACAGGTGGTAACATTATTATACTGGCGTTTATAGTGCTGTTGGCATTAAGAACAAAAAATACAATAACTAAATGTAGAGAGAGTGTCATAAAAGATCAACTGACATTATATAGCACCCTTAATGTATCTTGAAGACATCAATTTGTATAATGTGATTTTTAGTACATACTGTATATAAAACTGGTATTCATAATAAAGACTAAGTTTAGCAATTAATAATAAATCAATATTTGGGAAGGATGTAGTATTCGGGCATATGGTCGTAATGTATACGTAGGTCGATTCCTGTCTATTTTCTCTGTTATTTGCCCCCTGCTGGCAATATACTGTAGATGATGATAATAAGTCATGGGGAGTTGAGACCCCCCCCAAGATATTATTGTATCCCACTGCAGTCAAAATAGACAGGAACATTATCACGAGCATCCACGTACTGTAAACAAGGCAGGCGGTATGCCCGAATACTACATCCTTGCTACATTTTTTTTCTGGCAATATCTGTGTTGTGTGAGTACCTCTAACCCCCCCACACACCGCATAGACAATAAATATACTCACATCCAACAGGCGGTGGATATATCCTGGGTCGTCCTCTCTTCCCGCTGCCAGCTGGAACATACACTTCTTTCATCAACCTCCATAACCAGTGTCACACCAACAATCTTAACAGTAGATTGGATCAGAGTCTCTCATGCAATACATTTTGAAAGTTTGTGGTAATCTTTTGCTGAATGACCCCAAATGGGCCTGGGTCTCTGGGTTTTCTCCTGGGCGACCTAGATGTGCACTTTTTTTTGTGCTGTGTTGTCCCTATTCGGGCTCTGTCTGGAGTCGGCCACCCCCAGCTATGGGGAATGTGCCTGAGTATAATGTATACATACCGTACATATATATACTCTGGCACTTATCCCAGTTTTCCTTTTTTTATTATATTCTTTTTGTTTATACATACATATTATTATATTTGACTTTAATTCAGATACTCCAATACTATCCACTGGTAACCTTGTTCATATGACGCCCTTCACATCTGTGCCATCTCTTACTACCAAACAAACTTAAAGATCAATTATACAAGTAATTTATGCTTCGCTAGTCCCTTCTTGCTTAGTCTGTGGAAGTGAGAATATTATGTGGAAGTAACAAAAAACAACCTGCCCAGTGGGGGATCGATCCTGAGCCTCCCATGTACAACTTTTTTAACACTACCGCCTACTCCACACAAGCTATATTAACTCAATGACTATATAAATATTTTGGACATCACTGCGGCAATTGTCATATGACAATCGTCAAAAATATGTGCAGTACAAGGCCTGAGAGGCAGGCAAGCGAATCAAAGCAGCATGGGACCGTTCCATCCATCCCCGGCCGTGTCTGGGCGAAGACTAACGTAACTGGGACAAAGCTCAAACTCCCCTGCAGACTTGAGAATCGCGACAACTGAAAAACTCGAATTTTTACTCTCACATTTGCAATATCGTTGCACGGCAACCAATGGTCGTACAGACATGATTCAGCTGTCACTGGAAAGGTCTATTCCTCTACTTTCATGGATATATAATTTATGTACGTTCTTGCTCTTGTTTATACATAAAAATGTGCAGGGAATGAAGGTCACTTATAGTCCAAAACCCTGCATGGTACAGTGCAGACCGAGCAATTGTCATATAACAATTGCTGCAGTGATTGTGTTAAGATACTAATAGGATGTAAGTTATCAGTTTTATGCAATTATAAACTATTCTTTACCTGATATACAAAAAAATAACATTTAGTGGTGATTCTTCCGAACAGCATTTTTGTCATTTAAAATTGTGAATAATTTTAAGACCTCACTGTTGATCCATAGATTCAAAATACAGTACTGTACTTCAATATGTTGTTTTTACTGGCTATATACCAAGGTACAGTTCCCTACAAAAGTCCCTCAACACTCAGTCAAAGACACCTCTATAAAATTCCGCACAAAAAGGACATGGTTTGTGGTTACTTTATAACCATCTACTTTCGCCCACTAGGTGATAAGTTGGGTGGGTGAAAGGGGATGGTCATAAAGGAACCAAGAACCATACCCTTTTTGTGCGGAATATTAAAGGGGTATCCTTGGCCGAGTGTTCAGGGACTTTTGCAGGGAACTGTACATATCCGATTCATAACTAACTAGCTACTTGTACAATTGATCTTCAATCAAATGAGACATATGCACTTCCTCCCAACTTACAATAATTCACTCTAGTCCCAACAGGGAAGGTGTACGCTGGGCAAATGACAAATGCACCAACCTCAAACTTAACAAAGCTGGGAGTAATCAGATTTAAATTTTGGATATTCCATAATAACATAAAAGCTTGTATAGTTACCCACATAAGTACTGTCCCTCTATGTGATCTTATGCATGGAAATATAATGCCTGCGATTGAGTTACGAGTGTAGTTTCTTATGCAGTGGTTAACTCCTCTGATTAGTCAATTGATAATTAAAAGAAAACACAATCGCAACTCATTCATACTAATTTGACTTTCATAAATAAGATCACGACGACGAACAGAACTTTTGTGGCCAACTGTACATAAAATTAATACCTAATTAATTCCTTTAGTGATTAACAAACACCAATTATTTAGAATAAATCATAACAATGTAATTTTGTATTCTTGGCTACCGATACATGATTATATTTTCAACTTAAAAATTACCTCTAGGAATCAAAGCCATTTCAATCAACAATATATAATTTGGTAGTAGCCAGAAGTAAATAAAATAACCTTAGAGGCAAGACAAAACACATATGAAGTGTTGGTACATTTTTCACTGATCCACCGATTGTTTCTTGCAGCAAGTTTACTAAGCAATGGCTATAGGTGGGAGTCATACGATCAGTTTTCCGGCAAATTTTGTGGGAGAAACTCCTTAGGTATGCTTAAGAATTTAGGTATATATACAGTAATATAATCTTAGTTTGCAAAAGAACATTATTATATTGACAGGATCATTTTGCCGATAAGAAATTGGCCGTGAAAAGTGTTCGATGGATCGGCCTTCAGGAAAGAATGAAACAATGCTGACAAAATAACAGCCAGAATGTAAGCACTCGTATGACTCGGCTTCCAGAACAAAGTGACGTAGATGGAAAATTGCCGGAATAAGCGTTGGTATGACTCGGCCTTCAGTGAGTGAACAAACAGCGAGGGAGGAGGAGGAGACGATATACTCACATCCGACGGGCGGGGGGTACTTCCTTGGTCGGCCGCGTTTCCCGGTCCCCGCGGGCACGTACTTCTTCTTCCTGTCGGGGTGAAGCCTAGAAGTCAGTGTAGGTAAGGGTCGGACTAAGGTACGGCAAGGACACTCTCAAGTCTACGCCAGATTTATATACAAACTCGATGCACCGGTGACCAATCAACAACATAAAGTGGCATAATTATGTGTAGCGGGGAGACCTGTACTTATATCTCAATAATTTAGTAATGTTACAATATAGTTTTACATTTTACATTCATAAATAGTCCACAAATATACTAAATTAGATTAGGTTTTGGTTAGGTTAGGGTAAAGATATTGTTCAATGTTTCTTAGTAAATAAGCATCTGAAAAATAGTTCTCCCCGCTACATAGTCTTACCAAAAGCTCTCGTGTCATACCGGTTTAAGACTGATAAACAATGACAATATTGTTAGCCCGATACTGTATTTCCAAATTTCTAATACCTGTACATGGTTAATATTTTTGATTGGTCGCCGTGACGAGTTCCTCACTTGTATTACCAGCCACACCCACTGTTACAACTCACAACCCTCAGTAGTTAGTTAGTTAAAATAGGACTTCAGAGGCTATCAACCCTAGTGGATTATTAAGCCAGCACACTGTAAGCCAAGAATAATGTCAGTAATGGAGCCTCTATGAGAGAACTCCAGTCCCTTGCCCTCAGTATCACCCCAATTACAATTTATTAGCAGGTGTAGCTAGTACCTCAAAAAAATATATAATATAACTATAAATATTAGCAGACTGTCCCTACATACCTTAGTGTGTGATTGGTTAAGGGGTGCTGGGGAGGAGGGAGGGAGGGAGGGAAGTGAGGGAGGTAAGGAGAGGGAGGTGTGGGAGAGATGAGGAGAGGGAGAGAGAGAGAGTGAGGGGGAGGGAAGTGAGGGGCAGGGGAAGTGAGGGAGGGCAGGGAAAGTGAGGGAGGAGGGGGAAAAGAGGGGAGGAGGGAGGGGGAAGTTACACAATAAAGAGTATATCTGAAATAAGAAAATAAATAAAAAGACCAGTTACAAGGTACATTAAATAACATAATAATTATAAGGTACACTTGGATGCCATAATCTCTAGCCCACTCATAAATATTCATGGGCTTCAGCTATTTCTAATTATGGAAGTATATCTCTGGAAACAAATTTTCGAATATAATTTTCCATGCATCAACTAGACAACTATATACAGTATTTATTGAAAAGCAAGTTCTACCCAAAACTCAATCCAAATAGCTATAATTGCATAAGAAAACCTTAAGGGGATACACGCATTGTTATAAGTGGGCTAGAGACTATGTTATCCGAGTGTACATATACAGTATAACTAGATAAGTAACAGCAGGTTTAAGGTGTTTTCTTTCTAGTCTGTAACGGATTCTGGCTTACAGTTTCAATAATTTTCCGCTAACTTTCCTTTAGCTTAGCTTATTTATCTACAATCTAAAACAAATATTAACTTAAAACTAATGATATTAATAGAATAATCAAAAAATCACAAGCCAAAATCCAATAATGGCTAGTAAAAATGTCGGAAAAAAATGTCCATGAGATAGAGCCTAAAGGAATGACTGACAATATAAGGGGGACGTGTAAAAACTGTCCATGAGATAGAGCCTAAAGGAATGACTGACAATATAAGGGGGACGTGTAAAAACTGTCCATGAGATAGAGCCTAAAGGAATGACTGACAATATAAGGGGGACGTGTAAAAACTGTCCATGAGATAGAGCCTAAAGGAATGACTGACAATTAAAATGTAAAACTTGCAAACTAAACAAACCAAAATTGGGACAAGGACAATATAAAGTCAAATTAAATTATCAAAATCGCTATGTGGAAACAACGTTTACTAAAATGAAAATTATTAAATAAAAGAACACAATCCACCACATAGGGTGTACATCACTACATGAGCAAGTTAATCTGTTTCCCAAGCAAACCAATCGCACATATAACAACGCACTATCGTCACGTTAAAGGAAGTAGTCAAGTTTGGGAAGTCCGGGACGTTCTGGCAAATTTTACCAAACTCTGCATGAATAAAGAAACTACATGTTAAATGTCAAAATATTATTTAAAATCAAATTTGCAACATGACAAGACATTAACAATAGTAAAAAATACAAATATTGATAAGATATCTATACTATTACAAAATAATATATAAAATACAGTACAGCACTCACTAACGATAGTACTATCGGGTAGGTACCTGTAAGCATAGCATGCCTCAAGTGACCCCTATCAATAACTACCCTACAAATAACCTACATTTATAGCACAATATAAGGGGGACGTGTAAAAACTGTCCATGAGATAGAGCCTAAAGGGAATGACAGACAATATAAGGGGGACGTGTAAAAACTGTCCATGAGATAGAGCCTAAAGGGAATGACTGACAATATAAGGGGGACGTGTAAAAACTGTCCATGAGATAGAGCCTAAAGGGAATGACTGACAATATAAGGGGGACGTGTAAAAACTGTCCATGAGATAGAGCCTAAAGGGAATGACAGACAATATAAGGGGGACGTGTAAAAACTGTCCATGAGATAGAGCCTAAAGGGAATGACAGACAATATAAGGGGGACGTGTAAAAACTGTCCATGAGATAGAGCCTAAAGGGAATGACAGACAATATAAGGGGGACGTGTAAAAACTGTCCATGAGATAGAGCCTAAAGGGAATGACTGACAATATAAGGGGGACGTGTAAAAACTGTCCATGAGATAGAGCCTAAAGGGAATGACTGACAATATAAGGGGGACGTGTAAACAATTGAGGAGCCGAGGAGGAATGGGGGGTGATATTGAAAAACATTACTTAGCTTAGCCTACATGCATTTGTGGTACACATTGAATATAAGGGAACAGTTGGCAAGACAACCACGTGGGACAAATACTGTTATAGGTTGTGCCAACGAACTTGACAATAATCTTGATCCATAACTTCTCATAACTCAAAAGGGCCTAGAGCAAACTGGATGTAAATATCCACACCTATTTCCTGGTGGGCTCTTGCCAAATGATAAAAATGTCAGCTCGATTGCTTTCATTAATTTTGAGTTATGAGAAGTTAATGGGTCAAGATTATTGTCAAGTTCGTTGGCGCTACCTATAGGTAGTTAGTTAAAATAGGACTTCAGAGGCTATCAACCCTTTGTATTATTAAGCCAGCACACTGTAAGTCAAGAATAACGTCGGGACTAGAGCGTCTCTGTAAGAACCCCAGTCCTTTGCAAATGCTGTCAAGAGCTGGCTGTATTTAACCACCATAATACATGTTAAGTGTTTCAATTCTTTGTGTTCATTGATTTGAGGTTAATTAGTTTTGTTTTTACAGTCATTTATTTGGTTCATTCAGTTGAACCAGTTGGGTTTGTGTGTTGACTTGTTTCCTTTGATGGTTCATTGTCTTGGTACAGCTGCTTCATTGTCTCAAAGTGTTTTATTCTTTGTTTGGGATTGTCTGGGTTAGTGGTTGGCTGGGCACTTGTCTAACTAATAGAGGCCGTGGGGAGAGGACATTAAGCTCAACATGTCTTCTTGGGTGCTGTGAAGTAGAGAAGAAACCAAGCCCGACTGATTGACAGATTCACTTCATGCTGTGTGGCTTATACCTCTACTTATTTGTTCCTCAACTAAAGGTCAGTACTGTTCATACAAAAGCACATCCATACTCATATCTCTCACAGATCCATCCACTCACTCACAGACAACACGCAGCTGCATGCACGACCTCCCGAAATCCATCCTTCCGAATCCTCCCTTCCTCGCGAGGACAGAGTCCACCTGGCTAGGCTGAGATGCGGACACCATCCAGCTCTCCTGAGCTATCAGAAGAGACTGGATGACTCCGTTGTCGACGCCTGCCCGGGATGTAACACAGCACCCCATACCATTAAACACATCATAGAAGACTGCATTTCACACAACCACTTACGCCAACAACACAATCTACACTCAATGAGAGCTCTGTGGGAAAGCCCGATCATGGCCATGGCCTTTCTCAGGGACTCGGGGCTGTTCGGCCAGGCAGCTTAGGGAAGAACAACAACAACAACTGTACATACATAAATTTATAGACCGAGTGCTCCACATAATGTGAGGTTCCAGTCTCACGTCCTAATGATGGCATTCCAGGCACCCCTGTTGAGAGCTGCCTCACTCGTCAGGTTTTAAAATTCAAAACCAGATCATAAGGTCTGATCCCACATCTTTCTTGGTCCGCCCTTTGGTGTAGCTCCCATGTTCACGAACTTGCATCTTTTCACCCAGCTTAGTTCATCAATTCTCTCCACATGTCCAAACCATCCAAGCCTACTAGTACGCATTTCATCACTGATACTCTCGATACCTAACCTTCTCCTCAGCTCTTCACTAGGTATTATATCTTGCAGTTTGGCACCACATACCCGTCTCACCATTCTCTTCTCGTTACGTTCAATTCAGATGTCATCCATTTTGAAAAGCCATGTTTCTGAAGCCTATTTCATTGTGCTTCTAACACATGAAGCGTACACCTTTCCCTTCTAGGGGAAAGGGAGTCTTCTCATATCTATCAATTGTAGAGTTCACCATGCAAGTGGCACCGATGAGCGTGCCGCCCTTTGATTATGTGCATAAGGTTTATTACCGGTTTATGCTGGAAGCCTGCAGTCCAGATAAGAGGGCTTTACTGTATTTGAACATTTTGCCAAGACAGTCACAAGAATGATAAGATAGCCCTCAAAATAAGCAAGCTTTCATGATGCTTAACCCTTCCAGCCCGGGTGTCCTTTTATAAGAACACCGCAGCAGATGGACCGGTACCCGGGTGTCCTTATAACAGGCTGTAAGCTTGAAAGCCTATTAAGCTTGGTCTGAACGCCGTGCGTCCGACGCATGTAAACAAAGCCGGTCATTGCGTCACCGCACCTCCGAAAACAAGAAGGAGACGTCGGATCAATGTTGTATGATATGACAAAATTAGTGTCTGAAAAGCTCCGATATTGTCAACATCGCGGAAAATTCGCTCCACGGAAATCGTCATCACAACTGAACCAGTTACTTATAGAGCTCTACTCAACGCAAGTCTACAGATTGGAAACCGCACTACGTTTAGGGATGCGTGGACAATTTCTAGCAGTTAAAATAACAAAGATACGGTAGCCTAGGCCTAGACGTTTTTCGGCCAGATTGCCCGGATACGACCTCCGTCCTTTTGAGGCAGCCAGGGTAGGAAGGGTTAAAGCGCCCTACCCCCACTACAAACCCCCGTGCCCTCACCCCCCTACAAACCCCGACGCCCTCCCCCCCACTAAAAAAACCCACACCCTACCTCCCACTAAAAGCTCCCGCACCCTTCCTCCACACCCCCTTTTTTTCTAGACGCCGTAATTCCCGAGAAAGGGTGGCCATGAACATTAGGCGTTAGTCACGAATCGCTACGTCAAGTCTCTCTCCACCCCCAAACAAACTCCCACACACCCTCCTAAATGACTTACTTATACCGAGACAGGTGCAGCAGTTGGTGTCGTGTATGGAGGAGTAGTGGCTTAACATGGAGACCCCTAAACCTTCCCTCTCCTACAAACCCCACACCCTCCCCCTCAATACACACCCCCAAACCATCCCCCCACACCCTTTTTTCATTCCAGACGCCATACTTCCCAAGAAGGGGTGGCCATGAACGTAAGGAGTTTGTCACAAATCGCTAGGTGAAGTTGCCCAACACCTTCCTAAATGACTTACTTTATACCAAGACAGGTGCAGCAGTTGGTGTTGTGTATGGAGGAGTAGTGGCTCAACATGGAGACTTGGGAGGTGAACTTCTCCTTCCACTTGTTGTACTCACAGGTGATCAGGCCCAGCATGGTGTCCGAGTCTACCGGGTTGCTGCACTCTCGACGCGACTCTAATCTGTGGAGGGATAACCATTTTAGAACAAAAACGAGACAACCTTAAAAAAATCCATACGGCTTACCTAAAGGTGAAGCAGGTTGGTGGATGAACTAGCCGCCCACCACTGTAGAAAATGTGCTAAAAATACATAAAGGCCTCTGAGTCGAACAGTCCTTAAGTTGAGTGTTCAGTCCGGTAAGTCCTTCATAAACTGGCACGGATTGTCCTTATGGGGAATAGGTCCACTTAGGGCGTTTTGTGTATGCCCACCCTTAACGGGAGTTAGGCATCGGGCAATATATATATAGACTTTAATCTGTGGAGGGAACATCAATTGAAATCTATCAAAATAGATAATAACAGAACAGGGTTAGTATACGATTATTTAATGGGGATTAGTGATCTTATTTGGACACTATCAACACCAACTTGTGAGGTAGATTATGTTAAGACACTTTTTGTTATAAATTATCCGTGTGGGGAAGAAGAGACTTGAGGTGAATTGTTTTGTTACCGTACACTACGCAGAGGTAGACATAGAAATTCCCGGGCAAGAATGTAGTTACCGGGTGTACCGCCCGTCTTGTTTACACTACGCGGACGCTCACCATCATGTTCCCGTCTATTTTGACTGCCTTTGGATACAAAAATACATTACCCTAACCAAACAACCTAACCTAACCTAGTATTATAGATTTATAAGTACCGGTATTTATTTTATTATAAGTATTTATAGATGATTTATGTTGTATGTCGGTAGTGGTACATCCGGTAACTACATCCATCCCAATTCCCGTTTGGCAACCGTCTTTGAATCTGTTCGAGTTAGTGCATTCTTGTAGTGAATAGCTAAATGATATACAATGATGCTAAACACAACAGACTTCAGTGTAAAAGAGTAAAGTAAATTGTGTTTACCGTTTTTTCTAAACACAAACCTAAAGGAAACAGAAGTATTAGCAGTCAACTGATTATTATTATTAAAAGTTTGTTTAACCAGACCACTGAGTCTAGAACAAGACTCTCACAGGGCTGGCAGTCAACTGATGAAATACATGGTTGTGGCCGAGTGTATGGAACGAAACAGTGGCGGAGTAAGGGGAGGACAGAGGAGGATGTTAGATAATATACCAAATACAGTATCTCCCATATAAAGCAATGTTGTTATGTCACATGTGTATAGGTTTGCAGTACAAGGCACATGTGAACAATGAGCACTGGTCCCTGAACGAAGGTATCAAGGAACATAATTGTAGAGAATATACAAAAATAATGTCAAGGGAGGGAGATATCCTGCGAAGGAACGAAACCGTGGTGGAGGAAGGAGGAGGGTGTTAGATAATATACCATATATCTCTCGTATAAAGCAATGTTATTATGTCACATGTGTATGGGTTTACAGCGCTAGACACATGCAAACAAAGAGCACCCTGAACTTAGGTGTAAAGAAGATTATTGTAAAGAATATACAAAAATATTGTTGAGAGAAGCAAAGGAATTCACACTCGTTTCAAGACCGTGCCACACGCGGGATATCTCCCTCCCCTTTCCCGGAATCCCTCCTTTGACATTATTTTTGTATATGCTCTACAATTATGTTCGGGATGGATGTAGAGTTCGGGCGTACGGTCGTCTTTGTTTACATAGGGCGATCGCCGCGGTCGCACTTACGTTCCCGTCTATTTCGTCGATATATTTTCTGCTATTTGCCCCCTGTCATTACTACATGAATACTAGGTTAGGTTAGGTTAGGTTAGGTTAAAATAGACGGGAACATGATGGGAAAGGTCCGACGCCACTACGCGTAATGTAAAGAAAGATGGCGGTACGCCCGCTCACTACATCCTACCCTTTTGTTCCTTTAGCCTATACCTTCGTTCAGGGTGCTTATTGTTCACATGTGCCTTGTACTGCAAACCTATAGGCCTACATATGTGACATAACATTTTAAATTTGTTAACAGACTTCGATTTTATTACATTGTCAGGCAAATTATTCCAGGAGTCAACTACTCTTTATGAAAAGATGTGGGGAAGGATATAGTTACCGGGTGTACCACTACGGACATACAACATATAACATAAATCAGGAGTAACTACTCTTTGTGAAAAGATGTGGGGAAGGATGTAGTTACTGGGTGTACCACTACGGACATACAACATATAACATAAATCAGGAGTAACTACTCTTTATGAAAAGATGTGGGGAAGGATGTAGTTACCGGGTGTACCACTACGGACATACAACATATAACATAAATCAGGAGTTGTTGTTGTTGTTCCCTAAGCTGCCTGGCCGAACAGCCCGGAGTAACTACTCTTTGTGAAAAGATGTGGGGAAGGATATAGTTACCGGGTGTACCACTACGGACATATAACATAAATCAGGAGTAACTACTCTTTGTGAAAAGATGTGGGGAAGGATATAGTTACCGGGTGTACCACTACGGACATATAACATAAATCAGGAGTAACTACTCTTTATGAAAAGATGTGGGGAAGGATATAGTTACCGGGTGTACCACTACGGACATACAACATATAACATAAATCAGGAGTAACTACTCTTTGTGAAAAGATGTGGGGAAGGATGTAGTTACCGGGTGTACCACTGCCGACATACAACATATAACATAAATCATCTATAAATACTTATAATAAAATAAATACGGTACGATTTTAGTTACTGGACACCTATTTGACAGGTACCACCGAGGATTTAATACATATTTGTTTTCGGTTTCCACGCATCCAACACCAAGCTACACCTTTTTCTGGTCCGGTAATAGTATTGAAAACGATATAACAACTTTTTAAATATAGTTTTCGACGAGAATAAAACGGGGCGTTTGGGCCGAAAATCGGCGGCGGGGGAGAGTCCGTCGTCGCTTCGGATCGTCGCGGTTTGTTTACCCAGGACGCTCGAGGTGACGGCCAGCTGTTTTACTTGCCCCCCCCCCTGCTGGCCACTTAGATGACGATTATTATAATTCATGGGGGGGTAAGCCCCCCCCTCAACCCTGTCCTGTATCCCACGCCCTATAACTCAAGTTTTTATCAAAAAATTGACCCAACAAGCTTAGCCATTTGAAGTCAACCGCCAAGGCGGCGGGACCAGGAAGTCACTCCGAGCGTAAAGTAAACAAAGCGACGCTACTTCCACGAACGCAACCGAGTTGTCTTTATATTTCGTCTCATATTATATATCATTATTAAAGTGTCCCCATTGCTTTTTTAGTGTTTCGTACACCAGAAAAGGGTGTAGCTTGGTGTTGGATGCGTGGAAACCGAAAAAAAATATGTATTAAATCGTTGGCGGTACCTGTCAAATAGGTGTCCAGTAACTAAAATCGTACCATAAATACTTATAAATCTATAATAGTAGGTTAGGTTAGGTTGTTTGGTTAGGGTAATGTATTTTTGTATCCAAAGGCAGTCAAAATAGACGGGAACATGATAGTGACTTGGTGAGCGTCCGCGTATTGTAAACAAGACGGGCGGTACACCCGGTAACTACATTCTTGCCAAGATGTGTTTTGACATTAGTAGGCCTATGGCACTGTTAATTTTACAGGCTGGCAAACGACACTTTTCATACTCAGACTCAATACTAGCCTACTAGCCTAAATCTTGTTATTACACTGAACCTCACACATAACTGACCAACTCACTACTCTTATGAAAGTCTTAGGCCTATCCACCACTAAAGGTAAGCAATCAGTCTTGAAATAAAAAGGGCACCATATGATCATCTTTATGCCACCCTGCTGGAGTGGTACAGTACCGGTACCTAGAACAGGCTAAAGACAAATCAATGAACTTTTGAATAATTGAAGTGTGACAAGTGACAGCTGAAGAGTCACAAGTGTCAATCTAGCCTAACATTGCAAACCAATCATGAATCAATCTAGCCTATAGAGTAGCCTATAGCCTAGGCCTATTCTATTCTTTGTAAACCTAAAAAAGGAACGAGTTGACAGTTGCCACCCTTTTAAAGTTAATTAGGCCTAGGAAGTTAAAGGCCTAGTTAATGGTCTGGGCGTACTTAGTAGGCCTATTGTTAGGTTGTTGTTGTTCCCTAAGCTGCCTGGCCGAACAGCCCCGAGTCCCTGAGAAAGGCCATGGCCACGATCGGGCTTTCCCACAGAGCTCTCATTGAGTGTAGATTGTGTTGTTGGCGTAAGTGGTTGTGTGAAATGCAGTCTTCTATGATGTGTTTAATGGTATGGGGTGCTGTGTTACATCCCGGGCAGGCGTCGACAACGGAGTCATCCAGTCTCTTCTGATAGCTCAGGAGAGCTGGATGGTGTCCGCATCTCAGCCTGGCCAGGTGGACTCTGTCCTCGCGAGGAAGGGAGGATTCGGAAGGATGGATTTCGGGAGGTCGTGCATGCAGCTGCGTGTTGTCTGTGAGTGAGTGGATGGATCGGTGAGAGATATGAGTATGGATGTGCTTCTGGAAGTTGGTTCGGGGTGGGCAGGGAGGGGGAGAGGACAATAATTGTGTGTGATATCGTGTGCTGGGTGTTGTTTTGATATTTCTTGGTGTCTGTGGGTGTGTTGCCATGTAGTTTAGTGGGTGGTCTTGGTTCGTGGAGGCTGCTGCCAGGAATTGAGTGCCTCTCATGTCCAGATGGTCTTTGACTTTGAGGATTTTGGTTTCTTGATGTACCGGTAGGTGATCTGTGGGTGCAGTAGCTGTGCAGCCTGTAATGATCTTCAGGGCTTTGTTTTGAATAGTCTGTAAGGTCTTATGATGTGTTTCAGCTAGGTTAGAAGCCCAGGCTGGGCTTGCGTAGGCCTATTCCATCACTGATCTTATGTATTGTTTATATACTGTGGTGGTAGTTTTTTTGTTGTGTCCAAATTTTGTGTGAGCAAGTGACCTGAGGGCGTTAAGTCTGGGTGTCAGTTTCTTTTTAATGTTTGTGGTGTGCTGTTTGAATGTCATATGAGTATCATATGTTACTCCTAGGATTTTGGGTGTGTGTCACAGTGTGTGTATGTGTTAGGGATGTGTTGTTTATGGTGAGTTGAGGGATGTATTCGTGTTCTCCTGTCCAACTTGTGAGCAGGGTTGCGGTGGATTTGGCTGGGGCTAGATTAAGTCTGTTTGTAGTGCACCAGCCATGTAGTGTGTTGAGATAGGGTTGAAGGAGATCTGTTGCTCTTTTTGGGTCATGGTGTGTGCATGTGAGTGTTATGTCATCTGCATAGGAGGCTAAGTTTATTTGGGGCGTATTGGGTGTAGTTATATCGTGCATGTACAGATTGAAGAGTGCGGGCGATAGGACGAATTTCCACACCTATTGTTAGGTTAAGTTTATTACCTGTATTGGATAGGCTACTTACAGACTTAACAAAAGTGTAGTGAGCTCTGCGTCAGAGATATTAAGTTCCTCCTTTGACTTGGTCCACGCTTCATGGTTTTGTTCCCCAAGGTCCACAATAAACCTGCTGCGCGGCCGCCCTCTCCGCTGACAGTTGAACGGGTCGGGAATGTTGCGTAGATCGTAGGCAGTACAGGTTCGATCGTCGTTGAACCTCTGGAACTTATACCCTCTCCCCCGGCCCCTACCGTCTGTGCGGTTCTTGCTGCCCCTGGGTCTCCCGCGCCCCCTCCTGGGCACGATACACTCGTACGTGTCCGATACGGCACCCTCGGACCCCGGCACGGGTCCGTAATCCTGACCCTCGTACGACTCGGACACGGACTCATCCTCGGCCATCTCTGAATCATCTAGCGTTTCAAGTTCGGGCTCATTTTTAACATTGGAGTCGGATGTTTCACTTCGGTCACTGCTTTTGTCTGGAGAGGGTTCACTACAGTCCTCCTCCAGGGTGGTGGGCATGTCACCTTCATGTTCAGGGTCAAAATCATACACAGAGTCCGTTTTACCTGGGCCCTCACTGACATGACCATTAATCTCTGCTTGAGGGCTGTGGGCCACGTCTTGAGGGCCCATGGTGGGTCCCCTTGGCCCTGATCCCTCACCTTGGTCTCCCTCACTCTCACTTGCCACTTTTAACTCCATGCTGGCTCTTGAATCAATATGGCGGCTTTTTTCCTCATCGCTCTGGTCTCCCGGCTCTGTCATGGGTCCATCAGGTTTCTCTGGGCCACACACATCCATTAAGTGAGCTGAAATTTTCTAAAAGATGCCATTGATCGACCGTCCGGCGTCTGTCAGCTGAATGTTTGTTTACAAAATGGCTTTGTCCTCCGTGGTGGTGTGGACCAATCAGAACCCGCCCCCGCCACAGCCAGCCAATCAGCGGCCGGGAAGGACTGCCGGCAAGGGAGGAAGGAAACAAGACGGGGGGACGGGGATACCAGGCTAAACACTCCCTCCAGTCCCAGGCATCCCCACAACCAATAACAACCCCTATAAATCCAATACAACCCAACCTAGGTTGCCCAAACCACCTTAACCACAATTGTATACCACATCTGTATTACTCCACAGTCAAAATGTCATACCAAATACACTGACAAGCATTCTACTACGCCTGCGCATAAAGGTAGAAGTATGCCTGTCCCGGGGTGCCTCCAGACCGTAACACTGGACACTGGCTTACATTTTGCTTCATGAACCGCGAGTTTGGCTAACTTTTCACGCATTTTTACCCCCTCCCGCGCCGGGGGGGAAATTTTTAAAGGCGACTAGGATGCTTTGCGGGGTGGTCGGTCTTAACTTCCGCGACTGTCAATGAGGAATGCGAGCGTTAGCGGGTCGCAAGCACCGTAAAAATTGAGGATCGGTGTGATGGCAGTGGCAGGCAGGCATGCACAAGCAACTCCCTCCACCTTCCTTTCATGGCCTCTCCCTTTGTTGAAAAAAATGCCGAGATTACCTTCTTCCTCGCCTTCTAACCTCTCTTATCACCTCTATCGACCTACTCTCCCATCTTTCCCACCTCTTTTTGCCCAAACTTTCATTTAAAAAGGTAGAATGAGCGATAAATTCAATCGAAAAGGATATCGGCCACGGTCGTTAAAAAAGCAAGAATCAATACCTTCTCCCAAACAACTTGTAAGATTTTCACCTTCATTGATGAATACATACACTTTCATTCATAATATGACCTACAGAGAACCCAAGAAGAGGATATTATTGTATCTACTTCCGTGCAAATCGCTCAGCCTTTCGCAAAACAATAAAAATTAATAAATTATGCATGTACCACTTTCGCAACTTTATATAGTGCAATAAATATAAGCCTATAGCGACTTGATATTTATAAATACTAGTGGATCATATATAAATACACAAACTTGAATTTTTAAATATATATCCATACAACCTTCCCAAGCAAACAAAAGAATTAATTCGTCATTTCAGTCAAATAAATTACTATAGGCCTATAGAGAAACATACGAGTTGATGCTCATGCTACGCCTAATGACCCCAATATACGTATTAGATCAACGTGCATAAATCATAACAGACATCAAACAGGTACCAAACACTGCGCACAATGAAAACCTCAACCACCTACCGCCCTATAGTTGGTTTTCTTTCACTTGACGGTAAATTGAATCCTTATTTGTAATGTTATATTATTCGATACATGCAACTTTTATGTCTATGCATGGACCTTATAATTACCATGTATTCACCATTAACCCGGGGAATGCTTTAAGCATGTTTTTTAAAGGTCCGCCAGTGCAGGACCTTTAGCCCAAGATCAGCGAAATTTCTTCCGGAATGCCTTACTGGGCGAATTCCAGAATATGGCACATTCATTAAAAAAAAAAAAAAAAAAAATAGCGCTCCAGTGCCGGTGAATCAAAAACAATAAATGATAAGGTGGCATTTCTCCTACCACCACCTCCTGTCTTACTCCCCCCCCCCCCCCCCCCTCCCCTTTACCTTTTTCCCTCCACTTATGGGAGCCCCCTCCTCTTTTATTCTACCTTTTCCTTCTAATTTCCTCCCTCCCGCCTGAAATATGTCCAGTCACCTTCCTCTACACTCTCCCTACCTCAATCTCTCCTCCCTCATACATGCGCGGGAGACAGCTGTGACTGTCAGTTTGCCTCAAGCACGCAGAGGGAGCACAACTTTGTCACGCTTCCTCGTACGCCTTTGCCACCTCTCCCATCACAATAATAAGTTTTTTCACTGGATATTTGCTATTTACACCTATTTTCTGGTTCTTCAATGTTCACATGTGCATGTTCACTATACAAGTAAAATATGCGTATATGGAGCAGAAATATTGCTTAGCAAGGTAAATGTAATTTTGTTTTTGTCAGAATTTACCTTTAACCCTTCCCGCCCGGGCTCGTCCTCCTAAGGACAGTGTGGGGTACCCGGGCGATTTGGCCGAAAAACGTCTAGGCCTAGGCTACTGTATCTTTGTTATTTTAACTGCTAGAAATTTCCCACGCATCTCTAAACGTAGTGCGGTTTCCAATCTGTAGACTGGCAT
Organism: Paralithodes platypus; assembly: GCA_032716605.1. Lineage (NCBI taxonomy): Eukaryota > Metazoa > Arthropoda > Malacostraca > Decapoda > Lithodidae > Paralithodes > Paralithodes platypus. Next base: position 59,115,183 of record CM064502.1, on the reverse strand, counting down.
TGAGTAGAGCTCTGTAACTGTAAGTAAGCTGATTCAGTTGTGATGACGATTTCCGTGGAGCGAATGTTTCCGCGATGTTGACAATATCGGAGCTTTTCAGACACTAATTTCGTCATACAATATACAACAACATTGATCCGACGTCTCCTTGTTTTCGGAGGTGCTGTGGCGCAATGACCGGCTTTGTTTACATGCGTCGGACGCACGGCGTTCAGACCAAGTTGAATAGGCTTTCAAGCTTACTGACTGTTATAAGGACACCCGGGGTCCTGCCCATCTGCCGCGGTGTCCTTATAAAAGGACAGCCGGGCTGGAAGGGTTAAAGGTCCTGCACTGGCGGCTCTATCTGTCTCGCGCATGTAGGCTATGAGCTAGGGAAAAGGGTGGTAGGGGTAGTGTAGAGGAGGCCGGGTGACTGGATGTATTTGAGGCGAGAGGGAGGAAGTATGGAGGGAAAAGTAGAATAAAGGAGGGGGTATGTTGAGGGAGAAAGGGGGAGAGGAGAGGGATGGGTGGGGGGTGAGACACATGTAAGGGGAAGACAGGTCGATCGAGGTGGTGGTAAGGGGATATGCCACCTAATATTGCTTTCATTTCACCGGCACTGCATGGTTCGTTTTTGTGGATGTTTTTAAGTGCCATCTTCCGGAGGGAACGTCGCACTCGCATTCGCCTAGTAAAACATTCAGAGAGCAATTTCGCAGCTTAGAGGTTTACAATACATAGCTAGCTAGCTGCTATAGGTGATGTAGGCACCTCAACATATTTGAATACAGGAGGCAAGGATATGCTATAGCCTCTATGCAAATGTCCATGCCAAAGGAACATAAGAGCCAACCAAACAACACCATTCCACGCCCTTCTTTCCCACAACCGCAACAACAACACCAACAAAGTCATATGCCTTGATGACCCCCTAACAACACAAAGGAAGCTGCACACCAACTTAGGCCCTTCTTCAGCTAAATCATCACCAACACAACCTAGCAGAGGAGAAAGAGACCACTCAAACCAAACTCCAATCGGTAGCAAAAAGCATCAGCGTGATCGGTATCCACTGAAGGAGAACTGGCTCAATACAACTCTCCTTTTTAGCTCCACTAGGACCAAACCTGTTTGACACAGTTACTTTTGTGTACCACATCGAAGAGTTTGGGTCGAAGCATTTATTCAAAAGTTGCAAACAGAGAGTCGGCTTGAAACGCCTCTGGTACAAGCTCACAGTTAACCCCGAGGGCAGCTCGAAACGCATCGGGATCATAAATTGAAAGCAATGGTAAGTCGGCTAGAAGCGCCCCAAACACTCATGGGAAGGCTGCTCGAAGCCTGCTCGAAACCAACCCAAGCGGTTTAGACAGATACTCCTGGACTCCTGGCTGCCAAGACCACGAAGGCGCAACAAATAGGGGCTGTGCGGCGCATACCTAGACAGCCACAGGCCGAACAGCGTTCATCCAACCCAAATAGGTTGCAGAACAAAGAAGACAGGTATATATGCGCCTAGCCCTCGGATTTATATAATAAAGGCCCCAACACCGAAGGGAGACTTGGTCCTGATAAATCTGTGGGAGTGGAGAACAACCCTTCACCATAAACTGCATCACCTCACCCGCCATCATCCCCTCGCATATCAACGCCATCCGCATCACCAACATCTCCAAGCTGCCTGTCCCCTTACCTAAAGACTCGTCACAGGTGACTTGGAGATCTTTGACAGCTCTGCCACTACCACTCACACCAAACCATCTTCAGACATCTTGACTCTACCAGAAATTCCTGCACACCTCTCGAACAGGGTTTGGAACAACTCCTTCTTGAGTTCCAGGACATATTCGTGAGAAGTCCGTAGGATGTTGGCCGGACCAACGTACTGAACCATCCCAAACATATGACAGGTCCCACTCCCCGCATCAGACAGCCATCCCAAAGAAATTACCCTGTACAGCGACAGGAAGAGGAACGACAAGTGAAAGACATGTTTGCAGCAGGGTTCATCACACCCTCCTTGAGTCCCTGGCCATTCCCAGTCATTCTTGTGAAGAAGAAGGACGGATCCATTAGATTCTGTGTGGACTATCGCCGCCTAAATGACGTCACAGTGAAGAACGCTATACCCCTGCCACGAGTTGATGACTCCCTGGAATCACTCTTTAGCACCCGTTCGTTCTCAACCCTGAACGTACAGTCCAGGTATTGGCAAGTAACCCTGCTAGAGGATCAGCAAGAGAAAACGGCTTTATCAACTAGAGGTCGGTAGACTAAATTCACGGTCCTACATTCTGAGTTATGCAATGGCCCCACAATGTTCTCAGGTCTGATGTACTCCGTCCTCAGAAGCCTAACTTGGGAAAAGTGCCTTGCATACCTCGACTATGTCAGTTTTCAGTCGCACTTGGACGGAACATCTTTAACGACTGCGAGCTAGATCTTTCAAAGGACCTAGGATGCAGGACTGAAGCTGAAACCCACCAAATGTAGCCTACTATGGCAAGGGACTCTGTAAACTTCCTCAGACTCACCATATATCAGCCGAAGGAATCGCCCCAGATCCAGCCAAGCTACAAGCAATCGCCGAAATCACACCTCCCGTTAATGTAAAATGAGCCCGACCCTTCCAAGGACTGACCTCTTAATTGTTATTGCCGGTTATGAAGGGATTCGCCACCATTACAGAACCCCTCCCTGACCTAATCATGAAAGAAGAGGATTTTCAATGAACACCCAAAATAGACTTCTACAGCTGAAGAGATATCTTATCAAGGCCCCAGTAATCTATTTCCCGACTATAATTAGCCGTTCCATCTCTATATACAGATGTGTCCAAAGTAAGAATTGGCGCCATGTTAAGCCCGACTGGGCTTCTGAGTCATCATAATCACCGACCTGCAATGGCTCTGCAAATCCGAGACCAGCAACGCTCTCGTCATGAAATGGAGGGAAACCCTAGAGAAATTTAATTTTGACATCTACCGACCAAGAAAATGGCATTTGAACGCGGATACTTTGTCAATTGGTTACCCCTAAGAAGTCTAACAGCGCGCACAGGAACCACACAGAAAACGCTCATCAAAAGCTGGCTGACTCTAACAATATCTGACTGGATCCCCACTCGCACATGTCAGGGATCATCTGTAGGCCTACACTTCTTCAGGACATCTATATAGTCATCGACCCAGCTGAAACCGAAGTAATCATGCTCACCTTGCATAACTGCATCCATCTAGGTCAGAAATAGCTCGATCGTGAAGGCCTTCAGCGACGCCAAACCCATCCGAGGCTACAGGGAAAATCGACGAAGCATGCCGGACAGGTACACTAGGCAAAGATGTCACGCGAACCGCTCAAGACCTTCCGGCCATAGAATAGCCTCTTAACCCTGGTAACTATAGCTGTGGACAACATGTGGGCCCTATTCCATCCACGTCCGCCAAGAAGTATGTGATCACCTTCATTGACGCGTATTCCAGATTTATCATCACCTGCCCAGCAGCCAAATAACACACATCTCTACTGTAGCTGTCATAGAGGCCATGTTGACAGATGTGTTCCCTTACTTTAATGGCTTGCCACAAGCCGTGACAATGCCCCCGAATTTCCAAATATAAATTCTTGACATTTTGTTGTTGTTGTTGGATGTTTCTTTTATGATGCCGCTTATTTATTATTTTGAAGAGATAAAAGTGGATCTTTAACTTAGGTAAAATTTGTTTGCGATTGAACTGATCTGTATTCGAAATGGTTTGTGATTGAACTAGATAAGTCAGTCAGGCGCCTGGCCTGGGGAGCCGGTATACTATATATAATTATGAAGGGCCCTGCCTGAAAGTAATGCGGACGGGCATTGTGGTGTAGTTCCACTGCGTGTCTGCCTGCTTTGACCAAAACTTCTCCAGAAGGTCTGGCTCCAGGGAGTGCTGGAGACCCTTCATGATCCTTAGTCTCTGGGCCTCCTGGGCAACCTAGATGTGTGTGATTTTTAAAATGTTGTTTTATTAATTTTATTGTTTCTGTTCGGGCTCTGTCGCGAGTCGGCCAACCCCACCTATGGGGTATGTGCCTGAGTACAGTACCGGTACTGTATATGCATACTGTACGTACATACATACTTAATAAACATGTACCCATTCTATGTACCCACGCACCCGGCAAAATTATAAAAACTTAAATAATGAAAAATAAAAATGAAAATAACCGGCGTCTTTTCGTTGATAACTGTAAATGTAAACTCTGTGTGAATGAATTTGATTTTGAACATCAAACATTTTTTAAAAGTTACATTACCAATACAAAATTTTTGTTTCTAAATTCTTCTGTTAATGTAACATCTCCATGTAAAGTAAAGAATGTTATCTATTTAATAACCTGTGAGAAATGTGGTATACAATATGTTGGAAAGACGGAGCAATGTTTAAGAGAAAGAGCCTACGGGCATAGATCAGGAATTAAGAACGGCATCGACTCCAAGATTCTTCTATATAAGCATTTTAACACAGATTGTACTAAATTTGATTGTAAATACAAAATTATAGAAATTGTTCAAAGTAATCAAAATGTTTTAGATAGAGAAAATTATTGGATTGGAAAATTAATGACCATCTATCCATTTGGACTTAACAATCAAATAAAAAATGTAGGCAACATTTTGTATAAAGATTTATTAAAAAACGATTTTAATAACCCATATTTTAACTTCCCTGTTTTAAACAGAAGACCTGGTAGACACGGTAATAGAAGACTAAATACATTTAATAAAAAGAAAAGCAGGTCTGATATTATAATTATTGTTAATAATTTATATTCATTATATCGAAATTTCGGAATTAAAAAATTAAAAGATTCATTGAAAGGCCTACAAAAGAAAAGTTTTGCTCCTTTTATAGAAAATATTCTAAATAATAAACATAATTTCACAAATAAATTTAAGAATATAGTCTTTGCTTTTATGGGATATATTAGAGCTAATTCTAAGAAATCCAAAGATAACCGTATTAAAGATAAAGTCCTGTCCACTTTAAATTATTCCTCTAAAATTTTAGACAAAATTAATGTTAACAGTCTTATTAATTTCAAGAAAGTTAAGTCCATATTACCAGATGGTTGTAAAGATTTCAAACCATTAATAGTGTATTCATATGAACGACCTGTTGGGTCTATTATTTGTAATTATAATAAAGTTTTAGGAAATCTTTCAGATAATGATATTTTCAATAATAATAAATGCGTGTGTGAAAGAGTCATGGATATGCCAGCTAGCAGACGTGATGCACTAGCAAAGTTCATTTATAGTCCGATATGTCACATATTAACAGGTGATGTAGAACTAGTTAAACATTTTGCAAACGACAAATTAGCGGAGCTATGTCGTAAAGGGTTTAAATTTAGAATAGGGAGTAATAAAGTAACATGGGACATAATTTTAAAAGATATTGTTTTTTCAGTCAATAAATTAAAAGATAAATTGTTAAAAATTGCGTGCCGCAATGCGAGAGAACTAGAAGCATGGTCTAAATTATTAATTAAGTTAATTAGAAATAAAATTTTCTCGCTTAAAAATGAATTTAATCTTTCAGATTTTATAGACTATAATTATAATAAGCTTAAAGCTGATTTAATAAATTTACATAAACATTTTGTAATCACTACAGTAGATAAAGCCAGCAATAATTATAGCTTCACATGTAAGAAATTTTATCTTGAAAATATGAAAAAAGAATTAGGTATTAAGGGTAACATATTACGTAAAAATATTTGCGGTAATTCTGTTTATGAAATTCAAAATAATCTGAATATTGATAACTTAATCGATGAACATACCAAGAAAAATATAATATTTGATATTAAACTTTCTGATAAGAACAAGTGCATTGCAAAATTATACATGTTACCTAAATTTCATAAAAGACCTTATAAATATCGCTTTATTGCCGGAGCAAAATTTGCTACCACTAAAACTCTATCAGAACAAGTAGTAAATTGCTTAAAATACATTAAAAGTACTCATAAAAGATATTGTAATACCATCATGAGAAGAACTGGCATTAACTATTATTGGAGTGTTGACAATTCGTTAGAAGTTATTGATAAAATAAATACCATGCCGAAAGTTACCTCGGTACATAGCTTCGACTTTTCAACTTTGTATACCAATTTGCCTTTAGATTTAGTATATTCAGAGCTTTGCTTTATTATAGATTTGCACTTTGACAGGTTCGTTAGGAATGGTAATTATTTCATAAATGTTTATACATATTTTAATAATGCATCACTTAGCTCTACTCCCACTACAAATCAGACCACACTTACAACACATCACAAACACCCCACACACCCCACACATCATCCTGGGTGGTGACTTCAACGCCAAGACGTCGGCCTGGTTTGTCGACAACCCCGACACAGACAGAGGGCTGGTACTACAAAACCAAACCGATAACCTCATCATCCTTAACGACATCCATCAACATACCCATATTCCTCACCAAGCCCTCTATAACCCATCATCTCCAGACATCACCTTTTGCTCCCCAGAACTCGCCCCCACAACATCCTGGAGGGTGGTCAGAACCTTAGGCTCTGACCACCTCCCGATCATTATCACCACCAAAACCAGACTCACCCCAGCTAGCCACAAACACACATACACCAATTATAAAAGAGCTAACTGGGAAGCATTCACAAATGAGACAGAACAACACTTCACAACTCTAAACAGTACACCCATCACTAACATCAACAATGCTGTACACATACTCAATAAAACTATCCAAAACGCTGACAAGAAACACATTCCAAGAGGTAACAGAAAAAGACACAACCCCAACTTCACACCAGAAATTCAAAACCTCATCAGACAACGCGACATACTGAAACACTCCCAGCACCCCACACACAAGACATCACACAACAAATTCAAGCACTCAACACCCAAACTAACAACAAAATACAAGAACAACAAAAACTAAATTGGAATAACTTCCTACAAACACTTGATCACAAAACAAACCCCAAAAAACTATACAAAACACTAAACAGCATCACACTTTCCAACAGCAACACAACACAATCACATGCTGCAATCACAACAACAGACTCTACTCCTTCATGTAAACAACAAGCAAACACTCTCATCAATCACTTTTCACATGTCAGCCACCTAAAACCTCACAAAGACGACCGACGTGTCATCCGACGTAAGAGACAATTCCCCACAGACCCTGACTATACACCCTTCACCAATCACCAGACAAAGCATATCATCAACAATCTCAAGCACTCACCCGCCTGTGGCCTAGACAACATAAGCAACATACACCTCAGACACCTGGGACCACAAGGCATACAAGCACTCACTAACATATCAAACTACAGCTATTCACACAACACAATACCAGACATTTGGAAGCATGGTATCATCATCACTTTCCCCAAACCCAACAAAGACCCCACGCTACCCTCCTCGCACCGCCCCATCACACTCCTTTGCTCCCCCTCCAAAGTCATGGAACGCCTAGTATTACAACTAATTACACCTGACCTACCCCTAGCTCCAACACAACATGGCTTTAGGCCACTGCACTCCACAAACACTCTTCTCACAGACCTTACACAAAGAGCTTTCGACGGCATCAATTCAGCTAGACCACCACACAGATCACTATTAGCCACACTCGACATTAGTAAAGCCTTCGATGCCATCCCCCGCCACAACCTAACAAACAAAATCTACAACACAAACATGCACAACAACACAAAACGGTGGCTGGCCAACTTCCTAGCAGGCAGATGTGCACACGTATCTTTTGCCGGTCAGTCATCTAAAATCAGAAACTTTCCAAACGGAGTCCCACAAGGATCCGTCCTATCGCCCGCACTCTTCAATCTGTACATGCACGATATAACTACACCCAATACGCCCCAAATAAACTTAGCCTCCTATGCAGATGACATAACACTCACATGCACACACCATGACCCAAAAAGAGCAACAGATCTCCTTCAACCCTATCTCAACACACTACATGGCTGGTGCACTACAAACAGACTTAATCTAGCCCCAGCCAAATCCACCGCAACCCTGCTCACAAGTTGGACAGGAGAACACGAATACATCCCTCAACTCACCATAAACAACACACCCCTAACACATACACACACACCCAAAATCCTAGGAGTAACATATGATACTCATATGACATTCAAACAGCACACCACAAACATTAAAAAGAAACTGACACCCAGACTTAACGCCCTCAGGTCACTTGCTCACACAAAATTTGGACACAACAAAGAAACTACCACCACAGTATATAAACAATACATAAGATCAGTGATGGAATACGCAAGCCCAGCCTGGGCTTCTAACCTAGCTGAAACACATCATAAGACCTTACAGACTATTCAAAACAAAGCCCTGAAGATCATTACAGGCTGCACAGCTACTGCACCCACAGATCACCTACATCAAGAAACCAAAATCCTCAAAGTCAAAGACCATCTGGACATGAGAGGCACTCAATTCCTGGCAGCAGCCTCCACGAACCAAGACCACCCACTAAACTACATGGCAACACACCCACAGACACCAAGAAATATCAAAACAACACCCAGCACACGGTATCACACACAATTATTGTCCTCTCTCCCTCCCTGCCCACCCCGAACCAACATCCAGAAGCACATCCATACTCATATCTCTCACCGATCCATCCACTCACTCACAGACAACACACAGCTGCATGCACGACCTCCCGAAATCCATCCTTCCGAATCCTCCCTTCCTCGCGAGGACAGAGTCCACCTGGCCAGGCTGAGATGCGGACACCATCCAGCTCTCCTGAGCTATCAGAAGAGACTGGATGACTCCGTTGTCGACGCCTGCCCGGGATGTAACACAGCACCCCATACCATTAAACACATCATAGAAGACTGCATTTCACACAACCACTTACGCCAACAACACAATCTACACTCAATGAGAGCTCTGTGGGAAAGCCCGATCGTGGCCATGGCCTTTCTCAGGGACTCGGGGCTGTTCGGCCAGGCAGCTTAGGGAACAACAACAACAACAACAACAACTCCCACTAGTTCTGTATATTTTGATAGAACTAAACTTAAAGATGCCCTTAAATTCCTCCTTTTCAATACTTATGTTAGATTCGGGCCGTACATTTTCAAACAAATATTAGGAATTCCTATGGGTGGAAATGCTAGCCCTTTAATTGCAGACTTATTCTTGCTTGCTTTAGAATTTAAATATATAAAAGACTTAGTTGACAGTAGCAAGAAAAATAAAATTCCAGAAAAATTAGCACTTGCTAAACTGTTAAGTAATAATAGTAGATATATTGATGATATTCTTGTTTGCAATTTGTTAAATTTTAATCAAGTTGCTAAACTTATTTACCCTAATTCTATTCCCCTCACACAATGTAACGTAAATTATAAAGTTGAAAATTTTCTTGATATAAATATAGAGATTGTTAATGAACAGTGCATACTTAAAGTATATCACAAAGTTGATGATTTTAATTTTAACGTAATAAACTTTCCTTTCCCTAGTAGTAATATCGATAGTAAATCACTTATAATTGTTTTTATTCCCAATTAATAAGATTTTGTAAAATCTGCACTAAAGTAGATGACTTTTGGGCTAGAGCTAGGTTACTATACAGACTCTTAGTGGACAGAGGTTTTGAGGCAAGTAAATTGTTCCATAAATTTAATCTTTTTAGGGTCAATTATTGTGACTGTATTCTAAAATTTGACATCAATAATTTTAATCAAGCATTTTTAACTTGAAGTTTCTTGTATAACCTCTGCTTACTTTTTGTCTGTATTTATTGTTTATCTTTTTCTTTTTCTATTATTATTATTATTATTATTGATGATTTTTTTAAATTTATTGTTCTTGTTAAAAGAGTACTCTTTGTTTAAATCTGTTGTTACTTCATATTTTGCAATTATTTCTCTTTATATTATATGTATTCATTGTCGATAGTATCAATTGCTTACTTTTGCGATTTCCTTAGTTTATTTGTGCTATAAATGTAGGTTATTTGTAGGGTAGTTATTGATAGGGGTCACTTGAGGCATGCTATGCTTACAGGTACCTACCCGATAGCACTATCGTTAGTGAGTGCTGTACTGTATTTTATATATTATTTTGTAATAGTATAGATATCTTATCAATATTTGTATTTTTTACTATTGTTAATGTCTTGTCATGTTGCAAATTTGATTTTAAATAATATTTTGACATTTAACATGTAGTTTCTTTATTCATGCAGAGTTTAGTAAAATTTGCCAGAACGTCCCGGACTTCCCAAACTTGACTACTTCCTTTAACGTGACGATAGTGCGTTGTTATATGTGCGATTGGTTTGCTTGGGAAACAGATTAACTTGCTCATGTAGTGATGTACACCCTATGTGGTGGATTGTGTTCTTTTATTTAATAATTTTCATTTTAGTAAGCGTTGTTTCTACATAGCGATTTTGATAATTTAATTTGACTTTATATTGTCCTTGTCCCAATTTTGGTTTGTTTAGTTTGCAAGTTTTACATTTTAAAATAAACAGGTTAAGAGAAAAAACTCCACTAGAGTGTAGTATTTGTTTAATATACATCACATACAATAGTTCAACTAAAGAAGGAAAATAATCAAAATATATATTAGTACACTGTATTATACATTATTTAATATACATCTCATACAATAGAACATTTAACATAATAAAAGAAACAGAATGATACATGATTAAAGGTGAATTACATAAGCTGCATACCATCGAAGATGTATATTTTGTATGCATCAAAACATATTAAGGATGCTCAGGTTTGTGTATAATAACATAAATTTAAGTCAGTAAAGAAAACAAATATTCAACAATTTTATATCTGGCGGCGTCTGATAGTTGACCGTCTCGCAAATTTCGTGCCTTCCAGTATTGTGATGACGTCATAGATTCTGATAGTTGTCAGGCAACAGAAATTTACCTTTAACTTAACCCAATTTATTTTATATGTTAGGGGCAAATTTAAGGATATTTCCAATAATGGTGTATAATTACTAGAGCCTTTAACGTTCTGCTGAATAACTTATCTCACTTTTTTTTCATCTTTGTGTAATTCACCTTTAAATATATCACATACAAGAGAGTAATAATAAAAGTTAAAACAAAATAAAAGAAACCGAAGGATATAATTATATACATGATCAAATATATCACATACAAGAGAGTAATAATACAGTAGATGCAAAAACAAACCAATAAATAGTAGAATGCTATACAGGGTAGGGCAGAATTCAGTTAACCAATTGACTTAAGGGGGTAGTGGTTATATTTTGGTCTGTTTATATATTTATTCATTTATTTCTTAGTTTCCTTGCTAGACCTCCATCAAGCTGAAAAAAACCCACCCCCTAGACCCCCCTTCAAGACAAATTTTTACATTTTTGGGTAGAAAAATGTGCCGGTTTCTTTTAAAATGACAGGCGAGCAAAAATCAACACCGAAATGGCGCAAAAGGTCTTAAAATTGACAATTAAATGTAGACAATAAACTTGCTCCCGAGACGCGCCTTTTATCATAACGAGGTCAGTCCTTAGAGATCTGTGCCCATAAAATGTTCTTCCCTTTCACTTAGATGTGTGTGAATTTGTGTTTTGTTTTTCTGTTGTGCTGTGTTGTCCCTATTCGGGCTCTGTCTCGAGTCGGCCACCCCCAGGAAAAAAATAGGGAATGGACCTGAGTACATACATATATACATACTTAAACATTACGCTGTTCAGTGTGCAGTTGGGTCCGAGTACCGTACATGATTAGATTTATATCCAGTATTCGATAAATGGATATAAAATCATAGTCATGTACTAAACCTTTAACTGTCTTGATGGTGTAATGGTTATAGTGTTAAAGCTCTGTATGTGGTAACCCAGGTTCGAATCCCGGGCGGATCACAGGCTTTCATTTATTTCATTGCCTTTTTCCAGAGGATCAACTGTAAGAAACTGTAAGAAACTGTAAGAGGTGTTTGGTGTTGGGAGTGAAATAAATAAATTATATTATTACTTTATTACCGCCATGAAATAATATAATGCAGTAAATTCCCATTAAGGGGGGGTGGGTCGTTTTTCTGGTCCCTCTTCTTTCTCATGTTTAGCCCCATTAGTTTTCAGATTATATGACGTTCGGCCCAGTAGTTTGGCGATTTAAGACTTTTCGCCCCATTTCTTTGTCAATATTAAGACTTTTTGGGTTATTAAGGTGTAGATTTTTTCCTAGCAAGCGATAGCGAGCCTGTAATTTACGAGAAATTGGCCTTTGGCCGGGACATTTTTCTATCAAAAAATGTACAAATTTATCTTGGGGGGGGGGTTATTTAAGCTTGATAAAGGTCTAGGGAGGAAACTAAAAACATTATGAAAAGATACATAAATGGGCAAATAAATACGCCCATCTCCCCTTAACAAAACAAAACAATGAGATAAATATTATGTGATAAATACCAAATCAGTGAAGTCAAATAAAGCTCTATACAAAGTGTGGTGAGGGCTGGTCCTATCCTGAGTGAGGTTTGGCATCCTTTACCCAACCTTAGCCATTTCTGTCTGTCTCTTTTACTGTCCTACTTATTTTTTCAGGGGACAGTCGGCTAGGAATCCTCCTCCCCTTATAAAATTCACCTACTAGATGAGACAGAGAAAGGGGCGAGGGAACGCTAAAGTGGTCCCGGAACCTGAGAATAGGAACTTTAAATGTTTCTGTTCGGGCTCTTGTCTCGTGTCGGCCACCCCCAGCTAGGGGTATGTGCCTGAGTATATACATACATATATACATACATACATATATACATACATACATACATATATACATACATACATACATACATACATACATACATATATACATACATACATACATACATATATACATACATACATATATACATACATACATACATACATACATACATACATATATACATACATACATTTCAATTTATCAAGTACTGTAATAATAAATACAAAAAATTTATATATATAAAGTTTTTGTTAAACTATTAATTTCCACTTCATCAGTAAGGTTTTGTTTTTCCCTTCCACAAGTAAAACTCCCGCCCTTCCCTGAAACACACCCGATATATAACCATTGGTCCGTTCTGTACCGCTGACGTCCTTTTAACATTATTCTGGCTACTATTAGACCATTTTAGTAAGAAGTTTCAAAAGGGCCTCCAACAATTAACAGGCTTCGAACTGTCTCACTTAACCCCTTTTACTACCGCAGAGCCTTCTTAAACTGCACAAAACCATCAGGATATATCCTTCACTATCCAATGCCCTGATTTACGATATTATTATAGGTTTTTAGGTGTTTGTGTATTGGCTGGTCCGAGAACGCATCCCCATTTGCCCCATAAATTATAGGGTTCGCTATACAATTTTTCTATTTATGATCGGGTTTTCAGGAACGTAACCCAATCGTATGCAGGTCTCCCCCGATTAACGATTGGGTTACGTTCCTGAAAACCCGATCATAAATAGAAAAATCGTACAGCGAACCCTAAAATTCATGGGGCAAATGAGAATGCGTTCTGGGACCAGCCAAAACCCAAACCCAAACCCAAACACCTAAAAACTATAATAATATCGTAAATTGGGTCATCGGATAGTGAGGGAGACCTGTACGAGCCAGAATAAAATTAAGAAGACGTCGCCGGCACAGAAGGGGTTCAGAACTCGGACCGGAGATGATAATAATAAGTCAATGTACAGCTATACAGTATTTATTCCCTACATACAGTTACAGTACTTGGGAATGAGTAGGGTGTCAAACTGGAGCAATTTTTGTTGAAGACGTGAATGAATATGAGAAGGAATACAACAAAATTAACATGAAGTAGCATTGGGTAAGAGTTGTGTTATTGGGCGTACCACTACCGACATACAACATAAATCATCTATAAATACTTAACCGAACTAAAAAGCCTAACCTAACCTAGTATTCTCAGTACTACATGAATACTAGGTTAGGTTAGGTTAGGTTAGGTTAGGTTAGGTTAGGTTAGGTTAGGTTAGGATAATGTTTTAGAGAGGTCGAGTTATGCTATATGTCGGTAGTGGTACGCCGATAACACAATTCTTACCTAGCATTGTTTTGGCCATTTTATCACTATAGGTAGCACCAACGAACTTGACCCCTTAACTTCTTATAAATCTAAATGAATTAAAGCAAACGGGCTGACGTTTCTATGATTTGGGAAAGGTCCACCAGGAAATAGGTGTGGATATTTACAGCCAGTTTGCTCTAGGCCTTTTTGAGTTAGAGAGGTCAGAGATCAAAAGTTCATTGGCACTACCTATACCAAAGATATAATTTTAAATATAAACAATATCTTTACATATACAGATTAACATGCTCATGTAGTAATGTAGACCCTATGTGTGGTGGATTGTGTTCTTTTATTTATAAATTATTATTTTGCTTAAGCGTTGTTTCCACATAGCGATTTTGATTTTTTTTTTTTTTTACTGTGTTCGTATAAGTTTTGGTTTGTTTATTTTGCAAGTTTTACATTATAATACAATAATACAGTAAAGACTATAAATAACAAACTTGGCTTTAGTTTGACACCCTGGGAATGAGTGCGGTGAGGCGATAATATAGAGCGTTCCTTTGGCTAATAAGATAATGGTTTTATTTTTACACACAGGACTACACAAAATACAAAAAGAGCGAGTTATGGGTGCAGTTGCCGACCTCTAGCTTAGCTTTGGTTGGAGTTTAGTTCCCCCGTTAACCCCTTCATTACCGAGCCGTCTTTTCCATCGTATTCTGGCTATGATTAGACGATAATATTTAGCTTAGGAAGGACATGAAGCAATTAAACGGCTTCAAAGTATCTCAAGTTACCCTTTTAACTAGCACAGATACTTCCTTAGCTATATACTGTATAAGCCTCTAAATATTTTTGAAATAGAATCATGCTTGGTAATGAAGGGGTCAATTAACCCTTTCAAGATCCGATACACATTTCTTTTTTGTTTTCTGGCTATTACTAGATGATTTTATGCAGATTAAGAAAGGTCTATGGAAGGCAGAGGGTTAATTGAGATAGTCTTGACCCTTATCATTCCCATAGATCCTTTCTAAACTGTCTGAAATTGTCTAATGATAGCCAGAATATACGGTCAAAATGCATCATAATCTTCAAAGGGTTAAACATTTTAGCGAGATGACCTGGCCGGGCCTCGAACTCGGGTCTCTGGCTATTTTAACATAAACTAAAAATAAACACTTGGTGGGAGCCGTACCAGCCCTTCAACCAGCTGGTGGCCGGTGTATGAACGAGTGTGGTGCCTAAATCCATATGTTGGCGTCACAAGCTAATAAAACACCTAAGCCCGGCAGATACAAAAACAATGACATAACTTGGCTTATGCCTTTTGTGTTCTTTATTTCAACATTTTATTTGACTAAAGCGTTAATTCCACATAGCGATTATGACAAGTTCTTTTGTCTATTGTATGGTCCCTGTTTTGGTTTGTTTAATTTGCAAGTTTTACATTATAATATCTAGATGTATACAGTATGCAAATTTATGTCTATATATGACTTTATATATATATGTACAGAACCAAAGTAATTTATGGTCATATCTCTTGGCAAGAGATGGGGATATGGATAACGTTGACAGCTGTAATGGCTTTTTGTAATCTGTAAAAATGCTTTGTAATTTTAGGATGGATTTTTAATACAAAGACTCGAGCTAATGTGTTATATATTCGATACAATCTCTTTCTGTCTATCTATCTATATATTTCTTGGCCACTTACAGGCTTCAATGCTTTAAGAATGGTATGTAACTAACTTAATCAATCCTTCTTTCCATGTCCTTCCAGACCCGCAGGTGGCCATTGCAAACTAGACCCATAGCCCTCCCAAAAATTAATAATAACAGTTTTAATATACAATAAACAACCTACAGTAGTTCTCTAGATGCCCTGGGGTTGTTCGGGAATGAGGGAGGTGAAGAACGTGGTGAGGAACGTCCAGGAGAGGGCTAGGATGGAAGGTCTAACAGGTACGTCCTCCACCACCACTCTCTCCGACGCCGCAGGGGGAGGAGTGTCGTCGTTATCATTATCCCCTCCCTCACCTACTGCCTCGGGGTTATTATCCTCATTTTGGTCCTGGTTTGGGGTCGCTGGTCGGTCGTTGTTGTTGTTGTTTTGGTCGTCCGGGTTGGGTACCACTGGTGGTGGAGGGGCCGGCTCGTCTATCCTCCGCGTTGGACGGAACCAACCAGCTTGGTATCTGAAAGGTACACAAGACATATTTATGATAGTTTAATATAGGCTTTAGTTATAACTGTTGTGGTGGTGTAATAGTTAGTGTTTAAGTTCTGCATGTGATGTCCCGAGCTTGAATCCCGGTAGGATCACATGACTGTGGCCTACCTATAATAAACAGGGTATAGGAAATAATCAATAACACAGGAAAGTAAATACTACTCACAGATAGAGGAGCATGGCGATACAGACGACGACCATGAAGCGTGAGAGTGTGGAGTAGAAGTAAACAATGGAGAGCAACACCAACATTCTAGACAGTACATAAATCCAGTCCAGCCAGTCCCGGCCCATACCTTCGTCATCTTCATCGTCGTCCACCACCTCACCTCCTGGGAAATAATAACATAGATTGAGAGTTCAAATACCACTTAGCACTTGTTATCATGCACAAATACTGTCATCACTCCCCCCTTGCCCACCCCAAGCCAGCCTCCAGAAGCATATCCATACTCAAATCACCCACCAATCCATCCAGTCACTCAAAGACAACACTCGGCTACATGCACGGCCCCCTGAAGTCCATCCCTCAGAAACCCTCCTTTCCCATAAGGACAGAGTCAGTGGCGGATCCAGCTCAGGCTGAAGGGGGGGCTGATATATATACATGAGGGGCGCTATAATTCACACAATATTCTTTATATGTATTGTATTTCAGATAAAATGTAGTACTGTATATATCAGATGTAAGGGCGCAATTTTGGTCACTAAGGGGGGGGGGGAGGGGGCCCCCCCCCCCCTGGATCTGCCACTGGACAGAGTCCACCTGGCTAGGCTGTGATGTGGGCACCATCCAGCCCTTCTGAGTTATCAGAAGAAGCTGGATGACTCCATCCAGGACACCAGTCTGGGTTGTAACACAACACCATACGCTATCAAACACATTATGAAAGACTACATAACCACTACACCAACAAAATAATATATGTTCATCGAGAGCCTTGTGGGAAAACCCGGTCTCGGCCGTGGCATTATTTAGGAGCTCGAACAGCCTTTAGGAGCTCGGGGCTGTTCGGCCAGGCAGCCTCTATAGCGAATGACTACGACTACTACAAAAACTACTACTACTAGTACTGTACTGTAACTAACCTTGAGCATTCATCCTAATCTGTTGTGGTTGTTGCGGTGCTTGTGGCTCCACTGGTTGTATGGGGTCTAACTGTGGCTGTGGGGCCTCTACCGCGTCCGGCTGAGGTGGTGCGGCGGTGGTGGTGGGAGGAGGTAGGGAGGTGCCGGTGGCGGTGGCTGTGGCGGTAGGGAACTGTACCATCTGTTGAGGCCAGGCTAGACCAGTCATCACACCTCCCATCTGCATACTGGAAAGGATTTGGATAAGTTTGTTTGTCTTTATATCGTGTCGTTCCTGTTTTGGTTTGTGTATCATGTAATGGAACAAAATTAACTTGAAGTTAAATTGCTATACTTCATTATGAAGTTGTAAATGAGAAAAGAACAGTATACAATAACAAGCTAAGATCTACTAGTTGCATTGTGACATGGCCTTAACCCCTACTGTACCATGGCATAGCAGATTAAAAGTACCCTCCAGTACCACAGACGTGTTGCCATAAGTAATGAGACAACACCCTCTTAACTTAAAAGAGTTGATGGGTAACTGACTCAGCCGGTCTGGAGTACCTGCTAGGGATCATGATAAGTGTTGCCAACTCCTCACAGCAGTGCCTCCAAGTCATGTTAGCAGCTCCAGCTAAATATTAGCAGAACAAGGATCGTATATTACTGACGGCAGAGAGCCGTCGCTGGTACTGGTGGGTCACTTTTTTACTGACGGCTGTGAGCTGTCGCTGGGATTTAACAGGTCAAGATAACTGTCTATCACTTACTATTGTATATAAGCCATATAGTTAGCATACATCTGATGCATGGCCGCCACCTGATCCACCGCCCCGGCACTACTAGCAGCTGCCTGTAGTGCGGTGAAGGGTAACTGTTGGGTGGGGTAGGCTGAGGCAGCATCAACCACACTCTGGCCCGTCACCTCAGAGTTGATCAGTCTTCGTCGTAAGCCATCTGTCCAAAGGTTAAAATAGTTAAGAGATCTTTCACAATACAGTATGCCAAATGTAGGGGAAAATAGTACCGTACATTAGACCCAAACCGTACTTCCAATGGATAACTTAACCTATAAAGTTTATGTATGTATGAAGAAATGCCGGACTGTGAACGTGGGGAGAGCTGCACGTAAGGATAGACCTAGAAAGACGTGGGATCAGGTACTCCGGTCCTATCTCAAAATAAAGAACATGACAACAGAGGTAGCCCTTGACAGGGTCGCCTGGAATGCTGCCATTTAGTACTGTAACTACACTCTCTGTAGACAAAGTCTTTAAACTTGTAAGTATGTATTTTGTATGGCATGGTCGGTAGTGCGTTTGATTGCTGATCGAAGTTTCTGCAGTTCGATCCCACGCCATGCCATTAGTAGACGGCAAGAATATTATATGGACACTCCGTTCTAGTGATTCATGGCATATGTCCACAAAAGTCCCTGTAACAAAGGCACACCCTAGCCCTGTAAATCAAGGGATTGTACAGTGTTAAAAACTGCACCATCATCATCATTTGAGGATTTTGCTTGCTTTAGTAATTTTTGAGCAATGTCTTTTAGTTTGTCCCCTAGGCTAACAAAAATACCTTCCCCAGACTTCCTTTAAAAAAATATATATATGGCCAGTATAAATCTTACCAGTGGACTCATTAGTATTAGATGTGTCGGAGTGTGGTGGGGCAGAATTCCCCTCTTGTGTGGCTCCAGTCATCTCTCCGGCGCTCTGATTGGTCGGTCCGGGCACTGCTGGTCTGTTATTGGTCGGTGGTGGTTCAGGGCTGTGTCTCTGATTGGCCGAACTCGTGGGCGGCGACTCTGGACTCTGCCTCTGTGTGGTGGAATGAATAATATTAAACACTGGTAATTTATATTGTCATAAACGCCAATTTTTTACATCAGCAGATTAAATACCATGCACATTAGGTAATTATTCAAAGATCCTAAAGTTATAATCATCATCAACAGTAAATTCCACCGTATCATAAGCTCTTGAATGAATAAATAGAAGATATTCCTCAAACAAACCAAAAGAGGAACCTCTCTCTCTCTCTAACCAACCTGTGATGAAGTTTGACTATTGGTATTTGCGGGTGTGTATCGTGGTGGTGAACAGACCAGGTGGATGGTGTAGGCGTTGTTCTCGGCGGTGGGGTGGCGGAGTATGTTGCGGAGGAGGAGGTTGTCCGCTAGCAACTGACCAGAGTAGATTAACCGCTGTTCATCCACTCTCTGCAAACAAACAAACAAGTTAAAGGTTTTTAGTTTGCTCCCTAGACCTCAATCAAGCTTGAACAAATAAAATACCCCCTTCGAGATATATTTGTACATTTTTCGGTAGAAAAGTGTTCCAGCTAAAGGCAGATTAATTCCAAATTAAAGACATTTACACCTAAATAGCATGACAATTTTACAGTAGCCTACCTCCCTCACCACACCTACCATATACTGTATACGGTACATTAAACAACCATGTGACATTACACAACCCTTTCGCAAACCTACATTTACCTCAAACCATTCACTCAACTAATTTCCTACTCTAACACACGCTCTGCTCTCTTCATAAAACCTCTTGACTGCTCTTAACAAATTTCCTCCAATTTCATAAATCCTTAGCACCTTCCACATTGCTTCTTGATCCACACGATCATACGCTTTTGCCAAATCCATAAAAGCCCAAAATATCTCCTTATGCTTCTCTAAATACGGTACTTCTCGCATAGCTGTCTTACTACACAAATCTGATCCACACACCCTCTTCCCCTCCTAAAACCGCACTGTTCTTCTCCCATTGCAAATTCCGTACACTTTATTATCCTCTCTATCAACACCCTGCCATACAGCTTTCCAACCATTGATAATAAACTAATACCTCTATAACTTGAACACTCCTGCCGATCTCCCTTCCCCTTGTATAACGGCACAATACCGGTACATGCACTCTTCCAGTCTATTGGTACCATTGACACAACAAAGCACACATTGAATAGTCTCACCAGCCAATCTATTATCACATCTCCACCCTTCTTAACCCTCTCACGTCCTGACGCAATTTTTGAGCCTATTAGGGATACTTTAACCCTCCTGGCCCGGTTGTCATTTTAAAATGACACCACGAATTAAGGGCAGGAGCCCGGGTGTCATTTTAAAATCTGTAAGCTTGAAAGCCTATTCAGCTTGGTCTGAACGCCGTGCGTCCGACGCATGTAAACAAAGCCGATCGTTACGTCACCGCACCTCCGAAAACAAGAAAGAGAAGACTCGTTTGTTATTGTATGTCTGTATGTCGTTGTTTCAGTAGTGAAAAGATCGTCATATTGCTAACATCGCCTGCAAGTGCTCTCCACTGAAATCGTCATCACAACTGAACCAGTTGACATAGAGAGCTCTACTCAACGCCAGTCTACAGATTGGAAACCGCACTACATTTATAGATGCGTGGGAAATTTCTAGCAGTTAAACTAAACTAAACTAGGCCTAGGCCTAGACGTTTTTCGGCCAGATCGCCCGGGTAGCCCACCCTGTCATTTTGAGAGCCTGCCCGGGCCAGGAGGGTTAAAGCCTTTGTTACCGTCCGTGGTATTTATAAACCTTTAGTTTATTTACTTCAAACTCTGCAGTTGTCTTTGAGTTAGCTGTGGGCAGAAAACTAATTTTGGAGAGGTAATTATAAGAGTGAGAGTAATCTATTTCTTATTGCTAATCTGGCAACCTCTGCGTCATAAGGATGTGAGAGGGTTAATACACTCCACAGCAATACCATCAAAACCTTCCGCTTTTCCCGCTCTCATTTGTCTCACTGCTTCTTTCACCTCATTCTTCGCAATCCTTTCATTCATTCCCCGCCACCTGGGTAGTCTGGGTAACCTATATCATAAACGTATCTCATCAAATATAAAGAAAAACAAATATGAAAACGATAGAAAAATATATATATATAATCAATAATAATTTAACACATACCACACTAACCTCCCGGAAACGTATGATGAGCCATTACTAAGAGAAGTAAATAAGAGTCTTTGAGCACGGCTGAGAGTATAATTTAAACAAAAATAGCATAAAAAAATAAAAAAATAAACAATCACCCTAATAATTTAATACATACCACATTAACCTCTTAGAAATGTAAATAGAGTTTGAGGCACAATACACTTCCAATGGTGTGGTGTTGGAACTGGTGTATAATGAACCGAGGTATCCTAGTTCCCAACAGTATCACTGGTCAGGCACAGGTGTTATCTGCACCTGTTAACATTCTCACATGCTCTCTATCCCTCTCTCACTCTTATATTATTCTAGGTGCAGTATCTATCTCTCTCACTCTTATATTCCTCTAGGTGCAGTCTCTTTCTCTCTCTCTTATACAGGTCTCCCTCACTATCCGATGCCCTGATTTACGATATTATTATAGGTTTATAGGTGTTTGGGCTGGTCCCAGAACACATCCCCATTTACCCCACTAATTTTGTGGGTTTGCTATACGATTTTTCTATTTAACATCGGGTTTTGAAGAACGTAACCCAATCGTAAATCCAGGGAGACCTGTATTCCTCTTTATGCAGTATCTATATATCTCTCTCTTATATTCCTCTTTATGCAGTATCTCTCTCTCTCTCTCTCTCGCATATATACTCCTCTTTATGCAGTCTCTCTCTCGCTTTCTCTAATACTCCTCTATGTATAGTATCTCTCTCTCTCTCTTTCATATTGCTTTATGTACTTGGTCATAATGTCCAATACCAGCACTTTGCTTTCATTCACAAGATCATTTTCAGAGTACCAGTGTAGTATCTCTTCATCACATGCTCATCAACTATACTCCATTTTTTTATCTTGACGGAAATTTGACTCCATTTGCAGCTAATTTCTCGATAACTAATGGAAAAATATGAAACTAATATGTCTGCACCGAGTTGGCCACCCCCAACTATGGGGTATGTGCCTGAGTGTATATATACATACAATATATATATATATATATATATATATATATTATAGTACCGGATGTATATATTTATTTAATATTTTTTGCCTCATTGGCTGCCGACTTATTATTATTATTTTTTTTTTTTTAAAACACACACACACACACCTATGGTAACACAAAAACTACAGTAAAACACACACACACACACAGATAATGTGTGTGTATGGGTAGATAAATATGTACCAACATTTAAGGATAGAAAGCTGGCTAAGGAGAAAGAGTGGTTTAACATGCGATGTCACATTGCCCAGAACAAAAAGGACTCTGCACGGAATAAAGTGAGAAGGAGACACACTGTGGAAAAATGGAATGAGTATAAGAATGCTAGAAACAACTATGTCAAGACTATATGAGAGGAGAAAAAGAACTTTGAAAAAGATATAGTAAACAAATGTAATAAAGAACCCAAACTGTTCTATAGTTATATCAACGGCAAAACAAAAATAAAGGACAAAATAACAAAGCTTAGGGTAGAGGGTCAATTATATGAAGACACAGTGGGTATGTGTGAAATTATGAATGATACATTAACATCCGTGTTTGTGGAGGAGGATGACTATGTAGAACCTGTGGTGGAATTGAACGAGATACAGGGACTAGAGTCGATAGAAGTCAACAAGGATGAACTAAAATCATTGTTGGAAGAATTGGACGTGAGAAAATCTATGGGCCCAGATAACATTGCTGGATGGGTATTAAGAGAATGTTCTGAACAACTAGTGAGACCTATTTTTAATATTGTTCAACACTCATTAAACAAGGGGGAACTTCCCTTAGAATGGAAACAAGCAAATATAACTCCAATATATAAAAGTGGAAATAAAGAAGACCCGCTAAATTATCGACCGGTAACCTTAACGAGTGTTATATGCAAGCTTTGTGAAAAGATTATTAGAAAAAGATGGGTGGGTATGTTGGAGGAGAGGGAAATAATTTCAAGCAAGCAGTTCGGGTTCAGAAAAGGTCATTCGTGTACCACAAATTTGTTGAGTTACTATGATAGGGTAATTGACATTGTACAAGGGAGGGAGGGGTGGGTAGTTTGTATTTAACTTAGATTTCAAGAAGGCATTTGATAAGGTGCCTCATAAGAGATTGTTGTGGAAGCTCAGGACTGTGGGGCAGGTTGAGGGAGTATTATTAAAGTGGATGGAAAACTATTTAATTGGGAGGGAAATGCGAACAGTA
Source organism: Paralithodes platypus (assembly GCA_032716605.1). Taxonomy (NCBI): domain Eukaryota; kingdom Metazoa; phylum Arthropoda; class Malacostraca; order Decapoda; family Lithodidae; genus Paralithodes; species Paralithodes platypus. The sequence goes on along the minus strand of CM064502.1, from coordinate 59,091,582 downwards.
ATAAAAGGAAAGTTCTCCTCGTGGAAAAGGGTAAAAAGCGGAGTGCCTCAAGGATCGGTGTTGGCCCCAATCATGTTTTTGGTTTTCATCAACGACCTTCAAATGGGAATAGGCTCATATATATCTATGTTTGCTGATGATGGCAAAATTAATGAAGCATATTACAAGTAGGAGTAGTTGTGAAGAATTACAGAGAGACCTAGATAAGTTATATGAGTGGAGTCAAACTTGGAAAATGGAATTCAACACGAGTAAGTGTCAGGTTCTTGAGATGGGAAAAAGTAAATATAGACCTTCTTGGGGATATAAAATAGGAGATGAAATAATTAGTAAAGCTGTGAAAGCAAAAGACCTAGGGATAGTTGTGGCAGACAGCTTGTCACCTGAACAGCATATAAATAAAATAACTGGTGAAACCTATGCAGTGTTGACTAACATCAGAATAGCTCTGAATTATTTAGATGAAGAGATGTTAGCAAAAATAATAGGGACAATAATACGACCAAGACTGGAGTATGCAGCAGTGGTGTGGTCTCCACACCTTAAAAAACATAATAGAAAACTGGAAAGAGCCCAGAGAGTTGCCACTTAGATGATAGCTAGCCTTAGAGACCTGCCTTATGAGGAGAGATTGGAGAGGCTAAAGCTGCCAACGCTGAGGGAGAGGAGAGAGAGAGGTTACATGATCATGATGTTTAAGTGTGTGAAAGGTTTTGAGAAGATCGACAAGGGAGATTTTGTGGTGAGGGACGAGGGAAGAACCAGGAGTCATGATTGTAAGTTGAGGAAAGTTATATGTAAGTCTGATGTAAGAAAGTTCAGCTTCCCGTATAGAAGCATTGAGTGTTGGAATAAGTTGGATGGGGAGGTGGTGGGAGCAAGAAATATCCAAACTTTTAAAGCAAAATTGGATAAATGTAGAGAGAGACAGGACAACACGAGCTTAGGCTCAAATCCTGTATACTACAATTAGGTGAGTACAATTAGGTGAGCGCGCACACACGCACGCACGCACGCACGCACGCACGCACGCACGCACGCACGCACGCACGCACGCACGCACGCACGCACGCACGCACGCAAACGCACACACGCACCCCCTCCTCACACGCACACACACACACACACACACACACACACACACACACACACACACACACACACACACACACACACACACACACACACACACACACACACACCACACACACACACACCACACACACACACACACACACACACACACACACACACACACACACACCACACACACACACACACCAACACACACACACACACACACACACACACACACACACACAACACACACACACACACACACACACACACACACACACACACACACACACACACACACACACACACACACACACAATAACATCAGTGACTCGCACATACTAAGACACGTCCTCACAGCTGCCACATTTCACATGTGGCTGAATTGCGGCCAGTGATTGTACGTAACTTATGTAAGACTTTAATGATGGGCTAATGATCAAACACTTAACACAAATTTAATAAGACACAATTTTTAATTAATCTGCAAAATTACAGATATATTACATGACATTTCATTAAAATTATAAGATAGTACTAAGAGAGAGAGAGAGAGAGAGGAGAGAGAGAGAGGAGAGAGAGAGAGAGAGGAGAGAGGAGAGAGAGAGAGAGAGAGGAGAGAGAGATAGAGAGAAGAGAGAAGAGAGAGAAGACTAGAGAGGAAAAGAGAAGAGGAGAGAGAGGAGACTAAGAGAGAGAGAGAGAATGAGAGAAGCGATAGAGAGAGACGGAGAGAGAGAAGGAGAGAGGTGAGATAGAGAAGGGAGAAGAGAACGAGAGAGAGAAGAAGATAAGAGTAAGACTAGAGGAGAGAGAGAGAGAGAGAGAGAGAGAGAGAAGAGAAGATAGATAAGACTCGAGAGGTGAGAGACAACTATAGAGGAACTAGAGAGAAGACGAGAGAGAGAGAAGACGAGAGAGAGAAGAAGACGAGAGAGAGAAGACGAGAGAGAGAAGAAGACGAGAGAGAAGAAGACGAGAGAGAGAAGACGATATCAGACTAGAGAGAAACTCACTAGAGAGACTAGCCCTACTAAGAGAGAGAGAGTACGAGAGAGAGAGATAGATATAAGTTTAAGAGAAGAGAGAAGACAGTGGAGAGAGAGAGAAGAAAGACTAGAGATCAGAAGAAACTAGACTAGACGAGAGAGAAGACGAGAGAGAAGACGAGAGAGAAGACGAGAGAGAAGACGAGAGAGAAGACGAGAGAGAAGACGAGAGAGAAGAGTACAAAGGAAATCAAGCAACAACAGATCTAGTGACCCTTCTAGGCTGCTTGTCCTCCAAAACACTGAGGATCAAGTGTCCAAACAGTGGTTTAGAGTGGGTAGGAACATTGGAAAGGGAACTACTGCCCTGCCACTAACGTGGCAGGACTAGGAAGTTAGTAGGGGACATATGGGTTAGTAACTGAGGGGAGGATAAAGTTATTCATTTACAAACGCAGTCAGTCGCGGGTTTGATGCGAGATATTTGTCTAGGCGGAATTTAAATGAATCAACGGTGCTGCAGTCTATAACGTCTCGGGGAAGCCCATTCCACAAGTTGACAACTCGATTGAAGAAGAAATTCTTAGATTCGTGCGAGTTAAAAGATTACCAATAATTTTGCAACCGTTTCCCGCGTGTAATTAGATTGGTCGATAGTGAAGTACTTACTACAGTTCATATTGTCGATGCCTTTGATGATTTTGAACACTTGAATTAAGTGGCCTCTTAATCTGCGCTGGGTTAAAGGAAATAGATTTAATTCTCTAAGACGCTCTTCGTATGGTTTGTTCTTTAGGCTAGGTATCATTTTGGTAACTCTACGTTGAACTCGTTCTAGCTTGTTTATAACTTTTTGGTAATAAGGGCACCAGGATTGAACGCAGTATTCCAGAAGAGGGCGGACTAAGGAATTGTAAAGGGTTAGGATAACTTCTTTGGATTTAAGCTCAAATGACCTGCCTATAAAGCCAATTATTTTGTTTGCCTTCTTAACAACTTCTGAACATTGTTGAATCGGTTTTAGGTTACTCGATATTGTTACTCCCAGATCAGTTTCTGTTTACATTCTTAAGCTGAGTGCCATTCATCGAATAGTTTGCTTTCTCATTTAGGTATCCGACATGTAGTACTGTACTTTACATTTATCCGCATTGAAACTCATTTGCCAAATTTGGGCCCAACATGACAATTTATCTAGATTGTGTTGCATATCGCCAACTTGTTCTTTTGAGAGTACGCTATTTGCAATTTTTGTATCGTCAGCAAATTTTGAGATTGTGCAGGTGAGCCCCTCATCTATGTCGTTGATGTAAATTAGAAAGAGAATTGGTCCTAGTACCGATCCCTGGGGTACCCCGCTACTTACATTGGTCCATTTAGATGCCTTACCGTTTATGACTACCCTTTGCTTTCTGTTGCTGAGCCAATTTTCTATCCATTTCAACACACCGTCTTGTATTTCCATGCGCTTTTAGTTTTAGCAGTAAACGTTTGCGGGGAACTTTGTCAAAGGCCTTTTGAAAATCAAGGTATATAATATCTAACAGCTTTACTCTCATCGTAGAGGTTGAGGATATCGTGGAAGAAAGTCCAAGAGGTTTGTTAAACAGGAACGTTTTTTACGAAAGCCGTGTTGAGTATCTGTAAGTATGATTTTTTCCTCTAAGTGATTTATGAGTCTGTCTCGTATGACCGTTTCTAGCATTTTACATACAACTGAGGTTAAGCTAATTGGACGATAGTTACTGGGTAGGGATTTGCTGCCTTTTTTGAATATCGGTGTTACGTTGGCTAGCTTCCACTGATCAGGCATAGTTCCAGACTGCAAGGATTTATTGAATAGTAATGTCAGTGGTTTGGAGAGCTCATTCTTAGCTTCCTTTAGAACTCTAGGCGAGATTGTATCAGGTCCTGGCGTTTTATTTACCTTGAGTTTATCTAAACAATTCAATACTTCTCTCTCTGTAACGGTGATTTGCTTTAGAACATCTGAATTATCAATCTGAATCGGCGATGGTGTAGGGATATCACTGAGGTCTTCTGTTGTAAAAACTGATGCAAAGAAGGTATTGAGGGTATTACTAATTAGTACTTCGTCTTTGGTGTATTCTCCTTTTTCATCGACTAACGGTCCAACAGTTGAAGTAACTACTTTTTTCTTTCTGATATAACTATAGAATTATTTCGGGTTTGTTTTACTTTGATTCGCAATATGTAACTATAAGGTCTTTTTACTTTGCTTAATTAACTTTTTGGCTTTGCGTCGTAGCTCTACAAATTTCACCCGTTCTTCGTCATTTTGTGAGGATTTTAATCTATCATTAGCAAATTTTTTAGCAAGCAGGCAGAAGACGAGAGAGAGAAGGAGAGAGAGAAGAAGAGAGAGAGAGAAGACGAGAGAGAGAACTGAGCCTGAGAACAACACCGTACGAACACAATCCCCACGTACCGGTTTAGCAGGATGAACAGAGGAGAGGTGGTTCTTGAGGTGAGACACGGTCCAGCCTGCGTCACACAGAATCTGTTGGTCCGGGACACTCTGGTTGGCGGCCTTGATCATCACCGTCACACTATCCGCCATCTGGTCCCGGGAAAATACATATTAGGTGCTTATTTGCAAACCGTAATTATTAGTAGGCTATAAACTTGTTAATTAATTTATTAATTATTTTTAGTTACCTTCCAAGACCTCTATCAAGGTTTTAAAAATACCCCCAAGACCCCCCGTTTGAGATATATTTATACACATGTAGCACATACGGTACCGTATGTCATGTACAGTAGCCTATATACTGCACATATCTAAATCTTTAAAATTAATTACTCAACAGATTTTTTTTGTGTGGCTTTTAAGCAGATCTTCTGCATAAATAAGTTCTCGCCTGGTTAACTACGGAGGAAGGCTACTGCCTGGAAACTGACCATACCTGTACAAGGATTAAATTGTACTAAAATTGTCTGAGTTAATGATTTATGCTAATAAACATTATGTATGTTTGTTTTCTCCTGCCTGTGACAAGTGCCTCCCCCAGAGTTGAAAGAGTGACATTAATGTAACTCACAGATCCTTCCTAAGTTGTTGCCCAATGTAACTATTGAAACGTAGATTGGTTGGGTCACTATCATTTCTATTAAGGTTGTAAATAATAATCAACATCCACGTCATCTGCTCTTCCGGAGCCTTTTACAGCTACTCGCCTTACGCAACATTCTAATAACATTATAAATAGAAAGAGCAAAGCATTTTCTATTGTTAGATGTAATACATCCCAATATTCACGCTGCTTCATTCCTAATATATACAGTATTTGCAAGGAGTGGAATGAATTACCGGAAGAATGTGTATCAGCTTCTGATACATCTATCTATCTATCTATTGCCTGACGCCGTGATCCCCGAAGGGGTGGCCACGAACGAACCGCCCCCATGCACCTCTGTCCCCAGTCAGTCGACGCCCCTCCCCCCAACCAGCACCGCCTTCGTTCATGTAGTTCCTCACTCCATCCTTCCACCTCATATTCGGTCTACCTCTCCCCCTCTGTCCCTCCACCTCGCTCTCGTACACCCTCTTAGTCATTCTCTCGCTTTCCATACGTTCTGATACATGTGTTTGTAAATTTCATTAATCGATTTTAGGAGTATAGTTGGTTGTTGGAAGGAACATAATAATTATATCATTTAATTCTAAAATAAATAAGCTGCTTATTGTTTTAATCCTTTCAGCTATTAACCTTTTTCATTGTTTTCCTGTTTTATTTATTTTTTCCCCGTACAGTACGGTATGTCTCCCAACGGGTCTTGTAGGCTTGTCCTTTACACTGGGAGACTTCTGTATTTGTATGATAATAATAATAATAATAATACAGTAGTATAAAGATAGTCATAGATTGAAGTAAATACAGAAGTAGTTGTTGCTGTTCCCCAGGCTGTCTGACCGAGGAAGGCCAAGGCCTTGCCTTGAATTTACCTTGAAGCGCTTCTGCCTCAAGAGGGTGTTGTTCCCTTGGTGTTCTCTGAGGCAAGGCCACAGCGTCGCCGCCACCCTTCACTATAACCGAGCCATAACCGGCCATAACCGAGCGCCCCCACAAAACCCTCCCTGCTTACCACTAATAAAGCCCAGGTGACCGAAGCCATAAGGCGGGGAGCTGAGGAGGTGCGGAAACTCCCGGGAAACCAAAGCCCCACCCAAGTCCCTGTGCCCCTCAGCAATTATGAAGGGAAAGTTGAGGGGCAAAGGAAAAATGTGACACTTTGGCTCCCAGTCTGCCAACCTCTAGGTTGGCAATAGGGAGGTCAATCCACGGAAGAGACGCCGTCACTTGAGATCTAGAAAATATATAAGTAAAAGGAAGTCAGAGTTGAGAGTATGGCAGAGATTGCTCAGCTCTCACTCTAATAGACCAGCCCATCACCACAGAAGTGGTGTAGCATAATTAAAAGGATTAATCAAGTCATTGTGGCTGTGCTCATTGATTCAAAGATAGTGACCCACATAACAACATTTAAAACACCTCAAGGCTAATCAGCTACGCTGCTACGGTACTGATAAGAGCAGCAACCCGGTACCCCACAGGTGATCTGCTGGCTGATACAGAGTACCGGTAACAGAGCTACATTCAGGCTTGGAACACAGAGATATTTTGGGTCAATATTTACGAGTCACACCACAGCTGGAATCTCATTTCTAAGGGTAGTTTTGGGTTCCTATCATTCTATGCTTCATTGCTATAACTTTTTATCCACCGGAAAATATATTTTTTTTTTGGGTTTTTTTATTTATTTGTTTATTTTTTTATTTTTGTTAGCATTAACCTAACCTAAACCACACCTAACCTAACCTAACCTAAATAGTATTTGGGGGCTATTAGGTTAGGTTAGGTTGAGGTTTAGGTTAGGTTTAGGTTTAGGTTAGGTTATGGAGGGGTTAGGTTAGTGTTAGGTTAGGTTTTTTGGTTAGGCTTAATCCTAAAAAAAAAAAAAAAACCCAAGAAAAAAAAATATTTTCCGTGTGGATTTAAAAAAGTATATAGCAATGAAGCATAGACTGGATAGGAAACCCAAATACTACCGTTAAAAATGAGATTCCCCAGCTGTGGGTGTGCACCTCGTAAATATTGGACCATATTTTTTGTTTGAAGACTTAAGATGGGTAGTGGTTAATTTTTTGGTACCTGTATATCTATTAAATATATATTCATTTATTGTTTTAAGGTTGGTCAAGAAATTTTACGAGTTCACACCACTGCTGGAATCTCATTTCTAATGGTAGTTTTGGGTTCCTATCATTCTATACTGTTTCATTACTATATAACTTTTTTTAATTCACCGGAAAAAATATCTTATTTCTTTTTCTCTGTTTTTTTATTTTATAGGGCCTAATACCTATTTTTATTTTTTATTTTTTTTTAGAAGCATTTAACCTAACCTAAACAACCTAACCTAACCTAAATGTACTTTGGGGGCTATTAGGTTAGGTTTAAGGTTTTTTTGGTTAGGTTAATGCAAAAAAAAAAAAAATAGCCAAGAAAAAAAAAAACATTGTTCCGGTGGATAAAAAAAAGTATATAGCAATGAAGCATAGAATTGGTAGGAACCCAAAACGACCGTTAAAAATGAGATCCCCAGCTGTGGTGTGACTCGTAAATATTGATCCGATTTAGTTTCCTCACTAGGACCCCTAAACATGCCTTTAAAAAAAAAAAAAAAAAAAAAAAAAAAAAAAAAAAAAAAAAACACCACAAAAAAAAAAACACCCCAAGTGTTCGAGAAGTTGGTTTAAATTCTAGTTTCGACTTTCACAAGCATACTCATAACATTTCTATGGCTACTTTAGAGTTGTCATTATACCATACTTAATTTCCTATAGATGGTCCAAAGCGGCGGAAATGCGATTAGGCCCTATGAAGGAATTATACCTACTGTAAAAAAAAAAAAAAAAAAAAATTCTCCCCATATCCTTGGCACTTCATAGCTCGACTTATTACATCAATCATACTTAGGTTAGTATTAGGTAAGGTCGTTGTTTAAGGTTAGGCTAATGATCGTTTACTTGCTATTGTTATTATCATGATATTACGTCTTTATAACCCAGCAGAATCATTCCCTGATTCTTCAATAGTTGGTTGGGAAGCTACTCCGCCTTTAACATACCCGTCCTGGGGCGCCCTCTCCTTATGTTGCTCGCTGTGTACGTGAAAAACTAGAAATTTTACCTAGAAGTTTCATGGACGA
>CM064502.1:58854168-59083182 GCA_032716605.1 Paralithodes platypus | reverse complement strand
GAATTGGTCCTAGTACCGATCCCTGGGGTACCCCGCTACTTACATTGGTCCATTTAGATGCCTTACCGTTTATGACTACCCTTTGCTTTCTGTTGCTGAGCCAATTTTCTATCCATTTCAACACACCGTCTTGTATTCCAATGTGCTTTTAGTTTTAGCAGTAAACGTTTGTGGGGAACTTTGTCAAAGGCCTTTTGAAAATCAAGGTATATAATATCTACAGCTTTACTCTCATCGTAGAGGTTGAGGATATCGTGGAAGAAGTCTAAGAGGTTTGTTAAACAGGAACGTTTTTACGAAAGCCGTGTTGAGTATCTTTAAGTATGTTATTTTCCTCTAAGTGATTTATGAGTCTGTCTCGTATGACCGTTTCTAGCATTTTACATACAACTGAGGTTAAGCTAATTGGACGATAGTTACTGGGTAGGGATTTGCTGCCTTTTTTGAATATCGGTGTTACGTTGGCTAGCTTCCACTGATCAGGCATAGTTCCAGACTGCAAGGATTTATTGAATAGTAATGTCAGTGGTTTGGAGAGCTTCATTCTTAGCTTCCTTTAGAACTCTAGGGCAGATTGTATCAGGTCCTGGCGTTTTATTTACCTTGAGTTTATCTAAACAATTCAATACTTCTCTCTCTGTAACGGTGATATTGCTTAGAACATCTGAATTATCAATCTGAATCGGCGATGGTGTAGGGATATCACTGAGGTCTTCTGTTGTAAAAACTGATGCAAAGAAGGTATTGAGGGTATTACTAATTAGTACTTCGTCTTTGGTGTATTCTCCTTTTTCATCGACTAACGGTCCAACAGTTGAAGTAACTACTTTTTTCTTTCTGATATAACTATAGAATTATTTCGGGTTTGTTTTACTTTGATTCGCAATATGTAACTACAGTATAAGGTCTTTTTACTTTGCTTAATTAACTTTTTGGCTTTGCGTCGTAGCTCTACAAATTTCACCCGTTCTTCGTCATTTTGTGAGGATTTTAATCTATCATTAGCAAATTTTTTAGCAAGCAGGCAGAAGACGAGAGAGAGAAGGAGAGAGAGAAGAAGAGAGAGAGAGAAGACGAGAGAGAGAACTGAGCCTGAGAACAACACCGTACGAACACAATCCCCACGTACCGGTTTAGCAGGATGAACAGAGGAGAGGTGGTTCTTGAGGTGAGACACGGTCCAGCCTGCGTCACACAGAATCTGTTGGTCCGGGACACTCTGGTTGGCGGCCTTGATCATCACCGTCACACTATCCGCCATCTGGTCCCGGGAAAATACATATTAGGTGCTTATTTGCAAACCGTAATTATTAGTAGGCTATAAACTTGTTAATTAATTTGTTAATTATTTTTAGTTACCTCCCAAGACCTTTATCAAGGTTTTAAAAATACCCACAAGACCCCCCGTTTGAGATATATTTATACACATGTAGCACATACGGTACCGTATGTCATGTACAGTAGCCTATATACTGCACATATCTAAATCTTTAAAATTAATTACTCAACAGATTTTTTTTGTGTGGCTTTTAAGCAGATCTTCTGCATAAATAAGTTCTCGCCTGGTTAACTACGGAGGAAGGCTACTGCCTGGAAACTGACCATACCTGTACAAGGATTAAATTGTACTAAAATTGTCTGAGTTAATGATTTATGCTAATAAACATTATGTATGTTTGTTTTCTCCTGCCTGTGACAAGTGCCTCCCCCAGAGTTGAAAGAGTGACATTAATGTAACTCACAGATCCTTCCTAAGTTGTTGCCCAATGTAACTATTGAAACGTAGATTGGTTGGGTCACTATCATTTCTATTAAGGTTGTAAATAATAATCAACATCCACTTCATCTGCTCTTCCGGAGCCTTTTACAGCTACTCGCCTTACGCAACATTCTAATAACATTATAAATAGAAAGAGCAAAGCATTTTCTATTGTTAGATGTAATACATCCCAATATTCACGCTGCTTCATTCCTAATATATACAGTATTTGCAAGGAGTGGAATGAATTACCGGAAGAATGTGTATCAGCTTCTGATACATCTATCTATCTATCTATTGCCTGACGCCGTGATCCCCGAAGGGGTGGCCACGAACGAACCGCCCCCATGCACCTCTGTCCCCAGTCAGTCGACGCCCCTCCCCCAACCAGCACCGCCTTCGTTCATGTAGTTCCTCACTCCATCCTTCCACCTCATATTCGGTCTACCTCTCCCCCTCTGTCCCTCCACCTCGCTCTCGTACACCCTCTTAGTCATTCTCTCGCTTTCCATACGTTCTGATACATGTGTTTGTAAATTTCATTAATCGATTTTAGGAGTATAGATGGTTGTTGGAAGGAACATAATAATTATATCATTTAATTCTAAAATAAATAAGCTGCTTATTGTTTAATCAATTCAGATATTAACCTTTTTCATTGTTTTCCTGTTTTATTTATTTTTTCCCCGTACAGTACGGTATGTCTCCCAACGGGTCTTGTAGGCTTGTCCTTTACACTGGGAGACTTCTGTATTTGTATGATAATAATAATAATAATAATAATACAGTAGTATAAAGATAGTCATAGATTGAAGTAAATACAGAAGTAGTTGTTGCTGTTCCCCAGGCTGTCTGACCGAGGAAGGCCAAGGCCTTGCCTTGAATTTACCTTGAAGCGCTTCTGCCTCAAGAGGGTGTTGTTCCCTTGGTGTTCTCTGAGGCAAGGCCACAGCGTCGCCGCCACCCTTCACTATAACCGAGCCATAACCGGCCATAACCGAGCGCCCCCACAAAACCCTCCCTGCTTACCACTAATAAAGCCCAGGTGACCGAAGCCATTCCAAGGCGGGGAGCTGAGGAGGGTGCGGAAACTCCCGGGAAACCAAAGCCCCACCCAAGTCCCTGTGCCCCTCAGCAATTATGAAGGGAAAGTTGAGGGGCAAAGGAAAAATGTGACACTTTGGCTCCCAGTCTGCCAACCTCTAGGTTGGCAATAGGGAGGTCAATCCACGGAAGAGACGCCGTCACTTGAGATCTAGAAAATATATAAGTAAAAGGAAGTCAGAGTTGAGAGTATGGCAGAGATTGCTCAGCTCTCACTCTAATAGACCAGCCCATCACCACAGAAGTGGTGTAGCATAATTAAAAGGATTAATCAAGTCATTGTGGCTGTGCTCATTGATTCAAAGATAGTGACCCACATAACAACATTTAAAACACCTCAAGGCTAATCAGCTACGCTGCTACGGTACTGATAAGAGCAGCACCCGGTACCCCACAGGTGATCTGCTGGCTGATACAGAGTACCGGTAACAGAGCTACATTCAGGCTTGGAACACAGAGATATTTTGGGTCAATATTTACGAGTCACACCACAGCTGGAATCTCATTTCTAAGGGTAGTTTTGGGTTCCTATCATTCTATGCTTCATTGCTATATACTTTTTATCCACCGGAAAATATATTTTTTCTTGGGTTTTTTTATTTATTTGTTTATTTTTTTATTTTTGTTAGCATTAACCTAACCTAAAAACCTAACCTAACCTAACCTAAATGTATTTGGGGGCTATTAGGTTAGGTTAGGTTAGGTTAGGTTAGGTTAGGTTAGGTTAGGTTAGGTTAGGTTAGGTTAGGTTTTTTGGTTAGGTTAATCCTAAAAAAAAAAAAAAAACCCAAGAAAAAAAATATTTTCCGGTGGATAAAAAGTATATAGCAATGAAGCATAGAATGATAGGAACCCAAAACTACCGTTAAAAATGAGATCCCAGCTGTGGTGTGACTCGTAAATATTGACCATATTTTGTTTGAAGACTTAAGATGGTAGTGGTTAATTTTTGGTACTGTATATCTATATATATATTCATTTATTGTTTAGTTGGTCAATATTTACGAGTCACACCACAGCTGGAATCTCATTTCTAATGGTAGTTTTGGGTTCCTATCATTCTATGTTTCATTACTATATACTTTTTATCCACCGGAAAATATTATTTTTTCTTGTTTTTTTATTTTTATAGGCCTATACCTATTTTTATTTTTTATTTTTTTTTAGCATTAACCTAACCTAAAAACCTAACCTAACCTAAATGTATTTGGGGGCTATTAGGTTAGGTTAGGTTTTTTGGTTAGGTTAATGCAAAAAAAAAAAATAGCCAAGAAAAAAAAAAAATTTCCGGTGGATAAAAAGTATATAGCAATGAAGCATAGAATGGTAGGAACCCAAAACTACCGTTAAAAATGAGATCCCAGCTGTGGTGTGACTCGTAAATATTGACCGTTTAGTTTCCTCACTAGACCCCTAACATGCTTTAAAAAAAAAAAAAAAAAAAAAAAAAAAAAAAAAACACACCCCAGTGTTCTAGAAGTTGGTTTAATTCTAGTTTCGCTTTCACAGCATACTCATAAATTTCTATGGCTACTTTAGAGTTGTCATATACCATACTTAATTCCTATATATGTCCAAAGCGGCGGAAATGCATTAGGCCTATAAGGAATTATACCTACTGTAAAAAAAAAAAAAAAATCTCCCCATATGCGGCACCATAGCTATTACATAATACTAGGTTAGGTTAGGTAAGGTTGTTAGGTTAGGCTAATGTCGTTAATGTAGTTTATTATCATTATATTACGTCTTTTACCCAGCAATTTCCCTGATCTTCATAGTTGGTTGGGAAGCTATGCCTTTACAACGGCGCCTCCCTTTTGTCGCTGTGTACGTGAAACTAGAATTTTACCTAGAAGTTTCATGGACGATACTATGTTGGTGTACATGTAATTACCGTCGCAAATTCACTATAGGCTAGGCTTAAGTGAAATACGAGAAACTGTTGGATTGTTCACCGATAAACAGGGAACGTGAGCTGGGTTTAGACCGTCGCGTACCCATAAACAGGGAACGTGAGCTGGGTTTAGACCGTTGCGCACCCATAAACAGGGAACGTGAGCTGGGTTTAGACCGTCGGTTAGTTTTCGGTTAAGTTAGGTTAGGCTAATCATGCTAATGTTGAAAATACTAAAATGCGACGGTCCTCGGTATTAAACAACACTGTAGGCCTATATCAAATAAAACTTTAAAAAACACTAAAATTAACTAGGCTAGTAAAAAAGGCTGTCCGGGGGGGGGGGGGTCTCTTAAATGTTTACCGCCTTTTCTCTATAATTACCGTAGAAGTTGTAGCTTTAAAGCCTTGTAGTCGTCTAGGGCCTGGCCCCTAGCCCTAAGCCAGTAGCCTAGGCCTAAGGGCTACAGGTTAAAATACAATAGGCCTAGCCTTGCCAAAACATTTTCACAAACTTGGAAAGGGTAGCCTAACTCCGTTACCTCTAAAGAGTTATCAGTTAAGAGAAAGAGTGTCTCCAGACACCTTCAAGAAACACTTGGACATGTGGCTGGCCAAAATACCGGACCGGCCACCAACACCAGGATACCCCAGTGCCAACTCCAACCGACTTCTGGAATGGAGAGTGGAAGAAAGGGAGCTGCCTGGTCGCAGTGCCAGTGGAGCCCCAGCTCAACTGTGTCACTAACGGACGGAATACAACAAAGTGTAACAAAGTGAGTGTAGGCTAGGCTAAGTGTAATAATAAAAATACTAATAACACGGTTGAAACTCTAAATAGCCTAGGCCTACATAGCATAATAATGAACCCAAAGTTATTAATAGCATACACATCATCAGGTTAAGGGGAGATGGGTAAGTTTTCTGGTCCCCTTTCTCCCTCATATTAGGCTAGCCTAGGCTAAGTCCCATTTGTTTTGAGATTTTAAGACTTTCGGCCCATTAGTTTGGCGATTTTAAGACCTTCCACCCCATTTCCTTGTCAATATTACGACCTTTCGTGCTATTTAGGTTAGGCCTAAGTCACCTAGGTGTCAATTTTTTCCTGAAATTCCTGGCGAGCGATAGCGAGTCAATTTTAAGGGAAATCGGCCTTTGGCCGGTACATTTTTCTACCGAAAAATGTACAAATTTATCTTGAAGGGGGATCTAATGGGATATTTTTTCAAGCTTGATGGGGGTCTAGGGAGGAAACTAAAAATATAAAGAATAGGTTAAATGAAAAAATCGACCAAAAAGTGAACCATCCCCTCCAACTATATCCCAAAACACACCTTGGAGCGATGGTTGTGACTTAGCACTAGATAATCCACTCGAAAATGGTGCGAAACGACCCGAAAATAAACAGCCACTCCCGTCTGAACCTTCTTCCTAAATATCCAGCTGACGACTATTTGTTGGTAAGCAAAGTTCCAATAATATATTACCTTCCTTATTTATTGCATTAATTCCTCCCTTTAACCCTTATAAATAACCCTTTTGGTAATTTATATATTGATTACGTACGTCATTTATATTATCCATGGTTTATTAATCGATATATGGGGTATTTTGAGCATTTTATAATTTAGCAATGTTTTGATTTTATGGCCGACTGTGATTAAAACAACCTTTTTGGTAATTTCCCCTTTTATTTAGTACGCTATTAATATTACCCATGGTTTAGTTATGGTTATATGGTGCATTTTAATAGTTTTAGAAAACTGTCTGGTATTGGTGAGTTTAGCAATGTTTTGATTATATGGCCGCCTGTGATTGGTCAGCGTAGGAACACGACTCAAGAAAATCGCCTCCTGATTGGTTCGATTTGTGGCGGGCTCTTTAAATCTATACTTCGTGACCTTTAACAGAGCTAGGAGCAGGGCGGTACAGAGAAGGTCATGTTGTACTCGTCAATGGTTATCTATTATTAAGTCTATTTTCTTTTCTATTTTTACTTGGCCTAAATTCCTAAACTGGCAATATTGTTCTACTCTATATAGGCCCTATAATGATATAAATAAAAATACTTTATTCCAGATTCAAAAATACATAAGGATTACACTCGAATAAGTCAATTCTACAGAGTATTTTGGCTCGAATGTCCCTTGATTTTGGCTCTATCACTTTCAATTATGGGGTGGCACTCACTACAGGCAGTTCTGCCTTTTGTCTCCCTCAGTCACATCGATACAAAAATACTTTGATTCATATCTAATAACTATAACGTTATAATTCTCTCTCTCTCTCTCTCTCTACACATATATATATATATATATATATATATATATATATATATATATATATACTGTATATATAGGCTATAGCTAAGTACGAATCATTAATATTGAGCAATAGAACACCTACTTTAGTTTCAATAGAGTAAACTACTATATAATTCATCTGCTATTCTATCAAAATAATTTACACAAATAATGTATGAAAAAGGTAATTGACCACTTGGGAGTTTTCAGGCTATAAGGCAGTTGGAACTGTAAAAATCGATATTAAACAGAAATACAATTATAATAATATAGGTTTTATGTATTTATAAATGTATTATAACCGTTTTATTTATCAGGTAATTCTGCTAAATATCGATATCTAGAACTCCAACTTCCTTATAGAACGAAACTCGCAAGTGGTGAGGTAGCCTACTGTAGGCTATGTGTCTATACTTATTTTACCCTTTACAAGTACATTGCCCACTTAAGTTCTGTTCCTCGTCGTGATCTTATGTGTGAAAGTCAAATTAGTATGAGAGAGAGAGAGAGAGAGAGAGATATTCGAGTGTGGTTTCTTTTAATTATCAGTATAGTCAGATGAGTTACCCACTGCATAAGATACTTCACTCGAAATTCAATCCTGCGCATTATAGGCCTATTTCAAACAATCAAAGGTAAGTCAATATCAGTATTATTATTTAGGTATGGGTAGGTCCAAAACACTGTCCCTAGTACTATCCTTCTACTCTATACTTCCCCTCTTACTAACATTTTCTGAGCCAGTACCGATACATAGGTCAGCCTTGTGGATCTGACTGTAGCTTGCAGCAACGGCGGGTCCACGAGCAGGTTCTATAGAAGAAGAAGAAGAAGTCAAGTCGGCACTCGGCACTGCGGCAGTAGCGAAAAGACCTTTCGTGCAAGTTGTAGGGAGTTTCCGACTTATTTTGTGTGTTCAGTGTTCCTGTGGTGGGTGAATTGATTCAGCAGAGGTTGGTGGTTGTCGTGGGCGTCACTGCAGAGGTAGGTTGGGTTGGTTGTGGTGTCAAGTTGAGGTTGTTCTGGAGTGCTGGCGGCGCTTGAATGGGGAACTAGGCCTATGCTCGGATTAATTTCATCTGACGGTAAATTGAATCCCTCAGCAGTTAATTTCTCGATACTTAATGGAATAATATGAAACCACTATGTTTCAGCATCATATGAAGACCAAGTTTATATAATTAGCACCATATTTCACTACACAATCTTCAAAATAACAACAAATCTTGCTAGGAACTTTGCAAATTAGCGGCATTATTAGCCTACCGTCAGTTGAAAAGAAACGGTAACATAGCCTAGACTTTAAGCCTAGCCCTGCAGATATTTTTCTATTGCCGCGTCTACACAGGAATTTTCTCACCGTGAGGTAAGGGTGCTTCAAGTTTTGTATTTTAGGCCTACCACAAAAACTAAGCTCCCTCAAGTTCTTTCTAAAGTTAGATCTAGAGGCATTTGCTTCGATCTAGTAGCAAAAATTAATCTAGCGACCTAAATTCTAACGATACTCTGGAGATTTGAGCCATTTTGAGTGATATTCTAGGGAATGTGGCATTATTATAGGCTTAAGCGATTTTCCGTAGCCTATAGGCCTATATTTACCATCTATAACGCGGCCTTCTAGCAAGTAGCGACTTTTGAGAACGGATCTAGCGGTCCTTTGTGTTTTGATAGGGTAAAGCCGGTATTACACGAGCACATTTTCCGGCATTTTTTTTCAGGCATCTTCCGATATAAAGTTATGGATTATTCCAGTTTCTTAAGATCATATAAATTGAGTCTAGTCGTCGATTCCAATGCGAAAATAGGCTACCAACAAGTTGTACGAAAAAACGAAAAAACAAAAACAAAATTGTATGTATGTAAACTATGTAGGCCTATGTATATACTGTAATTATACTCAGGCACATACCTTATAGCTGGGGGTGACCGACTCGAGACAGAGCCCGAACAGAAACAACATTCAAAGTTCCAATTCCCAGGATCCGGGAACACTTTCGCGTTCCCTTGCCCCCTACTTTCAGTAATAATTTCAGTTTGTTTTGCCTATCTCTTATGTCGTATTTAGTAGTAGACATAAGCTTGGTGCTAAAGTATCTTAATATAACTGTAATGCCCTCGAAAATATCCCGCAACCCCAATAATGTACTACCCGAGTTGACGTCAGGTATAGTGTAAAATAGTCGTTGATGGGAAGTCCAATAAACTCATCACATGAATCACCACGAGACTATCACCTGGTTCTTACAAATCGGACTAAGGTTACTATACTTTTGTAAGTCCGTGGTAGTAGTGGGTTAGCGCGCGGGCCTGGTTGACCTGTGATGGCCATGGTCACTAACCAACCAGGGTTCAAACCCCACCCAAGGCATCTCAAAACCTGTGGGTTTTTAGGAGGGTTAAACTCCCTTCAGAGGTTCGAGCCCCGCACCAGGCACCAGGAAAGGTTGACCCTAAGTGGGCCTGGGGAGTTTGCAGGACAGAAAAATTCCCTTCACACCCAGCATTTCATTGGTGACAGCGGTGGGATATTTTCGAGGGCATTACAATAACCCTCTAGAAATACTTTCTCTAAAGTATCTACTAATCATATTAATTTAAATATTTTATTCTCCCCCTTTTCCCCAGCTAACTTAATCCCGCAAGGACCCCAATGGAAATACGCCTAACGGCCTTATTGGGCTATCCTTAGTTGGAATTATGCAAAGCTGGTACATGTCATATTTGTAACATATTATGTGGTACCATCATTGTAAACTGCTAAGTGAATAAATATTATTATTATTATTATTATTATTATTATTATTATTATTATTACTCTGTCTCGACTAGTAGGTAAATTTTAGAAGGGGAGGAGGATTCCTAGCCCCCTGTTCATCGAAAATTGACCACTTGCGAGTTTTGGTCTATAAGGAAGTTGGAGCCGTGGCCATCAATATTTAGCAGCATTATCAGCTAAACTACGGTCATAATACATATTATATAAATACATAAAATCAAATTAACCTTACTTTTTATCCATCAGAAGCCCACATTTATATTGCTTATATCTTTAATATCGATGTTCACGGCTCCAACTTCCTTATAGCCTGAAACTCGCAAGTAGTCAATTGACCACTTGCGAGTTTCAGGCTATATGGAAGTTGGAGCCGTGAACATCGATATTAGATAGAAATGCAATAATAATGTAGGCTACGTTTCTGATGGATAAAAAGTATGTTGCATTTGGTTTTGTGTACATATAAATGTACTACGACCGTATTTTAGCTGGCAATTCTGCTAAATATCGATGTCTACAGCTCCGACTTCCTTATAGAACGAAACTTGCAAACCGGCAATTGACGGAAAAAACGCTCGTGTGACACCGACGTCTTAACCCTGACTCTAGGGTTTAAATTATCGAGGTACGACACAACTTTTTACCGTGAGTGTACCTGGTCTATGTACTCAATTGACCTAAATCCCAGTCATGTGTGTACCAAGGGGAGAGACAAAGACGCGGGAACATTTTTGGCGGGAAATATAGTCTTGGCAATCACACCAGTACCCGTCTGAAGGCAGAGTTACACGAGCTTCGTTTCCGTTGATTTTCGATGGATATTTTCCTTTGCAACATTTATAGTCTCAATTACAATAGTACTGAAAGCTAGTTTGTGGGTAGATCATTATTTTAGTTGGCTGAATTCTTTATAAACTTGTATATAAAGGTCGGATCATAATAATTGCGAACATATTTGTCGGGAAAACTGTTCGTGCGCCTCAACCTTGACTGTGGTAAATATAACTCAGCCATAAGTACGCAATATACATGAACGAATTTACGCAACTAAGAATACGCAGCTATACCCTGTTCTATAACTCACAAACGACTAGAGTAATCGAGCTGATATTTCTACCATTTGGGAAGGGTCAGCTAGGGAATAGGGGTGGACATTTATAGCCCATTTGCTCTAGCCATTTTTGAGTTATAAAGGTTAGGGTTCACCGTTCACAACTTCCATATAAGCCCATATCCTTCCTAATCTGAACCAAATCGTTTAATAATAGCCAGAAAACACAACATAAATGCGTATTGGATCTTGAAAGGGTAAATAATTTCTCAATTAACTCTCTGACTTCCATATACACTTCCTAATTAAAATTAAAATGTAAAATTGCAAAATACACAAACCAAATCAAGGACAAAACAACAAAGACAAAAGAACTAATCAAAATCGCAATGTGGAAATAACACTTAGGAAAGGTATTACCGGTATATATTAATACTATTAAACGGGGGTACAGGTATTATGGTTCGTGACTGTACCGGTTTTGAGAGAACGTCCGAAATAGACGGTCAGCTCCTTCAAATTTTCCACAGATTGTAGATGAACTACAATCCATGGCCTTTATAATTATCAGCCTGTATAATTACATGTACTGCATAAAATACATTTAGTCAATTGAAACTTAAAGCAAAGAAACAATCGAATACATCAGAAATTATGATTTTATGCAAGTATAATAGTTATGACCAAGACACGGAATTATATTTTGTTTATTTAGAGTGTGGATTTTTATTTCTATTCAGGTAAATGTGTAAATATGTATTATTTCTATTAATTAGTCTAGGTGACAAAATAACCTAAATATAATAATTTTCTTGTATCCCTTCTCATATTGTCTTTCGAAGTGATAACATGGCCAAAACAAGGCTATTCCAGGATCATTTTCTTGTATCCCTTCTCATATTGTCTTTGGAAGTGTTAAAATGGGCCTACAAAATGCTAGTTCATGTTAATTTTCTGGTATCCCTTCTCATATTGTCTTTGGAAGTGATAACCTGGCCAAAACAAGGCTATTTCATGATAATGTTTTTGTATTCCTTCTCATATTGTCTTTGGAAGTGATAACCTGGCCAAAACAAGGCTATTTCATGATAATGTTTTTGTATTCCTTCTCATATTGTCTTTGGAAGTGATAACCTGGCCAAAACAAGGCTATTTCATGATAATGTTTTTGTATTCCTTCTCATATTGTCTTTGGAAGTGATAACCTGGCCAAAACAAGGCTATTTCATGATAATGTTTTTGTATTCCTTCTCATATTGTCTTTGGAAGTGATAAAATGGCCTAAACAATGCTATTTCATGTTAAGGGGGAATGGTTCACTTTTTGGGCGATTTTTGCATGTATTCATTATTTTTCTAGTTTCCTCCATAGACCTCCATCAAATTTAAAAAAAAACACCCATTAGATCCGCCTTCTAGATTAATTTGAACATATTTGTAGACAAATATTCCGGCCGAAGGCCGGTTCTGCCAACATTTCAGGCTCACTATCGTTCGCCAGGGAAAAAATCGACACCTAAATAGCACGAAAGATCTAAATATTGACGAAGAAATGGGGCGAAAGGTCTTAAAATCGACTAACTACTGAGGCAAACATCTTAACATTGAAAACTAATGGGGCTAAACATGAGGGAGAAAGTGGTCCAGAAAACCGGCCCATGTCCCCTTAATATTCTTGTGTTCCTTCTCATATTCATTCAATCAAAGACAATATTGACTATCCTTGATTCAAGTCTTCCAACAAAATTACTCCGACTTGACTATTAGAATGTAAAACTTGCAAACTAAACAAACCAAAACTGGGACAAAGACAATATAAAGGCAAATTTTTTTTTTTTTTTTTTAGTATCTATGTGGAAACAACACTTACTAAAATAAAATCTACGAAATAAAAGCAACACACTCATTACAGAACTTATGTGGCCAACTGTTTATTTTTGGGAGAACATCCGAAATAGATGATCAGCCCGTTCAAAATTTCCACAGATTATAGTTGAACTACAATCCATGGCTTATAAATTATTATGTTTCATGATTTGAATAAAAACTATTTATTCAATTCGAAACTTAAAGCAAACACACATTCGTATACATCAGAAATAAGGATTTTATGCAAGTATAATAGTTATGACCAAGACACGGAATTATATATTTTATATTTAGATTGTGTATTTTTATTTCTATACAGGTAAATATGTAAATATGTTTTATTTCTATTGATTAGTCTAGGTAACACAAAATATCCTAAATATAATAGGTGACGTTTTCTTTTCTTTTAAAGGGAGTACTATAGTGGGATCAAGAGCGATAGAGAGCTTCAAGATAACATTGGATAGGCATATAGACGAGATGGGTTGGGTGTGAAAGGGATCTGCTGTGTGTGGGCCAATTGGCTCTCTGCAGACTCCCGTTTTATGTTCTTATGTTCAAACCAGTATTTGCTTATATCTTTCCTGAAACAAAATGTATCCAATTTGAAACAATTTGTTCGAGTTCTCTTGCTATCACTGAGCTTCAGTACATCTTTCATATCCCCTTTATTAATCAAATACAGGCTCGCTATCACTCGCCAGGAAAAAATCGACAGCTAATTGGCACGGAAAGTCTTAATACTGACAAAGAAATGGGGAAAAAGGTCTTAAAATCACCAAACTAGTGGAACGAATGTCTTAAAAATGTCAAAACTGATATCACCGTGGCCAAATGTACAGTTGGCCACATACATTATGTTCCTTTCCCTGATCATAAGCTGCTGTCACACGAGTGCTTTTTCCGTCAATTTTCCATGAGCAAGTTTTTTCTTGTACTTTTTGGGGACTTTTTCGCACTGGTATGGGTAACTAGCCTGAGATAGATTATACTATGAAGTTGAATTCTGATAATGTGTAATCTTTTATGCTTCCAGACGATAATTGCCTGTAAAAATTGCTCGAAATAGGGCTCGTGTGACAGCGGCTTTATACATGGACATACTGTATATTGTGCATGATTGAACTACGTGTAGCTTATGCAGTGGTTTACTCATATTGTCTTTGGAAGTGATAAAATGGGCCGCAACATGTTAATTTTCTGGTATTCCTTCTCATATTGTCTTTGGAAGTGATAAAATGGACAAAACAATGCTATTTCATGTTAATTTTCTGGTATCCTTTCTCATATTGTCTTTGGAAGTGATAAACTGGACAAAACAACGCAATTTCATGATAATTGGACCACTTGCAAGTTTCAGGCTATATAAGGAAGTTGGAGCCTTAAACATCGCTATTAACCCGAAATGCAATAATAATGTAGGTTGTTGATGGATAAAAAGTATGATGACTTGGGTTTTATGAATATATATAAATGTACTGCTACTGTATTTTAGCTGGTAATATTGCTAAATATCGATTTATAATGCTTTAACTTCCTTATAGCCTGAAACTCGCAAGTGGTCAATTGTAGACCCCCGTTTTCTGATTGTAGACCCCCGTTTTCTGACCTCTGATCGTTTCGGTGAGGTCAGTCCTAATGGTGTTAGTTAGCTGGGCTTTATAAGGCCTTATAATTAGGGTTGGGTATGAGAGGGATCTGCCTTGTTTGGGCCAATCGGCTTTCTGCAGACTCCCATTTTCTTATTTTCTTGTGTCTTGTGTTCCTTCTCATATTCATTCAAATCTTCCAACAAAATTACTCTGGTTTGACACCGTACGTGGTGGCCAACTGTACAGTCGCGCTAATAAGTCATGTCCCAGCTGTCATTACGTTTGGCTTGCTCTATGCTGTATTAATGTCTGTCCGATGTTATATAGGGTGGGTAAGTGTAGGAACATATAGCTAGGGTTGTATATCTCAAGCAAAAATAAGAAAAAATATGTAAATATTGCTGATACCAATTATTGATCAAAACATAATGGGTGCCGGAACATCACTTATTAGTGCGACTGTACATTCCCGCTAATAAGTCATGGCTCGGCACCAAGTATCTTTTGATCAATAATAGGTATCGGCAATATCTAAGCTTTATTTCTTCATATCGAGTGAGATATACAAACATGTTCCTACACTTACCCACCACAGACATTAATACAGCATAGAGCGAGCCAAACGTAATGATAGATGAGACATGCCTTATTTGCGCGACTGTACATTTTTGAGAGAACATCCGAAATAGATGGTCAGCCCCCGCAAAATTTCCACGGATTACATTTGCAATCCATGGACTTGACTTTGGATTATATGGTGTAGAAATGTCATCCATTCGGAATTTAAAGACAAGAACAAATCGTATATGTCAGAAATTATGATTGTATGCAAGTATAATAATAGTTATAACCAAGACACAAAATTATATCTTGTTTATTTTGATTGTGAATTATTATTTCTATATACCGGTAGGTAAATATGTAAATATGTATTATTTCTATTGATAAGTCTAGGTGACACAAAAATACCCTTAATTCAATAGGTGACGCTTCCTTTTTTCTTTTAAGGGGAAGCTATAATAAATGCAAATTAGGTTTATTAACATGAACATAAAATGGCTTTGGGAGGATCATATGGTTTCATTAGTTTATTCTAGACTCTAGTGCATTGGGGTTTGTAAAATTGTAATGGAGGATTAATGTTAAGAACGGAGTGTTCTTTATTTTCAAAGAGTGGCAATATACTGTACATACACACACAAGTAATCAAACATGAGCCGCATTTTCTATTACCATCAATATCTCCGATAGACTGGAAATGGTGTCGTATTTCACACCCAAATGCCATAAAACGGTGTCCAATATCAAGGCAACTCAACCCTGCTCCTCCACAGGCTTGAGGAAGTGAACAACTGGGTTAAAGTCAAGCCGATTCGGGCTTTAACCTCTGAAGTGCGCATGGGGGTAATTGGAAACGTCCCCCTGTGCTGACGTATTTGAGGTGTTTCCGTCACTAAAATATTCATTGTGCCATTAATAGCATTAATATTTATCCATATGCGCCTATTATGGGTTGATTATAAAGGTATTAACCTGAAACAACAATAAAACGAGTGAAAACAGCGTTTGGATGGTCAAAATCGGAGATATAGCCCGCGAGTTGTATAATGTATGGGTGAGGCAATCTGCTTTCCCGCCAATTTCCCCCAAGGCCACTGAGACACAGTCGATCGATACTCTCTCTCTCTCTCTTGCACTCGCTTGCTATCAGTGATGACCACACCCTCCAATCGGATTTCTAATGTTAGCACGAAAATATACCTCAGAATAAGGGAATAACAGGGAAAATAGGTGATAACTGAAGGAGAGGAGGAAAGTGGGGAAGGAGGGGAGGTAGAGGACTGAGATTTTGCATGGCCCAGGGGCCAAAAAAAAATAAAAAAAAATAAAAAAAAAAAAATATAAAAAAATATTTTTTTTTCGATGTCAAAAGTTGATTTTTATTTTCTCTGACTCTTAAGAGTCTTCCCGCAGTGCGCCGGGGGAACTCTTAAGAGTCTCCCCGCAGCTCCCGGGTTAAGTATATATCTGTAAGCAAGTCATCACATTTCATTGGCGAGTGTTAAAAAATTCTATCTATCTAAATGTAGTCTTAAATTAGCCCAAACATACGCTAAAGTAAAGATATTCACGATCATTCGCAATTGGGCTTTTGTGTATTTCCTCTTTAACAAGTAAGTGTTTATACTTATAAGAGTGTGCAATGAACAAATTACATGGATGGATGGATAGATAGATAGATAGACGAATGGATGGATGGACAAATATATAGATGGGTGGATAGATAGATGGATGGGTGGATGGACGGATGCATGGGTATAGATATAAATATAGATAGATAGACGAATGGATGGATAAAGAGATAAATGGATGGATGGGTGAATGGATGGATGGATAAATATAGATAGACAGATGGATGGATGGATATATAGATGGACGGATGGGTGGATGAATGGACGTATGGATGGATGGATAAATATAGATGGATGTATGAATATATATATAGATGGATGGATGTATAGATAGATAGATGGATGGATAGATAGATTGATGGTTGGATAGATGGATAAATAGATAGATAGATAGATACATGGATGGATAAATAGATAGATGGATGGATGGGTATTGAGAGAGAGAGAGGGGGGGGGGGGTAAAGGAAGTAGAGAACGTAGCCAATAGGACCGTGAATAACAAAGGAAGGCAGGAAGGGGGGGGGGGGGGCACAAAGCTGAAGGAAACTATAGAAAGGACTCATAGGAAGTTGGAGCACTCAGTCTCTCACAAATCGAGGTAGGGGGTACATCCAAGGCCTCCTCTTCTTCACCTCGATCAGGTAGGGTTTGGATGAAATAACATATCTATCTATTGCCAGACGTCTTTTTCCCCTTTATGAGGGTAACCATACACAAAATGCCCCCAAGCAGACCTGTCCCCTGTGAGAAGGACAACTTGTGCCACTTTACTCAAGGATTACAGGATTGACCACTTAAGTTCTTAACTTAGGGTCTGTCCAACTCCAAGGCCTTCTGTATTTTTTTAGCATTATTTTTCGACAGTGGTGTGCGGCTGGTCCATCCACTAACCTGCTTCACCCTTAACACCTACTGTCCCAGCGATGTATGTTGGCCGACAGTAAAAAATGTCACTCGTCAGTACCAGCGACGGACGACGTTCATCTATAATTTGCGGTCCTTGTAACTGCCCATATCGTTAGGTACCTGGTACCATGACGTATAAGCATTGCTCTGAGACCTTGGCAACACTTCTTAGCTTATATCCAAGCTCCCACAAGCTAGGAGGATCAGTATTCCTCCATCTTTTGAGATGGAAGGGTATTCTCTCTCGACTCTGAAGCCATTTTTTGCCACATTGCTTGGTACTGGAGGGTACATTTATGGTAATACCCTTTGGTACAGTAGGGGTTAAGGGAGTAGTAAGGATTTGTATAAGATTTGCTCCCCTAGACAGGTTGCTGACCAAGGCTGACGAGTCCTATCCACCCAGATTTTAATAAGGGAAACTTGGAAAAGTGTAAGGTGATGCATATCATCCAAGCAAACCCCAAGTCAAGCTATACGCTATTGGGAATGCCTCTGGCAGTGACTGACTTGGAAAAGGATTTGGGTGTTCTGATTACAAAGGAGTACAAAGGAAATCAAGCAACAGCAGGTCTAGTGACCCTTCTAGGCTGCTTGGCCTCCAAAACACTGAGGATCAAGTGTCCAAACAGTGGTTTAGAGTGGGTAAGAGAACATTGGAAAGGGAACTACTGCCCTGGAACTAATGTCCGGGGCAGGATTAGGAAGTTAGTAGGGGACAGATGGGTTAGTAACTGAGGGGGGATAAAATAAAGTTATTCATTGACAAACACAGTCAGTCGCGGGTTTGATGCGAGATATTTGTCTAGCGAAGTTTAAATGAATCAACGGTGCTGCAGTTTATAACGTCTCGGGGAAGCCCATTCCACAAGTTGACAACTCGATTAGCAGTGACCTAAAGTTTTCCAAGCAGTGCATTGAAGTAGAGAAGAAAGCTCAGAAATGATTGGGCAATTAAGAGGCAATTCAAGTATAGATATAAGGAAATAGTCCTCACACTTTACAACACCCTGATACGGCCTCTCCTGGAGTATGCTGTTCAATTCTGGTCTTCAGCACTCAGGAAAGATATAGAAAGACTGGAAAGAGTACATGCTAGAGCTACAAAGCTTATTCCATCGCTTAGAAGACTGAGCTATGAGGACCGGTTGAGAGCTCTTGATCTCTTTCCGTTGGAGACACAGACTACGAGGTCAGCTCATTGAATTTTTAAAGATACTTAATGGGTTTGACAATGTGGAATTAGATTAGGCCTATAGCAAAACAATGTTGCCTCAATATGAATACAACACGCAACCATGGCTGGAAATTAGAATTGATAAGGTTTAGCACTAATATTTGTAAAAGCTTTTTCACATATAAGATCTGTTCTACCTGGAACAAACTTCCCTCCGAAGTTGTAAATTGTTTTTCAGTAGAGCAGCTCAAGAAGAGAGTAGATAGTATTTTACACACTCTGTAATGAGTGTAGTGCACTATACAATCGCTCTCCTTCCACTTCCAGTATCTCCTCGGAATGGACCGCAATGTCTCTGACTCCGAGATACTAACTATTCCTTGTAACTCCTTGTAAATCTCTCTCTCTCTCTCTCTCTCTCTCCTTCCAATCACCCCCAAGCACACCAATCACCCCCCCTCCCCTTTCCTGCCCCAGTATTCACTCCTTCATTACTCTTACTCTCTCTCTCTCTCTCTCTCCCCTTCTGTGCTTCCAATCACCCCCCAGCACAACAATCACCCCCTTCCTGTCCCAGTATTCACTCATACATTACTCTCTCTCTCTCTGTGCTTCCAATCACCCCCCAAGCACACCAATCACCCCCCTTCCTGTCCCAGTATTCACTCATACATTACTCTCTCTCTCTCTCTGTGCTTCCAATCACCCCCCAAGCACACCAATCACCCCCCAATCACCCCCCAAGCACACCAATCACCCCCCTTCCTGTCCCAGTATTCACTCATACATTACTCTCTCTCTCTCTGTGCTTCCAATCACCCCCAAGCACAACAACCACCCCCTTCCTGTCCCAGTATTCACTCATACATTACTCTCTCTCTCTCTGTGCTTCCAATCACCCCCCAAGCACAACAATCACCCCCTTCCTGTCCCAGTATTCACTCATACATTACTCTCTCTCTCTCTGTGCTTCCAATCACCCCCCAGCACACCAATCACCCTCCTTCCTGCCCCAGTATTCACTCATACATTACTCTCTCTCTCTCTGTGCTTCCAATCACCCCCCAAGCACAACAATCACCCCCTTCCTGTCCCAGTATTCACTCATACATTACTCTCTCTCTCTCTCTCTGTGCTTCCAATCACCCCCCAAGCACACCAATCACCCCCCTTCCTGTCCCAGTATTCACTCCTTCATTAACCTTAACTAACAACATCGATTGGTTCCTCACTTCCTTCCTCTTCAAGCTACAGTATGTAGTGTACAGTAGGCTACAGTCGGCCACATAAGTTATGTTCCTCTCCGTGATCTTATACATGGAAATATAATGCGTATGATTGAATTACGAGTGTATAGATAATATATATATATATATATATATATATATATATATATATATATATATATATATATATATATATATATATATATATATATATATATATATATATATATATATATATATATATATATATATATATATATATATATATATTTGTTTAAAAAACAAATTTGTGAGGGAGACGAAAGGCAAAACTGCCTGTGACGAGTGCCTCCCCCAGAGATGAAAGTGACAGGGCCAAAATCAAGGGACGATCAAGCCAAAATACCTGGAAACACGGAGTTTGAAGCAATTAATTTAAGTCATAGGAAGAGGGAAAGAATGATTCTGGGAGAGATTTCCAGAGCTCAGCTGTTGAATAGAAGAAAGATTGAGAATAACAGTTAACTCTTGGGTTGGAGAGTTGCACAGAGTAGGGGTCGGATTGTACTTACTCTAGTTGTATTTGTATTGCGGGAGTGAGCATGCTCGTTATTTCCCGCCTCCTATATGTGCAGGTGTTATATGTATTGTTGGAATGGCTGTGGATGTGTGTGTAGTCTGTATTTTTAGCCAATTGGCGACATTGGAAACGAAGGCTTAGGGTGGATCTGTATGGTACCATTCTCACTATAGACGGTACCATCTCGCCCGAAGGCTTAGGTAGCCATCAGCTTAGGTGAACCATATGATACCCATCTCGCCTTGTACCATTTTTGCCAACCCCAGAGGGGACGTCACAACGTCGTCCACTTATTCCAGGTTGTGTTGCAAGACGGGTGCTACGTGCTCTAAGAGGGGGTAGTATACACTGAGAGAGCTCTGAGGAACACTGATTATTGTAATAGCGATAGAATAGTGAGAGATGCAACATTGCGGCGAAGAGAGAGAGACTGCAGATAATTGGTGAGTGGACGTGAGTTAATGAGTTTATATATATATATATATATATATATATATATATATACATATATATATATATATATATATATATATACAGTATATATATATTCTATGTGCAGCCTACGTCATATACGGCATGTGTGTGTGCTATGACGAATGTGGGTGTGTGTGTAAGTGATAGTATTTATAATGTGATCAATTCCTACTCATTACTATTCTATTACTATTATTATTATTATTATTATTATTATTATTATATATTATTATTCATAATTCTTGTCATTTCAGACTCCCCAGTGTTCCAAAGTGTTACAAGCCCCAGCACCGGATTACCATATTGTTGTAGCGCTTGGTGTTGTTGAAGATCATGTTAGAGTCGCCAAAACTACTACTACTACTGGGGGTTCTCGCTATGGCCTCAGTTACCAGGTAATTCTTTAACCCTTTGATTACCTGTGCCAGTGCCATCCTCTTAACATTATTATGGCTACTATTAGACGATTGTATTCAGCTTAAAAAGGGCCTACAGCAATTAACTAACAGGCTTCAAATGATCTTCCAGTATATATTTAACCCTGTTTACTAACTCAGACCCTTCTTAACTCCTACTATACCAGAGGGTATTACTATAAATGTACCCTCCAGTACCAGGCATTATGGCCCAAATGGCTTCAGAGTCTAGAGAGAACACCCTCTCACCCCAAAAGTTGGAGGATTACTCACCCAGCCCGGCTCCCACAGGCTTGGATCCAAGCTGAGAAACGTTGCCAATGTTTCAGAGCAGTGTGTACAAGTCATGGTGCCTGGTACCGCTCGATACGGGCAGTTATAAGGACCTCATATTACTGACGGACATGTTCCGTCGCTGGTACTGACGAGTGACTTTTTTTACTGACGGCTGTATACCGTCGCTGTTACAGTAAGGGTTAAACTGCATGAAATCGTCTAAATATAGCTGTCCTAGAGCCTACCACACCCCATCTAACTGCAATTATTTTACCATGTTATTATCAGTTATTATAATTATGTAAGTTGCAAAATTACTATAAACATATTAACTCACTTTGGACCTGCTGGAAACTAGTTGACATGGAGGAGTCCATTACAGCGATGTGGGGGAGGACACTATAATATAATTATTATATCCTTCAATAGGCTACCTCTTAAGTGTTCGAGGTTTAGAATTTGTGTTATAGAATATGTTATGCTTAGAATCATCTGTATAGGCCTAATCATATCCTGAAGTTTGTCACGTTTTTTCGGGAAACCCTATATGTATACTTTCTCTCACACACTCACTCTCATTCTCTCTCTCTCTCACACACACACACACACTGTCTCACCCACTCTCTCTCTCTCACTCACACACACACACTGTCTCACCCACTCTCTCTCTCTCACTCACACACTATCTCTACATTACCCCTTGTCATTCTCTAACTCTCTCACTCTCTCACACACACACACACACTCACTGTCTCACCCACTCTCTCTCTCTCTCACTCACACACACACACTGTCTCACCCACTCTCTCTCTCTCACTCACACACTATCTCTACATTACCCCTTGTCATTCTCTAACTCTCTCACTCACACACACACACTCACTGTCTCACCCACTCTCTCTCTCTCTCTCACTCACACACACACACACACTATCTCTACATTACCCCTTGTCATTCTCTATCTCTCTCACACACACACACTATCTCTACAATACCCATTTCTCCCCTTGTCATTCTCTCTCACTCTTTCACACACACACTCACTATCTTACACACACACACACACACACACTCTCACTCTTACTCTCACACACACACACACACACACACACACACACACACGTAGGCTACTATCTCTACATTACCCCTTTCTCCCCTTGTCATTCTCTCTCTCTCTCTCTCTTTAAACCACCTCTCTCTTGCTCTCACTCTCTCTCTAAACCACCTCTCTCTCCCCCCAGGACCCAGAGTACACAGCAGAGAGAGGCCACAGAGCAGTTACTAGCCAGGCTGAGAAAAGCGCCAGACGGTTATGATCCTGCTATAAGACCTTTGGGCAGAGATAATGGTGAGTTAGTGAGAGTGTGTGTGTGTGTGTGAGAGAGAGAGTGTGTGTATGTGAGAGTGAGAGTGAGTGAGTGTGGGAGAGAAAGTGTGTGCGTGTGTGTGAGTGTATGTGACAGGGTGTGTGTGTGAGAGAGAGAGAGTGTGTATGTGAGAGTGTGTGTGTGAGTGTATAAGAGAGAGAGAGTGTTTGTGAGTGTGTGAGTGTAAGTGTATGTGAGAGTGAGTGTATGAAAGACGTCGCTGGTACAGAAGGGGCTTATCATAGCTTCATATTAATCAACCTTGAAATAAGTAATTTTAACGTTTCAAATTAGCCTAATTATCTTAGTATTTTAATTAAGGGCTTCTGGACCCCCTTCTCCCGCATGCTTAGCCCCATTTGTTTTGCAATTGTAAGACATTTGCTCCATTAATTTGGCAAATTTAAGACCTTTTGTGCCATTTAGGTGTCTATTTTTTCCTGGCAAGCGATAGCGAGCCTGCAATTTAGGAGGAACCAGCCTTTGGCCGGCGCTGCTAAATATCTATGTCCATACCTCGAACTTCTTTATAGCCTGAAACTTGCATTTGGTGATCAGTCTCTTTCAACGGGGACACAATTTTCATTATTGACTCATTTTCTTTGAACTTTGACCCATTTTCTTTCATCAATAACCCATGTTCTTTGTGCATTCCAGGGTTAACTAAAGTGCACATCCAACTGTACTTCAGGGATCTTAACATAGACGATATCAACATGGTAAGTAGTGATATACAAAGCTCATTGCGTAATATAAGTACTTCATTATCATTACAAACTATACACATTGATGAAGAAACACATTACATTTAGCATATATATATATATAAAAGTATATTAAATAGCGGTGGTGTGATATGACCTTAACGTGTTCTCTTCCTCAGATTGCCAAGTTTGACTTGACCTTCCGAATGATGTGGACTGATGACCGGATCCAGTACAACGCTGGTGCAGGTACGTCACGGATTATACACTGACCGCACAGACTTTACGGTCAAAACCAGGCGGTCAGAATTGTATTCTAATGGAGGAAGCAGAACCCCAAACAAAGAAAAGTGGAAGGAAAGGATAGCACAAAAGAGAGTTGTAAAGGAT
This sequence comes from Paralithodes platypus, assembly GCA_032716605.1. Classification (NCBI taxonomy): domain Eukaryota; kingdom Metazoa; phylum Arthropoda; class Malacostraca; order Decapoda; family Lithodidae; genus Paralithodes; species Paralithodes platypus. The sequence continues at coordinate 59,059,148 of CM064502.1, read as the reverse complement.
TAATAAGCTGTCCAAATTAAAATGAAAAAAAGGTTCCACTCCTTTCCAATTCTGAAGTAAGCCATTTTAGATTTACAGAAGAGCGAACATTAGTGTATGTCCACAAACATTTCAATAATGTAAGCACGTTTCCTTCTATTATTTTTGGTTAAGTACTATTCAAATTTGACTTCAGGTGTGCAGTATATAATAGGGTTAATAATCTATCCAAACTTTGCCTTCAGTGGTGATGGGCTGGTCTATCAGAGTGAGAGTTGAGCGATCTCTGCCATACCCATAGCTTACTCTGACTGTTCCTTTCGCTTATATATTTTCTAGATCTCAAGTGGCGGCGTCTCATCCACCCACATCCATAACTGTACTATAAGATATACACATCCACCCACATCCATGGATTGACCTCCCTACTGCCAACCTAGAGGTTGGCAGATTGGGAGCCAAAGTGTCACATTTTTCCTTTGACCTTCAACTTTCCCTTCATAATTGCAGAGGGGCACAGGGCCTTGGGTGGGGCTTTGGTTTCCCGGGCATTTCCGCACCCTCCTCAGCTCCTCTCCTGGGAGTGGCTTCGGTCACCTGTGCTTGCTTAGTAGTAAAGCAGGGAGGGTTCTGTGGGGGTGCTCGGTTATGGCCTTGGCCTCGCTCGGGACCTTGGGGCTGTTCGGTCAGACAGCCTGGGGAACAACAACAACTTTGCCTTCAGGTGTGCAGTACGTGACAGTGCGATAGGGTAAATAATCTATCCAAACTTATCATCAGATGTGCAGTACGTGACGGTGCGAGAGACGTCTCTGGTGTGGCTGCCTGACGCCTTCTTCACCAATGCCCTCTCCACCCAACACACCACCGTCAATCCCGAGACCTTCCTCAGGGTCTATCCTGATGGCCAAGCTGTCTACAGTGCAAGGTTTGTGTATATATTGTAAGTAGTATTAATAGTATACAACTTGATTATAATCTGTTCAGTCTAGGTTGGGCAGAAATCGTAACCCCTAACCTCTCATAACTCAAAAAGGACTAGACTAATCGAGCTAATATTTCTATCCAATAGGAAGACTTGGCTAGGGAATAGATGTGGAAATTGACAGCTCATTATTTTGCTCTAGCCCTTTTTGAGTTACAGACGTTAGAGGATACGATTTATGCCTAACCTAGAATGAACGGACTATTACACCCAACACACCACCGTCAACCCCGAGACCTTCCTGAGGGTCTATCCTGATGGGCAAGTTGTTTACAGCGCCAAGGTTAGTGTTAACCCCTTGAGGATTATGACGCATTTCAACAGTTTAATCTGGCTTTCAATATAGATTTTATTCAGCTTGAATATTCCGGCAAATACTGGTTCCTCTTAAATTCCAGGCTCACTATCACTCGTCAGGATTTTTTTTACACCTCAATGACAAAGAAATGGGAGCAAAAAGTTTTTAAATCGCCAAACTAATGGGGCGAACATCTTAAAATCTCAAAACTAATGGTGCTAAACATGAGGGAGAAGGGGGTCCAGAAAAACGAGCCATCCCCCTTTAATCTGCCTTTTCTCTTTGCAGGTTATCACTGAGCCAGAACTGCCCCATGAACCTGGCCCACTTTCCCCACGACCACCAACTATGTACGCTGACCATCGCCAGCTGTGAGTACCAGAGAGAGAGAGAGAGAGAGAGAGAGAGAGGCAGAGGGAGGGAGGGAGGGAGGGAGGAAGGGAGGGAGGGAGGGAGGGAGAAGGCTAGTGCAAGTCCCAAGTGGAGAGGGTGGGGGAGAAGACTTGTGGATAGTCTTGATGAAAGTGTGTTTCTGTAGGCCAATCCGAGCTTTATATGACCCAGCAAGAGATCAGAGTCTTTTGGTGGTACGGGCTGGACGTGGCGAGATTTGGTGAAGGTTGGGTTTCTGTGTCGGTTACTTTGGCTGGCTAATCAGGGGTCTCGACTCTTTCGATTTGGGATTCAGAAATTCCCCGGATTGATGCTGGAGAAGGTGGGGGGCTTTCAATCTCAGTCCAAGAGGGGCGGGATGACGGGGTACGGGCGTCAGGGAGGGGGCGGGATGGTCGTTCTCTTATAGGTACCTCGCCCGCGCCTCGTTGACTAACTCTAACCCCTACAATTCTCTCTCCACTCTTAACAGACGGGTACACCATTGATGATGTAGTGTTCCTACTAGCCCAGAATGACAGTATAACTCTCTCGCCCTCCATCCAGCTCACCAGGTTTACCATGGGAGACCTCCACACACACAAGTACCTCTCTCAAACGTCTACTGGTAAGATTATAGTCAGACTGTATTCAAATAGAGAGTTAGATAAATAGGTAGATATATAGTGCCATAGATAGATAGATAGATAGATTGATAGATGGATGGATCGATATATGGATTGATTGATAAACCCTTTGAAGATTATGACACATTTTGAAATTTCCTTCTGGCTATCATTAGGCGATTTTTTACAGCTTAGGGAGAGAGAGAGATCCACTAACTTACCTCATCTCCCAGGTCAGTACAGCAGTCTCCAGGTAGGTGTTAAGCTGAAGCGAGTGCTGGGGCCTTACCTGGTGGACTGGTACCTGCCCACCTTCCTCTTGGTCATCCTCACATGGACGGCCTTCTTCCTACCGTCTGAGATGTTTGTGGGTCCCCTCCTGCTGTCCCTCCTCCCGCCCCTGGTCCTCCTGGCCCTCAGTCACAGTTCCCGGGCCGCCTTTGCCTCCGTGCCATACATACGGGCCCAGGACATCTTCACCGGGGTCTCGTTGTGTGTCATGTTCCTCACGCTGGCCTATGTCATCGCCGGCTTTGTCAGGCGTTCCAAGACCCCAGCATCCGTGAAGGAGGAGGTAACTTTTGTATATACTGTATACTGTACTGTATATATATATATATATAGATATATACAGTAGATATATAGATATATATGTATATGTACAGTATATAGATTTACGTATATAGATTTACGTGTTTGTCTCGAATCGCTAGGTCAACTTGCCCGGGCTTGACATCTACCAATAACATTTTGACAGTGAGGGCTTGATCCGCCGACCCTTTGATCAGCAGCCGATGCTCTACCGACTATGCCACTGAAGGAATAATGTTTTGCTTACACAGGGGACAGACTCAGGGAAAGGTATTGAGGGGTATGCCTTTACAATGGCACCTCGTATTTACTTTCCGAAGATTGTTGAGAGGGGTGTTGGAGAGAGAGGAAGCTGTTGGAGTGGCTTTGTTGTGTGTGTTATTAGTCTTTTCACAGAGGACAGGCTCAGGGGAAGGTATTGAGAGAAAAGCCTTTACAACGGCACCTCGTATCAATAATATTGAGACGCAAGACTATTTTATACCTTTTGAATCGTACTATCCTAAGCTAAGCAAAATAGTCTGTAAGGTAGGTATTTTTTTAAGATTGTCTTAGTAATTTGTAGACTATTTACCTAGTAGTAGTAGTAGTAGTAGTAGTAGTAATAGTAGTAGTGATAGTAGTAGTAGTAGTAGTAGTAGTAGTAGTAGTAGTAGTAGTAATTTATTTATTTATGATTTTATTTTCAGGTAACAGATGAGATTGGTGACAACGGCATCAGGCTAGTCCAAACCCGGGCTAAGGATGGTGAAGAATTGGTGGAGAGAGATGGTGGTGGTGAGGGTGGAAGGAGGAGGATAGTGGTGAGGACTGGTGGTGGTGGTGGAGTGATGGTGAAGATTGGTGGAGTTATCAGGAGGGTGGAGGAACTGGCTTGTGGAATCATTGTTGGTCTGTATGTCTTCTTTCTCTGTGTCTACTTCTTAGGTTATTGTACTAGTGGTTAAATGGTGGTGGCGGTGATGGTAATGGTGGTGGTGGAGGTGGTAGTGATAATAGTTTAATCTCATTAATCAACTGTTTAACCCTTAGAAGATGCAATGATGCATGGTTGAGGGCTGGTCCTATCCAGAGTGAGGTTTGGCATCCTCTACCCAACCTTAGCTGTTTTTCTTGTACTACTTTTCCTTCTAGGTGCTAGCGAAATTGCCCGATTAGGTGGGCTGCGGACGGTGGGGGCATTGGCCCGGGAGTGCAAGCACGTGGGCTGCTGATCCCCTCCCACGCTGCCCTCTCAAGACAGATCTCATCTCACCCTGACCCCTTCGGGGGCCTGAGCATCGCTGGATGGCTTAGGTCTACCGGACTCGAGACTGTCTGGGGAACTACAACAACAATGCGCATTTCTTTTCTGTTTTCTGGCTATTATTAGACAATTTTATTCAGATTAGGATGGGTATATGGAAGTCAGAGGGTTAATAGAGATGGTTTTTATCCTTATAATTCCCACAGATCTTTCCTAAATTGGTTAAAATCTTCTAATGATAGCCAGAATAAACTATGCAAATGCGTCATAATCTTCAAAGGGTTATTCAACTATTTAATAAGAAACTACACCAGAAAATCAATCATAGTATTTACATTTCTATACATATAATAAAGTAGATGAACAAACTAGTGTGTTCAACTTTACATGTAGCCTACCTGTATAATTATGTAACAGTCAGTAATGATATGGAAACACGTTTGGTGAAAGCATTTACTCAATTAAAACTAATTTAAGGAATATATTCACCAATAAACAATAAGTAGGTAAACTTTGTACTACCAGGCATGATTTTCTGAATGTCTACAAGGTAATTTAGTGAATTGTTCTCTGTTATAGTTGTAATACCCTGTACCCGCAAAATACCGCAACCACAAAATTACCCGAGTTGACGTCTGGGGTAGCGTAAAATAGTCGTTGGTGGCGAAGTCTAAGAAACCCACCACGTGAATCACCACGATACTATCACCTGGTTCTTTCAGGGAGAACTAAGGTTGCTATCCTATTGTACGTCCGTGGTAGTACAGTGGGTTAGCGCGCGAGTCTGGTAAAAACTTACTGAGGTCCCTAACCAGGGTTCGAATCCGCGCCAGTCTGGTAAAACCTACTGAGGTCCCTGACCAGGGTTCAAACCCGCGCCAGGCATCACCACTGGGCCTGGGGATTTTCGGGAGAGTTAAATTCCCTTCGCACCCGGCATTTTAATAGTACTGCCTTGTTAAGTATAATAAAAAAAATAGCATACTTTTGATTCTTAACTTTCCTTTACCTTTCAAATCAGGATTACCATCTTAAAATATATATTGGAATGGTTATTACTATATGTGTTTAGACATTTATCCCCATCCAGGTGTCGATTTTCTTCTGACGAGCGGTAGCGAGCCAGCATATTTTAAAATTGTGTAAATTTTGTAAATTTTCCGACGAAGCCGGATTTCTCCATACAATGCTGGCTCGCTATTGCTTACCAGAAGAAATCGAAACCTGAATAGGGATAAATGTCTTAAAACAGTAGGCTAAATGGGACCAAATGGATATAGCGTATTAGATGGTCTAGTAATTTTAGCAACTATAATGTTTGTTAGACAGTATGAGTTATGGTCTGTAACATCAAGTGAAGCTCACATTCATACCTGGTTAATATAGATTGTTAGGTTGACTTAGATCGAGTTAGGTTGATTTAGGTCAAGTTAAGTTGATTTGTATTAAGCTAGGTTGATTCAGATCAAGTTAGGTTGATTTGGATCAAACTTGATTGAATAAACTTAAAGTTGTTGTTGTTGTTGTTCCCTAAGCTGCCTGGCCGAACAGCCCCGAGTCCCTGAGGAAGGCCATGGCCACGATCGGGCTTTCCCACAGAGCTCTCATTGAGTGTAGATTGTGTTGTTGGCGTAAGTGGTTGTGTGAAATGCAGTCTTCTATGATGTGTTTAATGGTATGGGGTGCTGTGTTACATCCCGGGATGACTCGGTCTCTTCTGATAGCTCAGGAGAGCTGGATGGTGTCCGCATCTCAGCCTGGCCAGGTGGACTCTGTCCTCGCGAGGAAGGGAGAATTCGGAAGGATGGATTTCGGGAGGTCGTGCTTGCAGTTGCGTGTTGTCTGAGTGAGTGGATGGATCGGCGAGAGATATGAGTATGGATGTGCTTCTGGAAGTTGGTTCGGGGTGGGCAGGGAGGGAGAGAGGACAGTAATTATGTGTGATACCGTGTGCTGGGTGTTGTTTTGATATTTCTTGGTGTCTGTGGGTGTGTTGCCATGTAGTTTAGTGGGTGGTCCTGGTTCGTGGAGGCTGCTGCCAGGAATTGAGTGCCTCTCATGTCCAGATGATCTTTGACTTTGAGGATTTTGGTTTCTTGATGTAGGTGATCTGTGGGTGTAGTAGCTGTGCAGCCTGTAATGATCTTCAGGGCTTTGTTTTGAATAGTCTGTAAGCTGGTCCTGATGTGGCGGCGTCTACGCCGTGGGACCACCTCCCGGAGCTGCCAACCGCGGATGGCTGCCGACCCTCCACGGCCGGAGACAAGATCAAAGACCAGTGGAGGACAACCGGATGCCGGCCGCGGGGAGCAGTTTCGGGAGCCAAACCGTCACAACCATCCCCTACCCCCTCCATGGCGGCACGGGTCCTTGGAGCGGCTTCGGTCGCGCCGGGAATTTATAAACTTAAAGTAGCTCAGTTTAGGTTGATTAAAGTCAAGTTAGGTTGACTGATGTCAAGTTAGGTTGACTGAGGTCGAGTTAGGTTGACTGAGGTCGAGTTAGGTTGACTGAGGTCGAGTTAGGTTGACTGAGGTCAAGTTAGGCTGACAGGTCAAGCTAGGTTGAGTGAGGTCAAGTTAGGCTGACTGAGGTCAACTTAGGTTGACTGAGGTCAAGTTAGGTTGATTCGGATAAAGTCAGGTTGAGTTTAATCAAGCTAGATTGATTTGGATCAAGGTTAGCTTATTTGAACCAAGCTATATAGGTTAAATTGGATTAAGCTAATTTGAATTGGATCAAGCTAGGTTGACATGGTTCAAACTAAGTTGATTAGAATGAATTTAGGCTGTATTTGATCAAGCTAGGTTGATTCAGATCATGTTAGGTTTAGTTAGATCAAGTTATGTTGATTTGGATGAAGTTAGATTGATTCAGATCAAGTTAGATGGATTCTGATGAAACTAAGTTGATTCAGATCTACATAGGTTGATTTGAATCAATCTAGCTTCCTTTGGATCAATCTAGCTTCCTTCAGATCATGCTAGGTTAAGTCAGATCAAGTTAGGTTGATTTGGAACAAGTTATGTTGATTACGATAAAGTTAGGTTGGTTTAGGTCAACTTAGGTTGATTTGGATAAAGTTAGGTTGACTTAGATCAAGTTTGGTTGATTTAGGTCAAGTTAGGTTGATTTAGATCAAGTTAGGTTGAATTAGATCAAGTTTGGTTGATTTAGGTCAAATAAGGTTGATTTAGATGAAGTTTGGGTGATTTAGGTAAAGTTAGTTAGGTTGATTTAGGTCAAGCTAGGTTGATTTGGATCAAGTTAGGTTGATTTAGATCAAGTTTGGTTGATTTAGGTCAAAAAGGTTGATTTAGATGAAGTTTGGTTGATTTAGGTCAAGTTAGGTTGATTTAGGTCAAGTTAGGTTGATTTAGATAAAGTTTGATTGATTTAGGTCGTTAGGTTGATTTGGATCAAGTTAGGTTGATTTAGATAAAGTGGTTGATTTAGGTCAAATAAGGTTGATTTAGATCAAGTTTGGTTGATTTAGGTCAAGTTAGGTTGATTTAGGTCAAGTTAGGCTGATTTAGATCAAGTTTGGTTGATTTGGATCAAGTTAGGTTGATTTGGATCAACTTTGGTTGATTTAGGTCAAGTTAGGTTGATTTGGATTAAGTTAGGTTGATTTAGATCAAATAAGGTTGATTTAGGTCAAATAAGGTTGATTTAGATGAAGTTTGGTTGATTTAGGTCAAGTTAGGTTGATTTAGATAAAATTAGGTTGGATTAGATCAGGTTAGGTTGATTTGGATATTAGGTCGAATTAGATCAAGTTAGATTGATTTAGATAAAATTAGGTTGATTTGGGTCAAGTTAGGTAGATTTGGGTCAGGTTAGGTAGATTTGGGTCAGGTTAGGTAGATTTGGGTCAAGTTAGGTAGATTTAGATAAAATTAGGTTGGATTAGATCAGGTTAGGTTGATTTGGATATTAGGTCGAATTAGATCAAGTTAGATTGATTTAGATAAAATTAGGTTGGTTTAGGTCAAGTAAGGTTGATTTGGGTCAAGTTTGGTTGATTTAGGTCAAGCTAGGTTGATTTAGATCAAGTTAGGTTGCTTTAGATCAAGCTATGTTGACTTAGATCAAGTTATGTTGATTTAGATCAAGTCAAGTTGATTAAGATCAAGGTATAGTTGATTTATATCAAGTTAGGTTTATTTAGATCAAGTTAGGTTGATTTAGGTAAAGTTAAGTTGATTAAGATCAAGTTTGGTTGATTAAGATCAAGTTTGGTTGATTTAGATCAAGTTTGGTTGATTTAGATCAAGTTTGGTTGATTTAGATCAAGATAGGTTGATTTAGATCAAGTTCAGTTGATTAAATTAGTTCAAGTTAGGTTGATTTACATCAAATTAGCTTGAATAAAGGCTTATGCCATCTACTTGTCAAACAATTAACCAATATATACATGAAGGTGAACTCATACGCCATCTATTGGCAAAACAATTAACTAACAGTTGAGCCAAAATATTTGGCATATACCATCTATTGAAAAAAAAAATTAACTAAAAGTCAAGCCAAAAAAAGTGAAGGCGTACTCCATCTATTGGCAAAAAAATGAACTAACAGTCAAGCCAAAAGAGTGAAGGCGAACGCCATCTATTGGCAAAAAAATGAACTAAAAATAAGTAAAAACAAAAAGTGAAGGCGTACGCCATCTATTGGCGAAAAAATGAACTAACAGTAACAAAAAGTGAAGGCGTACGCCATCTATTAGCCAAAAAATGAACTAACAGTCAAGGCAAAAAAAGTGAAGGCATACGCCATCTATTGGCAAAAAAATTAACTAACGGTCAAGCCAAAAAAAGTGAAGGCGTACGCCATCTATTGGCGAAAAAATTAACTAACAGTCAAGGCAAAAAAAGTGAAGGCGTATGCCATCTATTGGCAAAAAAATAAACTAACGGTCAAGCCAAAAAAAAAGTTAAGGCGTACGCCATCTATTGGCGAAAAAATGAACTAACAGTCAAGACAAAAAAAGTGAAGGTGTACGCCATCTATTGGCAAAAAAATTAACTAACTTTCGATAATTCCAATTTCCTCCAATAGTAAGCATTCACGTTTTGCACTTTAAATATTAGTTACAATTTCTGCCAATAGATGGCGTACGCCTTCACTTTTTTGCCTTGACTGTTAGTTAATTTTTTCGCCAATAGATGGCGTACGCCTTCACTTTTTTTTGTCTTAACCGTTAGTTCATTTTTTTGCCAATAGATGGCGTACACCTTCACTTTTTTTTGGCTTGACTGTTAGTTTATTTTTTTGCCAATAGATGGCGTACGCCTTCACTTTTTTTGCCTTGACTGTTAGTTCATTTTTTGCCAATAGATGGCGTACGCCTTCACTTTTTTTTTGGCTTGAATTTTTTTGCCAATAGATGGCGTATGCCTTCACTTTTTTTGCTTGACTGTTAGTTCATTTTTTTGCCAATAGATGGCGTACGCCTTCACTTTTTTTTGGCTTGACCGTTCGTTATTTTTTTTTGCCAATAGATGGCGTATGCCTTCACTTTTTTTGCCTTGACTGTTAGTTCATTTTTTTGCCAATAGATGGCGTACGCCTTCATTTTGTGGTACTTTTAGTTCACTTTTTTGCCAATAGATGGCGTACGTCTTCACTTTTTTTTGGCTTGACCGTTAGTTCATTTTTTTGCCAATTGATGGCGAATGCCTTTACTTTTTTTGCCTTAACTGTTAGTTCATTTTTTTGCCAATAGATAGCATACGCCTTCACTTTTTGTTACTTTTAGTTCATATCTTTGCCAATAGATGGCATACGCCTTCACTTTTTTGGGCTTGACTGTTAGTTCATTTTTTCGCCAATAGATGGCATACGCCTTCACTATTTTGGTTTGATTGTTAGTTCATTTTTTGGGCAATAGATGGCATATGTCCACTTTGTTGGCTTGACTAGCTTGATCTAATTCAACATAACTTGATCCAAATCAACAAAACTTGATCTAAATCAACCTAACTTGACCTTTATCAACCTAGCTTGATCCAAATTAACCTAACTTGAGCTAATTCAACCTAACTTGAGCTAAATCAACCTAACTTGATCTAAATCAACCTTACATTACCTAAATCAACCTAACTTGATCTCAATCAACTTATCCTGATCTAAATCAATTTAACTTGATCTAAATCAACTTAACTTGACCTAAATCAACCCAACTTGATCTAAATTAATCAATCTTAATCAACCTAACGACTACAATCAACCTAACTTGACCACAATCAACCCAACTTGATCCAGATGGCATGTCTTCACTTTGTTGGCTTGACTAGCTTGATCTAATTCAACATAACTTGATCCAAATCAACCCAACTTGACCTCAATCAACCTAGCTTGATCCAAAGCAACTTAGCTTGATCCAAATCAACCTAACTTGATCAAAGTCAACCTAACTTGATCCAAATCAACCTACCTTGATCCAAATCAACCTAGCTTGACATTAATTTAACATTTTATACCTCTAAATTGACCTTCACCACTAACTAGACCTTAAAAGTATCTTAACCTCAACTAATATAAATATTTACAGTATATATATATATATATAAAACAAAACATTTGACTGTCTTTCAGCTTCATATTATATTTAAGGAAAATCAAACCCATATTGGCAACAATATATATATATAGTATTCTTCATTAACAAGTATTCATGCATCATTTCATTACTTACGACAATGGAATCTGGTGATAAATAATAATAATAGTAATAATAATAATACTATACATATAATAATAATAAATATCTATGGTACTAATATTGCAGTAAGCGTATATACAGACTTCAAAATTAGAACTCATATTGTGCCCAGAAAATAAAAACTCTCTATTATTATCATTACTATTATATTTATATATGTAATAAATCATGGACGTCACTCGGTATAAGTCATTGTGGGTTAGGGATACACTAGCCAACTCAGCCGTCGTAATCCAATATGTATCCAAAATCAATAATATAACCACAATGATATAAAGCGGTAGATGATATTTGTTTGTTTATATATACAGTAAACCCCCGCCATCTCGGACGCTTTTTACTCGGAAACCCATACTTCTCGGAATGGCATCTCATGTTGGACATGTCCCTGTAGATCTCGGCAAATTTCCGAGTTGGACGGGGTTTGTGTCCGGTTTACAGTGTTCTCTCACTCGGTTTTATGTGGTTAGGACGAATTCAAGCCTGTGCCTTTTAACTATTGTGTTAATATTTATTACTATGTACATATTTATTACTATGTACTGTACTGTACTGTCCCTGAAAACATAATAATGTTTGTATTTGTCATTAATATGATGGATTTCACATGCAATGATGTAATCATTTAAACATCTCGGAAAATCGTACATTTCAAAGGTGGCCATCCCCCAATTAGTCCGAGATAACGAGGGTTTACTGTATATATAATTTTAGTTTCCTCCCTAGGCCTCCATCAATTTTTTAAAAATATCCTCCAGATCCCCCTTCGAGATAAATTTGTACAGTTTTTGGTAGAAAAATGTCCAGGCCAAAGGCCGACTCCTCCAAAATTACAGACGCGCTATCACTCGCCAGGAAAAAACCGACACCTAAATGGCACGATAGGTCTAAATGTTGACAAAGAAATGAGGCGAAAGATCTTGAAATCGCCAAATCCAATGAGCCTAACATCTTAAAATCAGAAAACTAATGGGGCTAACCATGAGGAAGCAGGGGTTACAGAAAAACAGCCATCCCCCCTTAACATTATAATACAAGGTTATTATTTCACATAAATATTTTGCACTATAGTCTGTTCATTCTAGGTTGGGCAGAAATCGTAGCCTCTAACCTCTCTGTAACTCAAAAAGGAATTTAATAATCAAGCTAATTTTTCTACCAAATGGGAAGACTTTGTTCAGGAATAGGTGAGGAAATTGACAGCCCATTTGTTCTAGTCCTTTTTGAGTTACAGAGGTTAGAGGTTACGATTCCTGCCCAACCTAAAATGGATGGACTATAGTTCTCACAAATCCTCTTTCAGTAGCCACCCATAATTACTATACCCTGTTTCAAATAAGTGGGCCAAAGCTCTTGATCAATAACCTCCATAACTCAACAACTAGAGAAATTGAGCAAATATTTCTACCATTTGGGAAGGGTCAGCCAGGGAATAGGTGTGGAAATATAGAGCCCATTTGCTCTAGCTCTTTTTGACTTAGAACTTAAAGTTCACGATTTCTGGCTGTAAATTTCCACACCTATTCCCTGGGCGACCCTTCCCAAATGGTAGAAATACTATCTGGATTACTCTTGTCGTTTGAGAGTTACGGAGGTTAAGGTTCACGATTTCTGGCTGTAAATTTCCACACTTATTCCCTGTCTGACCCTTCCCAAATGGTAGAAATACTATCTGGATTACCCTCGCCATTTGCGAGTTATAGAGGTTCGGGTTCACGATTCCTGGCCTACCTATTTGGAACAGGGTATAGGCCATCCATCCATACCTGGCACCCTTCATTGTCAACAACCTTAACCCCTTCTGTACCGGTGCCGACCTTTTAACTTTATTCTGGCTATTAGACTATTCTATTCAGTTTAAAAAGAGCCTCCATCAATTAACAGGCTTTGAAGTATCTCACTTAACCATTTTGACTACCACAGATCCTTCTAAACCTGCACAATATCGTCTAACTATAGGTAGAATATAATTTAAGACATCACCGGAACAGAAGGGGTTATCATGATGCTGGAAAGTGTCTGTTATTCTGGCTAATATTAGACAATCCAATCCATCCTTAGGAAGAACCTGTCCAAGTACAAAAGGTTAATTGAGATCATTTGTATTCATTTGATTTCTAAACACCATTCCTAAGCTGAACAAAACTTTGAAACATTAGCCAATATAAAATGTTAAAGTTTCCCCTCTAGTCGCGAGTCGTGGCATAGTCAGTAGAACGTCGGCTGCTGATCAAAGGGTCGATGGATTGAGCCCGGCACTGTCAAAATGTTATTGGTAGCTGTCAAGCCCGGGCAACTTGACCTAGCGATTCGTGACAAACGCCTAATGTTCTTGGCCACCCTTTCTCGGGAATTACGACGTCTGGCAAAAAAATAACGAGATAAAATAAAATCCCCTCTAGTCAGCGTTTTAATACTGAGGTCCTTACCCTGTGGCGACATGTTCCTTTTGACTGAATTATAGTTATTATTGTATTCTGGCTAACACTAGACAACTTCATTCAAGTTGGGAGAGATGGGTAGGAGTAAGTGGGTTAACCCCTTCAGCACCATGACATAATTTTCATCATATTCTGGTTACCATTAGACAATTTTCTTTAGCTTTTAATCTACCTCTATGAGTCAGAGGGGCAAATACGACTTCAATAAACTTTCAGAATAACATAGGTCCTTCTTAAATTGCATAAAACTGTCTAATTTGAGCCACAATGAAAGGTAAAAAGACATCATTGTGCTGAAGGGGTTAAAAGGGTTGCTCACAGAAGACAGTTGTCCAACATTTTTTGTTCGATTCCCCGCGGCATGGTCAGTAGCGTGTCTGACTGCTGATCAAAGGGTTGGCAGTTGGATACCACCCCGTGCCATTGGTAAACGTCAAGAGTTTGGACATTCAGGTCTAGTGATTCATGGCAAATATCCAGAAAAATCCCTGTAACAAGGAAATGCCCTAGGCCACAGGCCTTAGCACGGTTGGTAGAGCACTCGCCTGCAAACCGTGAGGTTGAGGGTTCGAGTCTCGGGCCAGCCAGTGTGGTATTTGGCAGGCAACAGTGTTGTTGGTGGACGGTGCGGTCTAGCAATCTGTGGCAACTGATCATCAGGGCACCCACCCTAACCCAGCTATTGAGCAGGGAGTGCATGGTGGTAAAAAAATTGTATCATTAAGGGCACACCCTAGCCCTGGCAATCAAGGGAGTGAACGGCATAAAAAGCTGCCTTAAATCAATTTGATTAATGGCTTGGTATGGACCATCGCAACCATGCTAAATTTTGTCAGGGCCTATCATAGACATTTAATATACTTACCGTTTCTAACTGTTGATCTTGGATGGTCTCTTTGAGCAAAAACAAGATTCTGAATGGCCTCAAAAACTGCAAACTCTGGCTTAGCCCCTTCCATCAGAGCACTGTTTCAGTACGTTGTTAATGCTACAGCCAGATGATTTTATCTAAGATTAGGAAGGATCTCGAGGAATCAAAGGGTTTAATACTATCTCAATCACTGCCCTCTAATTCCGACACAGCCTTCCTAAGCTTAGTAAAACCCTCTGAAAGTAACTATATATAATAACACCTTTGTAACCTCTTACTGAAATTATTAACCCCTTCTGTACCGGCAACGTCTTTTTTTATTGAAATTTCAGCTACATTCAGATTTTATGAAGCTTCGGAAGTACGTACGGTAGCTGAGAGGATTAATTGAGATAGTCCGCAGCCTTTTAATGCATAGACGTCCTTCCCAAGCTGAATCAAATTGTCTCAAAGTTGCCAGAATATAACCGAAAAGGACGTCACCGGTACCGAAGGGGTTAGCTATACACTGTCTCCCCATAATAATTAATGTATGACTTGTTTTAGTTTCTCTTACTCTCTCTCTTCCCCTAAGGTAGTTCTGAATCCATAAATTTCATTATTTGTTCCTTTATCTTCTTTGTTGCTTCGCTGGCTTTTGGTATCAGGAATCTGAAATGAAAAATATGCTTAAATAAAGTTATTTGTGTAGGCTACTCTAAGATGTATTATAATATATACAGTATATGCACCCCCTGGGGTACCCACCCAAAACCAGCTTCTAGAAGCACATCCATACCAACATCTCTAGCCATTCCATCCAGCCACTCAAAGACAACCTGCAGCTGCAGGCACGACCTCCCGAAATCCATCCTTCTGAATCCTCCCTTCCTCGCGAGGAGAGAGTCCACCTGGTCAGGCTGAGATGTGGGCACCATCCAGCTCTTCTGAGCTATCAGAAGAGACTGGATGTCTCTGTCGGTACCAGGATGTAACACAGCACCCCATATCATTAAACACATCATAGAAGACT
This sequence comes from Paralithodes platypus, assembly GCA_032716605.1. Taxonomy (NCBI): domain Eukaryota; kingdom Metazoa; phylum Arthropoda; class Malacostraca; order Decapoda; family Lithodidae; genus Paralithodes; species Paralithodes platypus. The sequence continues at coordinate 59,044,003 of CM064502.1, read as the reverse complement.
GCATTCCACACAATCACTTAAGCCAACAACATACTGTAATCTACACTCCTTGAGAGCCCTGTGGGAACGCCCGATCTCGGCCATGGCCTTCCTTAGGGACTCGGGGCTGTTCGGCCAGGCAGCCTGGGGAACGACAAAAACAACAACTTCCAAACTTACCCCTTACCAACTGTAGATCATACAAGTATTTTAGGACAAGAGACTGAAACTGCACGTACTGTATGTGTGGAGCACTCAGTCTTAACATTTTATGTATGTATGTATGTATGTATAAATCTAGTTTGTGTAGAGGCAATAATCTTACCCTGGAGAATGTATTGTAGGAAGTTATTAGTCCTGGTTCAGATGGTTGAGAGGTTTATTTTAGGGGGTATTCTTGATGATTAACTAAAAAATCATTGTACACACACACACACATAATCATTAACTCTACCTCTCTGTCTCTCTCTCACAAAATATTTTAAATCAAACCCTCTCCTGTTCACATCGTTAATCTCGACCCCGTCCTCGGCATTGTTATTCCCGAACTTCAACTTCTTCTTGCAGGTGATCTTACACACACACAAACAAAATCACTCTCTCTCTCTCTCTCTGCTTTTCTCTCTCTCTCTCTCTCACCTGTCCATATCAGTAATCTCCACCTCTCCCTCGGCGTTGTTATTCCCGAACTTGAAGGTGATAAGGTCCGGGTGTTTCTTCAATGGCTTTCTTCTTATACAGTATATCTGTCTATGTGTATCTATCTATTTATATATCTATGTGTCTACCTATCTATCTAACGCTCACCTGTCCATATCGGTAATTTCCACCTCCCCCTCGGCGTTGTTATTCCCGAACTTGAAGGTGATGAGGTCCGGATGTTTCTTCTTGGAGGTGATCTTGATGATGGTGGAGAGGGGCCGCCTGGATGCTACCCTCCCCTCTCCCTCCCTCCCCCCTCCATCCTTCACCACCAGTAGCTGGGAGGGGGTCAGGAACAGCTGGCTAGAAGAGGGGGGAAGAAGGGAAAATATGTCAACATGTACTCAATCATAAATAATCATAATTGAACACACCAATAAATATTATTTTTTTAATTTAAAATGTAAAACTTGCAAACTAAACAAACCAAAACTTGGACAAAGACAAAATAACTTAAATCGCTATGTAGAAATAACGCTTACTAAAATAAAATGTATGAAAAAGAACACAATCCACCACATGGGGTGTACAGTACTACATGAGCAAGTAAATCTTAATAATACAAATTCACACACATCTAGGTCACCCAGAAGACCCAGAGACCAGGGATCACTAAGGGCACTCCAGCATTCCCCCGGTTGGTGGCCGCATGCGTGGCACTTTAAAAAACATATGGCGTCACTCCTCGGGTTAAGAGTCTCATTTTGACTCGATGGTCTGGCTAAACTACTTATTGAAATATAAAATCTTTGATCACAGCAGATAAGGTTAACCCTTTCACTACCAGGGATGTGTGTTGTTTTTTATCGGCTATATTTAGACAATTTTTAGGCAGCTTAGGAAGGATCTGCGGTAGTAAAAGGGGTTAATTCCGATAGTCTGAAGCCTCAAAATTACCACACTACCATCCTAAGCCGAATAAAATCGTCTAAAAATAGCTAAGCTCAAATAAAGAGGACGTCACCGGTAATGAAGTGGTTAATTGTGATGGCATTATAAATACTGAAGGAGTGTTTATAAATGGTGTGTTGAGCTTACCACTTAACCATGATACCGTTTTCACAGATGTGGTGACAGGAGTAGGACGCCACTCTCTCTATCTCCGACAATCTCACCACCTCCTCATCGCAGTTATCTGAAAACAAACAATATTATTCACATATATCACAAATCATCAACATTATTATGCTTAGCTGCAAAAATAAGTAGCTATACTCCATTCAAATAAAGAGTTAACCCTTTGAGAACCAGTGACGTGTGTTATATTTTATTCTAGATATATTTAGACGGTTTTGTGCAGTTTAGGAAGGATTTGTCGAGGTAAAAAGGGTTAAGTAAGATAGTATGAAGCTGGTTAAGTGCTTATATTATGATGTAAAACTTGCAAAATAAACAAACCAAATCTTGGACGAACACAGTAAAAAGACAAAATCGCTATGTGGAAACGACGCTTAATAAGCAAAATAATAATTTATAAATAAAAGAACACAATCCACCACATAAGGTGTACATTACTACATGAGCAAGTTAATCGTCAACATTATTATGGCTAGCTCCAATATAAAGTACTGAAGCTAGACCTATACTCTACATAAATGTGATTGGTGGTGATAAAATGGCCAAAACAATGCTATTTTATGGTAATTTTCTTGTATTCTTTCTCATATTCATTCAAGTCTTCAAAAAAAAAATACTCAGTTTGACACCCTGTACACAATACCTGATAATCGTAAATAGACGGGGCTGTTCGGCCAGGCAGCTTAGGGAACGACAACAACAACTGTAAACAACTATTCTTCCACCTACCGTCCTCTATGCTAAAGACGTCGGCCAGGTTGCGGTATGGTTTGCCTCGGTCCAGTGAACTAACGTGGCGCTGGTCACCGTCGGGGCTCTCACCGATGGGGTTCGTTATGTATTCCACTAACTTCTCCTTCATCTCTGCTGACTGGGGGAGAGACGGAGTGTGAGTCAGTGAGTGATGGAGGAGGTAGGGAGGGAGGGAGAGATGAAGGAGAGATGAGTGAGTGATGGAGGATGTGGGGAGGGAGAAAGAGATGATGGGAGGGATTATAGAGATGATCGGAAGGATTATAGAGATGATGGGAGGGATTATAGAGATGATGGGAGAGATTTGATAGACTGTATGGTGGTGACAATATTGGCACAGGGTGGCACTGTACCGGCACTGGTGTGTAAGATACAGTGTATGTTAGTAGTGGACTGTGTTGGGACCCATGGGGAGGGTCTAGCACCATAATATCAATACTGTCCATGCCATGGTCTGACCGGTATGGTGGTGACAATATTGGCACAGGGTAGCACTGTACCGGCACTGGTGTGTAAGATACAGTGTATGTTAATAGTGGACTATGTTGGGACCCATGGGGAGGGTTTAGCACCATAATATCAATACTGTCCATGCCATGGTCTGACCGGTATGGTGGTGACAATATTGGCACAGGGTGGCACTGTACCGGCACTGGTGTGTAAGATACAGTGTATGTTAATAGTGGACTGTGTTGGGACCCATGGGGAGGGTCTAGCACCATAATATCACTACTGACCATGGCGGGTGCCCAACCCCGAAAAGGGTTGAAATAGGGGTGCTATCCCCCCGCCAAAGGCGGCTTTCTAGGGCCTTTCCTAGCTGATGCTGAGAGGATTGGGTTCTAGTCATGTGGTGATGGGCTGGTCTATCAGAGTGAGAACTGAGCAATCTCTGCCATACCCATAGCTTACTCTGACTGTTCCTTTTACTTATATATTTTCTAGATCTCAAGTGACGGCGTCTCTAACGTGGATTGACCTCCCAATCTACCAAGATTGGAAGCCAAAGCGTCAAATTTTTCCCTTGCCCCTCAACTTTCTCTTCATAATTGCTGAGGGGCACAGGGCCCTGGGTGGGGCTTTGGTTTCCCGGGCGTTTCCGCACCCTCCTCAAGCTCCCCGCCATGGAGTGGCTTCGGTCACCCAGGCTTTATTGTGGTCGGCGGGGAGGGTTCTGTGGGGGCGCTCGGTTGTGGCCGTGGCCTTGCTCGGGGCGTTGGGGCTGTTTGGCCAGGCAGCTTGGGGAACAACAACAACTACTGACCATGACATGGTCTGACCGGTATGGTGGTGACAATATTGGCACAGGGTGGCACTGTACCGGCACTGGTGTGTAAGATACAGTGTATGTTAATAGTGGACTGTGTTGGGACCCATGGGGAGGGTCTAGCACCATAATATCAATACTGTCCATGACATGGTCTGACAGGTATGGTGGTGACAATATTGGCACAGGGTGGCACTGTACCGGCACTGGTGTGTAAGATACAGTGTATGTTAATAGTGGACTGTGTTGGGACCCATGGGCAGGGTCTAGCACCATAATATCAATACTGTCCATGACATGGTCTGACAGGTATGGTGGTGACAATATTGGCACAGGGTGGCACTGTACCGGCACTGGTGTGTAAGATACAGTGTATGTTAATAGTGGACTGTGTTGGGACCCATGGGGAGGGTCTAGCACCATAATATCAATACTGTCCATGATATGGTCTGACCGGTATGGTGGTGACAATATTGGCACAGGGTGGCACTGTACCGGCACTGGTGTGTAAGATACAGTGTATGTTAATAGTGGACTGTGTTGGGACCCATGGGGAGGGTCTAGCACCATAATATCAATACTGTCCATGACATGGTCTGACCGGTATGGTGGTGACAATATTGGCACAGGGTGGCACTGTACCGGCACTGGTGTGTAAGATACAGTGTATGTTAATAGTGGACTGTGTTGGGACCCATGGGGAGGGTCTAGCACCATAATATCAATACTGTCCATGCCATGGTCTGACCGGTATGGTGGTGACAATATTGGCACAGGGTGGCACTGTACCGGCACTGGTGTGTAAGATACAGTGTATGTTAATAGTGGACTGTGTTGGGACCCATGGGGAGGGTCTAGCACCATAATATCAATACTGTCCATGACATGGTCTGACAGGTATGGTGGTGACAATATTGGCACAGGGTGGCACTGTACCGGCACTGGTGTGTAAGATACAGTGTATGTTAATAGTGGACTGTGTTGGGACCCATGGGGAGGGTCTAGCACCATAATATCAATACTGTCCATGACATGGTCTGACCGGTATGGTGGTGACAATATTGGCACAGGGTGGCCCTGTACCGGCACTGGTGTGTAAGATACAGTGTATGTTAATAGTGGACTGTGTTGGGACCCATGGGGAGGGTCTAGCACCATAATATCAATACTGTCCATGACATGGTCTGACCGGTATGGTGGTGACAATATTGGCACAGGGTGGCACTGTACCGGCACTGGTGTGTAAGATACAGTGTATGTTAATAGTGGACTGTGTTGGGACCCATGGGGAGGGTCTAGCACCATAATATCAATACTGTCCATGACATGGTCTGACCGGTATGGTGGTGACAATATTGGCACAGGGTGGCACTGTACCGGCACTGGTGTGTAAGATACAGTGTATGTTAATAGTGGACTGTGTTGGGACCCATGGGGAGGGTCTAGCACCATAATATCAATACTGTCCATGCCATGGTCTGACCGGTATGGTGGTGACAATATTGGCACAGGGTGGCACTGTACCGGCACTGGTGTGTAAGATACAGTGTATGTTAATAGTGGACTGTGTTGGGACCCATGGGGAGGGTCTAGCACCATAATATCAATACTGTCCATGACATGGTCTGACAGGTATGGTGGTGACAATATTGGCACAGGGTGGCACTGTACCGGCACTGGTGTGTAAGATACAGTGTATGTTAATAGTGGACTGTGTTGGGACCCATGGGGAGGGTCTAGCACCATAATATCAATACTGTCCATGACATGGTCTGACCGGTATGGTGGTGACAATATTGGCACAGGGTGGCACTGTACGGGCACTGGTGTGTAAGATACAGTGTATGTTAATAGTGGACTGTGTTGGGACCCATGGGGAGGGTCTAGCACCATAATATCAATACTGTCCATGACATGGTCTGACCGGTATGGTGGTGACAATATTGGCACAGGGTGGCACTGTACCGGCACTGGTGTGTAAGATACAGTGTATGTTAATAGTGGACTGTGTTGGGACCCATGGGGAGGGTCTAGCACCATAATATCAATACTGTCCATGACATGGTCTGACCGGTATGGTGGTGACAATATTGGCACAGGGTGGCACTGTACCGGCACTGGTGTGTAAGATACAGTGTATGTTAATAGTGGACTGTGTTGGGACCCATGGGGAGGGTCTAGCACCATAATATCAATACTGTCCATGACATGGTCTGACCGGTATGGTGGTGACAATATTGGCACAGGGTGGCACTGTACCGGCACTGGTGTGTAAGATACAGTGTATGTTAATAGTGGACTGTGTTGGGACCCATGGGGAGGGTCTAGCACCATAATATCAATACTGTCCATGACATGGTCTGACCGGTATGGTGGTGACAATATTGGCACAGGGTGGCACTGTACCGGCACTGGTGTGTAAGATACAGTGTATGTTAATAGTGGACTGTGTTGGGACCCATGGGGAGGGTCTAGCACCATAATATCAATACTGTCCATGACATGGTCTGACAGGTATGGTGGTGACAATATTGGCACAGGGTGGCACTGTACCGGCACTGGTGTGTAAGATACAGTGTATGTTAATAGTGGACTGTGTTGGGACCCATGGGGAGGGTCTAGCACCATAATATCAATACTGTCCATGACATGGTCTGACCGGTATGGTGGTGACAATATTGGCACAGGGTGGCACTGTACCAGCACTGGTGTGTAAGATACAGTGTATGTTAATAGTGGACTGTGTTGGGACCCATGGGGAGGGTCTAGCACCATAATATCAATACTGTCCATAACATGGTCTGACAGGTATGGTGGTGACAATATTGGCACAGGGTGGCACTGTACCGGCACTGGTGTGTAAGATACAGTGTATGTTAATAGTGGACTGTGTTGGGACCCATGGGGAGGGTCTAGCACCATAATATCAATACTGTCCATGACATGGTCTGACCGGTATGGTGGTGACAATATTGGCACAGGGTGGCACTGTACCGGCACTGGTGTGTAAGATACAGTGTATGTTAATAGTGGACTGTGTTGGGACCCATGGGGAGGGTCTAGCACCATAATATCAATACTGTCCATGACATGGTCTGACCGGTATGGTGGTGACAATATTGGCACAGGGTGGCACTGTACCGGCACTGGTGTGTAAGATACAGTGTATGTTAATAGTGGACTGTGTTGGGACCCATGGGGAGGGTCTAGCACCATAATATCAATACTGTCCATGACATGGTCTGACCGGTATGGTGGTGATAATATTGGCACAGGGTGGCACTGTACCGGCACTGGTGTGTAAGATACAGTGTATGTTAATAGTGGACTGTGTTGGGACCCATGGGGAGGGTCTAGCACCATAATATCAATACTGTCCATGACATGGTCTGACCGGTATGGTGGTGACAATATTGGCACAGGGTGGCACTGTACCGGCACTGGTGTGTAAGATACAGTGTATGTTAATAGTGGACTGTGTTGGGACCCATGGGGAGGGTCTAGCACCATAATATCAATACTGTCCATGACATGGTCTGACCGGTATGGTGGTGACAATATTGGCACAGGGTGGCACTGTACCGGCACTGGTGTGTAAGATACAGTGTATGTTAATAGTGGACTGTGTTGGGACCCATGGGGAGGGTCTAGCACCATAATATCAATACTGTCCATGACATGGTCTGACCGGTATGGTGGTGACAATATTGGCACAGGGTGGCACTGTACCGGCACTGGTGTGTAAGATACAGTGTATGTTAATAGTGGACTGTGTTGGGACCCATGGGGAGGGTCTAGCACCATAATATCAATACTGTCCATGACATGGTCTGACCGGTATGGTGGTGACAATATTGGCACAGGGTGGCACTGTACCGGCACTGGTGTGTAAGATACAGTGTATGTTAATAGTGGACTGTGTTGGGACCCATGGGGAGGGTCTAGCACCATAATATCAATACTGTCCATGACATGGTCTGACCGGTATGGTGGTGACAATATTGGCACAGGGTGGCACTGTACCGGCACTGGTGTGTAAGATACAGTGTATGTTAATAGTGGACTGTGTTGGGACCCATGGGGAGGGTCTAGCACCATAATATCAATACTGTCCATGACATGGTCTGACAGGTATGGTGGTGACAATATTGGCACAGGGTGGCACTGTACCGGCACTGGTGTGTAAGATACAGTGTATGTTAATAGTGGACTGTGTTGGGACCCATGGGGAGGGTCTAGCACCATAATATCAATACTGTCCATGACATGGTCTGACAGGTATGGTGGTGACAATATTGGCACAGGGTGGCACTGTACCGGCACTGGTGTGTAAGATACAGTGTATGTTAATAGTGGACTGTGTTGGGACCCATGGGGAGGGTCTAGCACCATAATATCAATACTGTCCATGACATGGTCTGACCGGTATGGTGGTGACAATATTGGCACAGGGTGGCACTGTTACCGGCACTGGTGTGTAAGATACAGTGTATGTTAATAGTGGACTGTGTTGGGACCCATGGGGAGGGTCTAGCACCATAATATCAATACTGTCCATGACATGGTCTGACAGGTATGGTGGTGACAATATTGGCACAGGGTGGCACTGTACCGGCACTGGTGTGTAAGATACAGTGTATGTTAATAGTGGACTGTGTTGGGACCCATGGGGAGGGTCTAGCACCATAATATCAATACTGTCCATGACATGGTCTGACCGGTATGGTGGTGACAATATTGGCACAGGGTGGCACTGTACCGGCACTGGTGTGTAAGATACAGTGTATGTTAATAGTGGACTGTGTTGGGACCCATGGGGAGGGTCTAGCACCATAATATCAATACTGTCCATGACATGGTCTGACCGGTATGGTGGTGACAATATTGGCACAGGGTGGCACTGTACCGAACTGGTGTGTAAGATACAGTGTATGTTAATAGTGGACTGTGTTGGGACCCATGGGGAGGGTCTAGCACCATAATATCAATACTGTCCATGACATGGTCTGACCGGTATGGTGGTGACAATATTGGCACAGGGTGGCACTGTACCGGCACTGGTGTGTAAGATACAGTGTATGTTAATAGTGGACTGTGTTGGGACCCATGGGGAGGGTCTAGCACCATAATATCAATACTGTCCATGACATGGTCTGACCGGTATGGTGGTGACAATATTGGCACAGGGTGGCACTGTACCGGCACTGGTGTGTAAGATACAGTGTATGTTAATAGTGGACTGTGTTGGGACCCATGGGGAGGGTCTCTAGCACCATAATATCAATACTGTCCATGACATGGTCTGACCGGTATGGTGGTGACAATATTGGCACAGGGTGGCACTGTACCGGCACTGGTGTGTAAGATACAGTGTATGTTAATAGTGGACTGTGTTGGGACCCATGGGGAGGGTCTAGCACCATAATATCAATACTGTCCATGACATGGTCTGACCGGTATGGTGGTGACAATATTGGCACAGGGTGGCACTGTACCGGCACTGGTGTGTAAGATACAGTGTATGTTAATAGTGGACTGTGTTGGGACCCATGGGGAGGGTCTAGCACCATAATATCAATACTGTCCATGACATGGTCTGACCGGTATGGTGGTGACAATATTGGCACAGGGTGGCACTGTACCGGCACTGCTGTGTAAGAGTGTATGTTAGTGTGGACTGTGTTGGGACCCATGGGGAGGGTCTAGCACCATAATATCAATACTGTCCATGACATGGTGGTGACTGACAGGTGGTGGTGACAGTGTATGTTAATAGTGGACTGTGTGGGACCCAGTGGCACATGGTCTGACTGTACCGGCACTGGTGTGTAAGATACAGTGTATGTTAATAGTGGACTGTGTTGGGACCCATGGGGAGGGTCTAGCACCATAATATCAATACTGTCCATGACATGGTCTGACCGGTATGGTGGTGACAATATTGGCACAGGGTGGCACTGTACCGGCACTGGTGTGTAAGATACAGTGTATGTTAATAGTGGACTGTGTTGGGACCCATGGGGAGGGTCTAGCACCATAATATCAATACTGTCCATGACATGGTCTGACCGGTATGGTGGTGACAATATTGGCACAGGGTGGCACTGTACCGGCACTGGTGTGTAAGATACAGTGTATGTTAATAGTGGACTGTGTTGGGACCCATGGGGAGGGTCTAGCACCATAATATCAATACTGTCCATGACATGGTCTGACCGGTATGGTGGTGACAATATTGGCACAGGGTGGCACTGTACCGGCACTGTGTAAGATACAGTATGTTAATAGTGGACTGTGTTGGGACCCATGGGGAGGGTCTAGCACCATAATATCAATACTGTCCATGACATGGTCTGACCGGTATGGTGGTGACAATATTGGCACAGGGTGGCACTGTACCGGCACTGGTGTAAGATACAGTGTATGTTAATAGTGGACTGTGTTGGGACCCATGGGGAGGGTCTAGCACCATAATATCAATACTGTCCATGACATGGTCTGACCGGTATGGTGGTGACAATATTGGCACAGGGTGGCACTGTACGGCACTGGTGTGTAAGATACAGTGTATGTATGTTAGTAGTGGACTGTGTTGGGACCCATGGGGAGGGTCTAGCACCATAATATCAATACTGTCCATGACATGGTCTGACCGGTATGGTGGTGACAATATTGGCACAGGGTGGCACTGTACCGCTACTATTGTGTAAGATACAGTGTATGTTAATAGTGGACTGTGTTGGGACCCATGGGGAGGGTCTAGCACCATAATATCAATACTGTCCATGACATGGTCTGACCGGTATGGTGGTGACAATATTGGCACAGGGTGGCACTGTACCGGCACTGGTGTGTAAGATACAGTGTATGTTAATAGTGGACTGTGTTGGGACCCATGGGGAGGGTCTAGCACCATAATATCAATACTGTCCATGACATGGTCTGACCGGTATGGTGGTGACAATATTGGCACAGGGTGGCACTGTACCGGCACTGGTGTGTAAGATACAGTGTATGTTAATAGTGGACTGTGTTGGGACCCATGGGGAGGGTCTAGCACCATAATATCAATACTGTCCATGACATGGTCTGACCGGTATGGTGGTGACAATATTGGCACAGGGTGGCACTGTACCGGCACTGGTGTGTAAGATACAGTGTATGTTAATAGTGGACTGTGTTGGGACCCATGGGGAGGGTCTAGCACCATAATATCAATACTGTCCATGACATGGTCTGACCGGTATGGTGGTGACAATATTGGCACAGGGTGGCACTGTACCGGCACTGGTGTGTAAGATACAGTGTATGTTAATAGTGGACTGTGTTGGGACCCATGGGGAGGGTCTAGCACCATAATATCAATACTGTCCATGACATGGTCTGACCGGTATGGTGGTGACAATATTGGCACAGGGTGGCACTGTACCGGCACTGGTGTGTGTAAGATACAGTGTATGTTAATAGTGGACTGTGTTGGGACCCATGGGGAGGGTCTAGCACCATAATATCAATACTGTCCATGACATGGTCTGACCGGTATGGTGGTGACAATATTGGCACAGGGTGGCACTGTACCGGCACTGGTGTGTAAGATACAGTGTATGTTAATAGTGGACTGTGTTGGGACCCATGGGGAGGGTCTAGCACCATAATATCAGTACTGTCCAGATCATGATCTGACCGGTATGGTGTTGACAATATTGGCACATGGTGGCACTGTACCGGCACTGGTGTGTAAGATACAGTGTATGTTAATAGTGGACTGTGTTGGGACCCATGGGGAGGGTCTAGCACCATAATATCAGTACTGTCCAGGTCATGGTCTGACAGGTATGGTGGTGACAATATTGGCACAGGGTGGCACTGTACCGGCACTGGTGTGTAAGATACAGTGTATGTTAATAGTGGACTGTGTTGGGACCCATGAGGAGGGTCTAGCACCATAATATCAGTACTGTCCATGCCATCGTCTGACCGGTATGGTGGTGACAATATTGGCACAGGGTGGCACTGTACCGGCACTGGTGTGTAAGATACAGTGTATGTTAATAGTGGACTGTGTTGGGACCCATGGGGAGGGTCTAGCACCATAATATCAATACTGTCCATGACATGGTCTGACAGGTATGGTGGTGACAATATTGGCACAGGGTGGCACTGTACCGGCACTGGTGTGTAAGATACAGTGTATGTTAATAGTGGACTGTGTTGGGACCCATGGGGAGGGTCTAGCACCATAATATCAATACTGTCCATGACATGGTCTGACCGGTATGGTGGTGACAATATTGGCACAGGGTGGCACTGTACCGGCACTGGTGTGTAAGATACAGTGTATGTTAATAGTGGACTGTGTTGGGACCCATGGGGAGGGTCTAGCACCATAATATCAATACTGTCCATGACATGGTCTGACCGGTATGGTGGTGACAATATTGGCACAGGGTGGCACTGTACCGGCACTGGTGTGTAAGATACAGTGTATGTTAATAGTGGACTGTGTTGGGACCCATGGGGAGGGTCTAGCACCATAATATCAATACTGTCCAGGTCATGGTCTGACCGGTATGGTGGTGACAATATTGGCACAGGGTGGCACTGTACCGGCACTGGTGTGTAAGATACAGTGTATGTTAATAGTGGACTGTGTTGGGACCCATGGGGAGGGTCTAGCACCATAATATCAATACTGTCCATGACATGGTCTGACCGGTATGGTGGTGACAATATTGGCACAGGGTGGCACTGTACCGGCACTGGTGTGTAAGATACAGTGTATGTTAATAGTGGACTGTGTTGGGACCCATGGGGAGGGTCTAGCACCATAATATCAATACTGTCCATGACATGGTCTGACCGGTATGGTGGTGACAATATTGGCACAGGGTGGCACTGTACCGGCACTGGTGTGTAAGATACAGTGTATGTTAATAGTGGACTGTGTTGGGACCCATGGGGAGGGTCTAGCACCATAATATCAATACTGTCCATGACATGGTCTGACCGGTATGGTGGTGACAATATTGGCACAGGGTGGCACTGTACCGGCACTGGTGTGTAAGATACAGTGTATGTTAATAGTGGACTGTGTTGGGACCCATGGGGAGGGTCTAGCACCATAATATCAATACTGTCCATGACATGGTCTGACCGGTATGGTGGTGACAATATTGGCACAGGGTGGCACTGTACCGGCACTGGTGTGTAAGATACAGTGTATGTTAATAGTGGACTGTGTTGGGACCCATGGGGAGGGTCTAGCACCATAATATCAATACTGTCCATGACATGGTCTGACCGGTATGGTGGTGACAATATTGGCACAGGGTGGCACTGTACCGGCACTGGTGTGTAAGATACAGTGTATGTTAATAGTGGACTGTGTTGGGACCCATGGGGAGGGTCTAGCACCATAATATCAATACTGTCCATGACATGGTCTGACCGGTATGGTGGTGACAATATTGGCACAGGGTGGCACTGTACCGGCACTGGTGTGTAAGATACAGTGTATGTTAATAGTGGACTGTGTTGGGACCCATGGGGAGGGTCTAGCACCATAATATCAATACTGTCCATGACATGGTCTGACCGGTATGGTGGTGACAATATTGGCACAGGGTGGCACTGTACCGGCACTGGTGTGTAAGATACAGTGTATGTTAATAGTGGACTGTGTTGGGACCCATGGGGAGGGTCTAGCACCATAATATCAATACTGTCCATGACATGGTCTGACCGGTATGGTGGTGACAATATTGGCACAGGGTGGCACTGTACCGGCACTGGTGTGTAAGATACAGTGTATGTTAATAGTGGACTGTGTTGGGACCCATGGGGAGGGTCTAGCACCATAATATCAATACTGTCCATGACATGGTCTGAACGGTATGGTGGTGACAATATTGGCACAGGGTGGCACTGTACCGGCACTGGTGTGTAAGATACAGTGTATGTTAATAGTGGACTGTGTTGGGACCCATGGGGAGGGTCTAGCACCATAATATCAATACTGTCCATGACATGGTCTGACCGGTATGGTGGTGACAATATTGGCACAGGGTGGCACTGTACCGGCACTGGTGTGTAAGATACAGTGTATGTTAATAGTGGACTGTGTTGGGACCCATGGGGAGGGTCTAGCACCATAATATCAATACTGTCCATGACATGGTCTGACAGGTATGGTGGTGACAATATTGGCACAGGGTGGCACTGTACCGGCACTGGTGTGTAAGATACAGTGTATGTTAATAGTGGACTGTGTTGGGACCCATGGGGAGGGTCTAGCACCATAATATCAATACTGTCCATGACATGGTCTGACCGGTATGGTGGTGACAATATTGGCACAGGGTGGCACTGTACCGGCACTGGTGTGTAAGATACAGTGTATGTTAATAGTGGACTGTGTTGGGACCCATGGGGAGGGTCTAGCACCATAATATCAATACTGTCCATGACATGGTCTGACCGGTATGGTGGTGACAATATTGGCACAGGGTGGCACTGTACCGGCACTCTGGTGTGTAAGATACAGTGTATGTTAATAGTGGACTGTGTTGGGACCCATGGGGAGGGTCTAGCACCATAATATCAATACTGTCCATGACATGGTCTGACCGGTATGGTGGTGACAATATTGGCACAGGGTGGCACTGTACCGGCACTGGTGTGTAAGATACAGTGTATGTTAATAGTGGACTGTGTTGGGACCCATGGGGAGGGTCTAGCACCATAATATCAATACTGTCCATGACATGGTCTGACAGGTATGGTGGTGACAATATTGGCACAGGGTGGCACTGTACCGGCACTGGTGTGTAAGATACAGTGTATGTTAATAGTGGACTGTGTTGGGACCCATGGGGAGGGTCTAGCACCATAATATCAATACTGTCCATGACATGGTCTGACAGGTATGGTGGTGACAATATTGGCACAGGGTGGCACTGTACCGGCACTGGTGTGTAAGATACAGTGTATGTTAATAGTGGACTGTGTTGGGACCCATGGGGAGGGTCTAGCACCATAATATCAATACTGTCCATGACATGGTCTGACCGGTATGGTGGTGACAATATTGGCACAGGGTGGCACTGTACCGGCACTGGTGTGTAAGATACAGTGTATGTTAATAGTGGACTGTGTTGGGACCCATGGGGAGGGTCTAGCACCATAATATCAATACTGTCCATGACATGGTCTGACCGGTATGGTGGTGACAATATTGGCACAGGGTGGCACTGTACCGGCACTGGTGTGTAAGATACAGTGTATGTTAATAGTGGACTGTGTTGGGACCCATGGGGAGGGTCTAGCACCATAATATCAATACTGTCCATGACATGGTCTGACCGGTATGGTGGTGACAATATTGGCACAGGGTGGCACTGTACCGGCACTGGTGTGTAAGATACAGTGTATGTTAATAGTGGACTGTGTTGGGACCCATGGGGAGGGTCTAGCACCATAATATCAATACTGTCCATGACATGGTCTGACAGGTATGGTGGTGACAATATTGGCACAGGGTGGCACTGTACCGGCACTGGTGTGTAAGATACAGTGTATGTTAATAGTGGACTGTGTTGGGACCCATGGGGAGGGTCTAGCACCATAATATCAATACTGTCCATGCCATGGTCTGACCGGTATGGTGGTGACAATATTGGCACAGGGTGGCACTGTACCGGCACTGGTGTGTAAGATACAGTGTATGTTAGTGGACTGTGTTGGGACCCATGGGGAGGGTCTAGCACCATAATATCAATACTGTCCATGACATGGTCTGACCGGTATGGTGGTGACAATATTGGCACAGGGTGGCACTGTACCGGCACTGGTGTGTAAGATACAGTGTATGTTAATAGTGGACTGTGTTGGGACCCATGGGGAGGGTCTAGCACCATAATATCAATACTGTCCATGACATGGTCTGACCGGTATGGTGGTGACAATATTGGCACAGGGTGGCACTGTACCGGCACTGGTGTGTAAGATACAGTGTATGTTAATAGTGGACTGTGTTGGGACCCATGGGGAGGGTCTAGCACCATAATATCAATACTGTCCATGACATGGTCTGACCGGTATGGTGGTGACAATATTGGCACAGGGTGGCACTGTACCGGCACTGGTGTGTAAGATACAGTGTATGTTAATAGTGGACTGTGTTGGGACCCATGGGGAGGGTCTAGCACCATAATATCAATACTGTCCATGACATGGTCTGACCGGTATGGTGGTGACAATATTGGCACAGGGTGGCACTGTACCGGCACTGGTGTGTAAGATACAGTGTATGTTAATAGTGGACTGTGTTGGGACCCATGGGGAGGGTCTAGCACCATAATATCAATACTGTCCATGACATGGTCTGACAGGTATGGTGGTGACAATATTGGCACAGGGTGGCACTGTACCGGCACTGGTGTGTAAGATACAGTGTATGTTAATAGTGGACTGTGTTGGGACCCATGGGGAGGGTCTAGCACCATAATATCAATACTGTCCATGACATGGTCTGACCGGTATGGTGGTGACAATATTGGCACAGGGTGGCACTGTACCGGCACTGGTGTGTAAGATACAGTGTATGTTAATAGTGGACTGTGTTGGGACCCATGGGGAGGGTCTAGCACCATAATATCAATACTGTCCATGACATGGTCTGACCGGTATGGTGGTGACAATATTGGCACAGGGTGGCACTGTACCGGCACTGGTGTGTAAGATACAGTGTATGTTAATAGTGGACTGTGTTGGGACCCATGGGGAGGGTCTAGCACCATAATATCAATACTGTCCATGACATGGTCTGACCGGTATGGTGGTGACAATATTGGCACAGGGTGGCACTGTACCGGCACTGGTGTGTAAGATACAGTGTATGTTAATAGTGGACTGTGTTGGGACCCATGGGGAGGGTCTAGCACCATAATATCAATACTGTCCATGACATGGTCTGACCGGTATGGTGGTGACAATATTGACACAGGGTGGCACTGTACCGGCACTGGTGTGTAAGATACAGTGTATGTTAATAGTGGACTGTGTTGGGACCCATGGGGAGGGTCTAGCACCATAATATCAATACTGTCCATGCCATGGTCTGACCGGTATGGTGGTGACAATATTGGCACAGGGTGGCACTGTACCGGCACTGGTGTGTAAGATACAGTGTATGTTAATAGTGGACTGTGTTGGGACCCATGGGGAGGGTCTAGCACCATAATATCAATACTGTCCATGACATGGTCTGACAGGTATGGTGGTGACAATATTGGCACAGGGTGGCACTGTACCGGCACTGGTGTGTAAGATACAGTGTATGTTAATAGTGGACTGTGTTGGGACCCATGGGGAGGGTCTAGCACCATAATATCAATACTGTCCATGCCATGGTCTGACCGGTATGGTGGTGACAATATTGGCACAGGGTGGCACTGTACCGGCACTGGTGTGTAAGATACAGTGTATGTTAATAGTGGACTGTGTTGGGACCCATGGGGAGGGTCTAGCACCATAATATCAATACTGTCCATGACATGGTCTGACCGGTATGGTGGTGACAATATTGGCACAGGGTGGCACTGTACCGGCACTGGTGTGTAAGATACAGTGTATGTTAATAGTGGACTGTGTTGGGACCCATGGGGAGGGTCTAGCACCATAATATCAATACTGTCCATGACATGGTCTGACAGGTATGGTGGTGACAATATTGGCACAGGGTGGCACTGTACCGGCACTGGTGTGTAAGATACAGTGTATGTTAATAGTGGACTGTGTTGGGACCCATGGGGAGGGTCTAGCACCATAATATCAATACTGTCCATGCCATGGTCTGACCGGTATGGTGGTGACAATATTGGCACAGGGTGGCACTGTACCGGCACTGGTGTGTAAGATACAGTGTATGTTAATAGTGGACTGTGTTGGGACCCATGGGGAGGGTCTAGCACCATAATATCAATACTGTCCATGACATGGTCTGACCGGTATGTTTTTTTTTTTTTTTTTTTTTTCTATGTGATTGAGGGAGGCAAAAGGCATAACTGCCTATAGCGAGTGCCTCCCCCATAGTTGAAAGAGTGACAGGGCCAAAATCAAGGGACGTTCGAGCCAAAATGCCTGGACACACGGAGCTTGAAGCAATTTAAGTCATAGGAAGAGGGAAAGACTGATTCTGGGAGAGAGTTCCAGAGCTCAGATGTTGAGTAGAAGAAAGTTTGAGAGTAACGTTTCACTCTTGGGTTGGAGAGTTGCACAGAGTAGGGGGGATTGAGTTGCAAGACGGGTACCACGTGCCCTACGTAAAGGAGGTGGTATGCACTGGGATAGCTCTGAGGAACACTGATTATTATAGTAGCGATAGAATAGCGAGAGAGATGCAACATTGCGGCGGAGAGAGAGAGATTGCATAGAGTTGGTGAGTGGACGGGAGTTAATGATACGAAAGGCCTTCCTTTCAACTTTGTCTAGGAGAGCGGTGTGAGAGGAACCTCCCCACACATGTGAACAATACTCAATACAAGGGCGCACTATGCCCCTGTACAGAGCAAGAAGCTGTGCAGGGGAAAAGAACCCCCTAAGGCGGTTGAGCACACCCAGCTTCTGGGAGGCTGCCTTAGCAAGACTGGTAATATGGTCCTTCCAAATGAGAGCAGAAGAAAAAGAGACACCAAGAATATTGAGAGAAGATGAAGGGTTGATTTTTGTATTGTTGAAGAATAAGGGATAGTCCGCTGGGAGATCCTGACGGGTAGATAGATGGAGAAATTGGGTTTTGGAAGCATTAAAGTTAACAAGGTTTTCTCTGCCCCAATTGGAAATAGTATTTAGATCAGAATTTAAGAGTTCTATGGCTTCATTACATTTGTCGTTGAGGGACTGCTGGCTGGGGCGTTCTGAAAAACTAATGGAGTAGTGTAAGGTTGAGTCGTCTGCGTATGAATGGATGGGAATTAAGGTACAGTTAAGGAGATCATTTATAAAAATTAGAAAGAGAATAGGAGATAGGACAGAGCCCTGAGGAACACCGGAGTTTATAGGGTGAGGAAGTGAACAATGGCCGTCCACAACCGCAGCTATGGAACGTCCGGAAAGGAAATTAGAGACAAAGGCACAGATGGAGGGATAGAAACCGAAGGAGGGTAGTTTAGAAATTAAAGATTTATGCCAGACTCTATCGAAGGCTTTCGATATGTCTAGTGCAATAGAAAAAGTCTCACCGAAGTCCCGAAAGGAGGATGACCAAGAGTTAGTAAGATATGAAAGAAGATCACCAGAGCGACCCTTAAGGAAGCCATACTGGCGATCTGAGAGCAGATTATGAGAAGAGAAATGCTTAAGAAATTTGGAAGCAAGAATAGTTTCAAAAACTTTAGAAAGACAAGAGATAAGAGCAATTGGACGATAGTTGGAGGGTTGAGAGCGGTCACCCTTCTTTGGGACAGGTTGAATGTGAGCAAACTTCCAGCATGAAGGGAAGATGTTAGAGGATAGACAGAGACGAAAGAGTTTGCCTAGGCAGGGAGTCAGCACGGAAGCACAGTTTTTGAGAACAACAGGAGGAACACCGTCCGGACCGTATTGTGGTGACAATATTGGCACAGGGTGGCACTGTACCGGCACTGGTGTGTAAGATACAGTGTATGTTAATAGTGGACTGTGTTGGGACCCATGGGGAGGGTCTAGCACCATAATATCAATACAGCCCACAGTCATTGAGTTAAACAATTAATAACAAATAACACTGAACTGACCCTGGTTTTGAAGACGGTAGATAATGATGAGAATCGAGTGATGAGAGATTGTTGTGAGGCGGCCTGATCAGTGGTATCGTAGGTGGCGGTAGTAGCGGTGGTGTTGGCAGTGGTGGTGGTGTTGTTGGCAGCAGTGGTGGTGGTGTTGGTAGGGGACAGTCGAGGGCAGGCTGGACACTCTTGGGGGTTGTGCTCTGATAGGCTCTCTGATAAGCTCTCTGATAGTAGTTCGTGGAGGGCTGTAAATAACAGGATAGATTAGAACGTAGTATTATTTTTGTTTTTTTCCAGACACCTTAATTCCCGAGATGATGTGACCATGAACATTAGGCGTTTGTCACGAATCGCTAGGTCAAGTTGTCCTGGCTTAACATCTACCAATAAGTAACACCCCGTTCTTGACATTTATCAATCATCAATTACAAACCCCAATGTACTTGAATAAACTAATGAAAGCATGTGGTCCTTCCGGGATTCGAGCTCGGGACACCACATCCAGAACATAAGCATCTAATCCATTACACCACCAACACAGTTTAACATAGAACATAGTTGATCACTGTAAATGAGTGCATAAATGTCTGATGGCCATGGCAAAAACTCCATCCACGCCCCATTGCCCAGATATCCTCCACTGCCCGCTACACAGTGCTACTTCCACTGCAGGTCTTCCTCGATTTACGATTGGGTTACGTTCCTGAAAACCCGATCTTTAATGGAAAAATCGTATATGAACCCTAAAATTAATGGGGTAAATGGGGATGTGTTCTGGGACCAGCCAAAACCCAAACCCAAACACCTAAAAACCCTATAATAATATTGTAAATCGGGGCACCGGATAGTGAGGGAGACCTGTACTGTATGTGAAGTCAGACCTTTAGAACTGACGGTGCAGTTGTTACCGCCATACACTCCCTTGATTGACAGGGCTATAGTGTGCCCTTGTTACAGGGACTTTACTGGGCATTTACCACAAATTGCTAGACCGAGCCGCCCAAACTCTTGCTGTCTATCCTCTTTTGAACTTTCACCTTGCTGTTTTGGACTTTATCCGAAAGAGCGGACAAGTCTGGATCAGATAAGTAGCAAAGTCTAAGGTATTTGGAAGCCTAAGGTCTAAAAGAGAAGGGCTTTACTGAACTACTGCTACTATTATCATTACAACTACTAAATATTATTTGTATTATCATTAGGCTATTACTATGATTATTAGCACAAAAACAAAAATAACACTAATCATATTATCACAAACCTACCAATTAACTTACAAATAAACCTAACTAATTAAATCAATTAAACTAATAAATACATGTGATACTCCAAGGATTCGAGCCTAGGATACTCACACCAAATTCCATGCACTAACCATTACATTATCAACACAACAATAAGAAGCACAACTAACCCAGATATCCTCCCTTGGCTAGACTGACAAGGGCGGTGTTCCTCTGTAGAAAGGACGCACACACCATATGTACGTACTGGTCCTGGTGTACACGCCCGGACCCTAACAGACACAGATGGTGACCACAGCCGGGGGTGTTGGTACTGAGGGCTTGGCGTTGGGCTAGAAACAAACCTTGGACCGCTGTTTGGAAGCTGGCTGGTTGTTGGAGCATCTGGAGAGAATACGCACCCAATTATTTGTTATTATGTAAAAATTGCAAAATAAACAAACCAAAACAGAGAAGACATAATATAAAGACTGAGTAACTGTGTAATAATAAACCTTGGACCGCTGTTCGAAAGCTGGCTGGTTGTTGGAGCATCTGGAGAGAAAATATACCCAAGTGAGATGATGTATATGTCAGAGTGTGTGTAAGAAATAATAGGAGTGTGGGTCAATGTGTATGATAAAGTTACAAGGTAGGGTTGCTATATCAAGAAATAGTGGTAAGAGTTGTGTTAGCGGGCGTACTGTCTGCTTTGTTTACATAGTCGCACGCTCGCAGTTACATTCGCGTTGAGAGAAAGAGAGGGGGGGGGGGGGGGGGGGGGGGCAAAACCCCTCTCAACCCACGGCCAGGTGTTGGGTAAATTGATTTGTTACCGGCTGTGGGATACAATAATGGGTTGAGGGGCACTATGCCCCCATCATCCCCCATGACTTATTGTCATCATCATATATATTACCAGCAGAGGCAAATAACAGCAGTCAAATTAGACGTGAATGTAACTGCGAGCGTGCGACTATGTAAACAAAGCGGATGGTACTTCCGCTATCACAACTCTTACCAAAATAGTAAATAGCAAGATATAGTAAATAGAAATGTAAAACTTGCATAACAAACAAACCAAAACAGGAACGGCACAATATAGAATTATCTTGTTTTGGGTTTGTTACCGGTATACCAATATCAATAGAGGAACTAAGAGACCAAATATACTGACCAGTCCAGCGTCGAGATGGAAGGCGTTGGGTAGATGTCCGGCGTTGTACTGTTCCGCTGGTCGACAGTCAATCAGGAAGAACTGAACCTGGGGATACATGAAGGGACACATGTGAAAGAAATATAAACCGCATCTAGTTAGATAAATGGATGGGTAGCCTAGATAAACAGATAAACAGATAATCAGACAAGACCGGGCTGTCGGCGGGGGCGGTGGACTCATCACCCTGGTACACAAAGAAATATCATACATAGTAACCAGTGTACAAACCAAATCACTCCTCCCCCCAAATGATAACACAACAGAAATACAGTCAATTAAAATACGCACTGGCAACAACTCCAACATAACCATCATAAACACATACATCCCTCCCCAAACATCCCCTACAGTACCAAATGAATACAGACCACACTTACAACACATCACAAACACCCCACACACCCCACACATCATCCTGGGTGGTGACTTCAACGCCAAGACGTCGGCCTGGTTTGTCGACAACCCCGACACAGACAGAGGGCTGGTACTACAAAACCAAACCGATAACCTCATCATCCTTAACGACATCCATCAACATACCCATATTCCTCACCAAGCCCTCTATAACCCATCATCTCCAGACATCACCTTTTGCTCCCCAGAACTCGCCCCCACAACATCCTGGAGGGATCATTATCACCACCAAAACCAGACTCACCCCAGCTAGCCACAAACACACATACACCAATTATAAAAGAGCTAACTGGGAAGCATTCACAAATGAGACAGAACAACACTTCACAACTCTAAACAGTACACCCATCACTAACATCAACAATGCTGTACACATACTCAATAAAACTATCCAAAACGCTGACAAGAAACACATTCCAAGAGGTAACAGAAAAAGACACAACCCCAACTTCACACCAGAAATTCAAAACCTCATCAGACAACGCGACATACTGAAACACTCCCCAGCACCCCACACACAAGACATCACACAACAAATTCAAGCACTCAACACCCAAACTAACAACAAAATACAAGAACAACAAAAACTAAATTGGAATAACTTCCTACAAACACTTGATCACAAAACAAACCCCAAAAAACTATACAAAACACTAAACAGCATCACACTTTCCAACAGCAACACAACACAATCACATGCTGCAATCACAACAACAGACTCTACTCCTTCATGTAAACAACAAGCAAACACTCTCATCAATCACTTTTCACATGTCAGCCACCTAAAACCTCACAAAGACGACCGACGTGTCATCCGACGTAAGAGACAATTCCCCACAGACCCTGACTATACACCCTTCACCAATCACCAGACAAAGCATATCATCAACAATCTCAAGCACTCACCCGCCTGTGGCCTAGACAACATAAGCAACATACACCTCAGACACCTGGGACCACAAGGCATACAAGCACTCACTAACATATCAAACTACAGCTATTCACACAACACAATACCAGACATTTGGAAGCATGGTATCATCATCACTTTCCCCAAACCCAACAAAGACCCCACGCTACCCTCCTCGCACCGCCCCATCACACTCCTTTGCTCCCCCTCCAAAGTCATGGAACGCCTAGTATTACAACTAATTACACCTGACCTACCCCTAGCTCCAACACAACATGGCTTTAGGCCACTGCACTCCACAAACACTCTTCTCACAGACCTTACACAAAGAGCTTTCGACGGCATCAATTCAGCTAGACCACCACACAGATCACTATTAGCCACACTCGACATTAGTAAAGCCTTCGATGCCATCCCCCGCCACAACCTAACAAACAAAATCTACAACACAAACATGCACAACAACACAAAACGGTGGCTGGCCAACTTCCTAGCAGGCAGATGTGCACACGTATCTTTTGCCGGTCAGTCATCTAAAATCAGAAACTTTCCAAACGGAGTCCCACAAGGATCCGTCCTATCGCCCGCACTCTTCAATCTGTACATGCACGATATAACTACACCCAATACGCCCCAAATAAACTTAGCCTCCTATGCAGATGACATAACACTCACATGCACACACCATGACCCAAAAAGAGCAACAGATCTCCTTCAACCCTATCTCAACACACTACATGGCTGGTGCACTACAAACAGACTTAATCTAGCCCCAGCCAAATCCACCGCAACCCTGCTCACAAGTTGGACAGGAGAACACGAATACATCCCTCAACTCACCATAAACAACACACCCCTAACACATACACACACACCCAAAATCCTAGGAGTAACATATGATACTCATATGACATTCAAACAGCACACCACAAACATTAAAAAGAAACTGACACCCAGACTTAACGCCCTCAGGTCACTTGCTCACACAAAATTTGGACACAACAAAGAAACTACCACCACAGTATATAAACAATACATAAGATCAGTGATGGAATACGCAAGCCCAGCCTGGGCTTCTAACCTAGCTGAAACACATCATAAGACCTTACAGACTATTCAAAACAAAGCCCTGAAGATCATTACAGGCTGCACAGCTACTGCACCCACAGATCACCTACATCAAGAAACCAAAATCCTCAAAGTCAAAGACCATCTGGACATGAGAGGCACTCAATTCCTGGCAGCAGCCTCCACGAACCAAGACCACCCACTAAACTACATGGCAACACACCCACAGACACCAAGAAATATCAAAACAACACCCAGCACACGGTATCACACACAATTATTGTCCTCTCTCCCTCCCTGCCCACCCCGAACCAACATCCAGAAGCACATCCATACTCATATCTCTCACCGATCCATCCACTCACTCACAGTCAACACAGCTGCATGCACGACCTCCCGAAATCCATCCTTCCGAATCCTCCCTTCCTCGCGAGGACAGAGTCCACCTGGCCAGGCTGAGATGCGGACACCATCCAGCTCTCCTGAGCTATCAGAAGAGACTGGATGACTCCGTTGTCGACGCCTGCCCGGGATGTAACACAGCACCCCATACCATTAAACACATCATAGAAGACTGCATTTCACACAACCACTTACGCCAACAACACAATCTACACTCAATGAGAGCTCTGTGGGAAAGCCCGATCGGGGCCATGGCCTTTCTCAGGGACTCGGGGCTGTTCGGCCAGGCAGCTTAGGGAACAACAACAACAACAACAACAACAACAGAAGTTGAGCTAATGCCTTGATATACAATGTAAAACACATTCGCCTTTCGCATTTTTCGCCCATCGCATTCACCTCGCGAGTCAAAAGGTGCCATCGTACGTCTATACATACAATACACGAAATGGTTTAGCGTCGCCCATTACCCATTAGTATATGGGGCAGTTCGGCCAGGTAGCTTAGGGAACGACAACAATAACAACCCATTAGTATAGCAATTTTAAGACCTTTTGTGCCATTTAGGTGTGAATTTTTCTGGCGAGAAATAGCAAGCCTATAATTTAGGAGGAACCGTTCATTATTCTAAAAGTAGGATACAAAGTGTAAAACCAACCTGATCTTCATCCTCTGGTTCCTAAAGAGTATCTCCTGCACTGATCCTCCTCCTCCTATGATTACTCAAAAGAATACTCAGAGAAGGAAAGAATAAAGAGAAAAAGAAAGAGAAGAGAGAAAGATACATAGATAAGTTGCTGAGAGAAAGAAATAATATAGAAAAAGACAGAAAAAAGAAAAAAGAGAAAGATACAAGTTAAGTCATGCTATGACTTAAATTGTTTCACACTCTGTGTACCAAGACATTTTGGCTCGAACATTCCTTGATATTGGCCCTGCCACTCATTCAACTCTGGGGGAGCCACTCGTCACAGCCAGTTTTATCTTTTGTCTCCCTCATCCAAATAAAAGAAAAATATAAGAAATATATATAATAATGTAAAACTTGCAAAATAAACAAACCAAAACAGGGGCGACACAATAAAACGACAAAAGAACTAATAAAAGTGATATAAAAACCAACCTGATCTTCATCCTCTGGTTCCTCAAGCGACTGTAGTAACTCTTGTGCTGAGACTGGTAGACAGAGGGCCTGGGAGAGCGGTAGATCTCCCACTGTGGCCTCTGTGCTGCCGCCTCCCAGATACACACACCCAAAGATTACTGTCATGAAGTCCTGCGTGGGAGAAACACACATGATCTGTCAGCGTATAGGTGTGAAACCTCTTAAAATGATTGTCGAAGGCGCTGGGTTGATAAATTATGTGTAGCCAATATACTGTATATATCAATTTATAGGCAATATACTGTACTGTATACTGTATACTGATTTATATAATTCTTTACACCAATAACCCCCCCAAATGAATTTAATGAAAACATATATCTAGGCACACTCAAGACACAAATCCTGGCCTAAATTGAACCCCCTAATAGCAAAATAAATATTCTAGAAGTAAGTATTACATTATGTTAAGAATTAATGATAAGATTCAATTCAGTTTGGGATAACTTTGAAAACTTTTGGCAACGATTTACGTTCTAGAGTGTCCGGCCATAGATGAGCCCACAACTGACCTCTCTGAATGTGGCTGGAGTCCGGACGATGTAGTAGCGGGCCAGGGAGCAGAAGTCTTGAGCATCATCCACACTCAGACCACCGGGGGCTTGGTTCAAGGTCTTTACTATGTTCTCAACACTCTCACCTTTCATACCCAACAGTTGGTCTCTGTGGGGGGGAGTTAAACTTAAATGAAAAACTTTGAGTGCATGATTAGATTTATTTCCAGTATATATTCGATAAATGGATATAAAATCGTGGCCATGTACTTAACCTTTAACTGTCTTGGTGGTGTTGTTGTTGTTGTTTTTCCCCAAGCTGCCTGGCCGAACAGCCCCAAGGCCCCGAGCAAGGCCAAGGCCATAACCGAGCGCCCCCACAGAACCCCCCCTAAAGCCTGGGTGACCGAAGCCACTCCATGGCGGGGAGCTGTCTTGGTGGTGTAGTGGTTAGTGTTTAAGATCTGTATGTGGTAACCCAGGTTCGAATCCCGGGAGAATCACATTCTCTCATTAATTTCATTTGGTGGTTATTGGTGTTAAGAACTATGTTAAAAATAATGAAAAAACTCTGTGTCTTTATATAAGTGTGAGTGTGTGTTTGTTTTGATTTCCCAGTACTGTATGTGCGTGTTGCCTTTTAGAGAATGGGTGTGTATGTGTAGTTGTGCCTTTATGTACGTATGGTCATGTCTGTAATTCTGAAGGTGGCATCGAGATGCGAGATATCAAGATGAGATTGATAAGAGATATGTGAGCCTACTGTATAGTGTAAAGGACATCACCGGTACTGAAAGTGTTAACAGAAAGGATACTACAATTCATAATATGCTACTTGTGAAAAATGAATCAATCTTTATTTATGGTTATACTGTACTTCATTCATAGAGAACAAAATATGTATGTATGTACTCAGGCCCATTTCCCATTTTTTTTTCTTTTCTGGGGGTGGCCGACTCGAGACAGAGCCCGATCAGGGACAATACAAAAAATAAAAATAAAAAAGTGTCTAACCTTGCATTAACGACGACAACCAGAGCCAAGAAGAGCACAAAGAATGGGTCTCTCTCCTGGAAGTATATGTCCCACAGCGACGTCACAGCGTCCAGGCTACACACGCTGGCAAACGCACTACGAACCTGTAACAATAAATGTGTAGTTTTAACCAAACATGCACCTGAGAAAATATACCCACAACTTTACCCTGAGACCCCCCTTCAAGCTAAGTACCCGGTAGTGCGGTTTAAAACCATGAAATGATACCTGTTACAGAGATCGCCACCTGTAAGTAGCAACGATTAGTGTGTCGCCCATCGGTAATTTGTTTAGGGTTTATTCCCCTAGATGGGTTGCCTGCCAAGGCTATCGAGTCCCATCCACCCGGAAACACCCCTTTCAGATACCAGGGGGACTGCTATCACCAGAGACACCCCTATCACAGGGGGACCGCATAACACCAGAGACACCCAATTACATTATAGGGGACGAATGGAGGAGGGAATGTACCCGAACTCTTCAGGTGAGCCCAGGGACCCTGACTCATGATGTGGTTCTTACCACCATGCACTCCCTGCTTAAGAGCTGGGCTAGGGTGGGTGCCCTGATGAATCAGGGACTTCAGGGAACAGTTACCACAGATTCCTAGATTGCACCATCCACCAACAACACTGTTGTCTGTCAATAACACACACTGGCTGGACCCAGACTCCAACCATAGACCTCAAGGTTTGTAGGCCAGTGCTCAACCAACCGCGCTACGGCCTGTGGTCAGCCGGGTGGGTTAATGGCAACCAGGAGAACACAAAAATAACGTCATTGTGCTAAAGAGGTCGAGCATTAATATAACTCACCCAGGACTTAGCGTAGATATCTGGTGTAATTTTGCGGGAATCGAGGAAGGTAGATAACTCCGGGTCGTGGTAGAGTAACAGTAGACGCAGTAGATGGTAGACTGGGGCACCCTCACTGGTTTCTCTATGGAGGGAAGAGGTACTGTATTTACTAAACTGAGAGTTATCGGTAAGCTATGGGGTTAGATGTATTCATTTCAAATACAGTACTGTATTCCCTATCCTAATATTTGTATTCGTTCATCCTATGACTTAGGCTGTTTTAAACTTTGTGTGTCCAGGCATTTTGACCCCAACATACATTGAATTTAGCTCTGTCAATTTTTTTGGCTTTGGGGGAGACACTCATTACAGGCAGCCTGTCTTTTGTCTCCTTTAAACACAGAAAAAATTAGAAGAGAGAGAGAGAGAGAGAGAGAGAGAGAGAGAGAGAGAGAGAGAGAGAGAGAGAGAGAGAGAGAGAGAGAGAGAGAGAGAGAGAGAGAGAGAGAGAGAGAGAGAGAGAGAGAGAGAGAGAGAGAGGAGAGAGAGAGAGAGAGAGAGAGAGAGAGAGAGAGAGAGAGAGAGAGAGAGAGAGAGAAAATAAGAGAAAATAAGAGAAAACAAGAGAAAACAAGAGAAAACAAATGAGAAAACAAGAGAGAAAACAAGAGAGAAAACATGAGAGAAAACAAGAGAGAAAACAAGATAGAAAACAAGAGAAAACAATAGAGAAAACAATAGAGAAAACAAGAGAGAAAACAAGAGAGAAAACAAGAGAGAGAAAATAAGAGAGAGAGAGAGAGAGAGAGAAAACAAGAAAGATATAATGCAAGAGAAATGTTGTTGCTTTCCATTTGTCTTATACTGTACAGTACAGTGTTCTCAAAGTGTCATTCTAAATGCACTCACCTAGGAACAAACTTCTCCAATATCTGCTCAAAACACACATAGATCTGCTCCTTGGACATCTTACAAGCAAGGAGGGGCAGAAGGATCTCAGCCCAGAGCCGCGTGGGGTCGTAGCGCAGGTGGCGGCTCTTGCAGTAGTGGGTGAACACGGATTCCACGTCGCTGATCACCGATATTTTGTCGTCTTCCTCGTTGCCTAGTTTATCTGTGTGGAAAGAAGTGACAATATTTAACTGACTGCGGGTAACATGTATCGCCCCATTTAGCCTACTGTTTTAAAACGTTTCGCCCCATTGAGAAAAAAAAATCAGCCCACTATTTCAAGACATTTCGGACCATTTACCTGACTATTTTTCCTGGCGAACAATAGTAAGCCTGCATTCTTGAGACAGCTATCTAAATTTGTACATTTATTGGTGCCAGAGTACAGTTACATAGATAGATAGAAAATGGAGGGACTATGCTTTTGTTTGACACCGTGTTTATGACCTAGATGTGTGTGAATTTGTGTTTTGTTTTTGTGTGTTCGCTGTTTTCTGTTGTGTTTTGTGTTGTCCCTATTCTTGCTCTGTCTTGAGTTGGCCAGTCCCAGAAAAAATGTAAAAAAAAAATATCTATCTATCTATCTATATGCTCAGGCCCAATCCCCATTTTGGGGGTAGCCGACTCAAGACAGAGCAAGAAGAGGGAAAACACAAAAACAACATAAAACAACAAATAAACACAGATAAAAAGCACAAACTCACACACATCCAGGTCACCCAGAAGACCCAGAGACCAAGGTCACCAAGGTCGCTCCAGCACTCCCCCGGCCCCCGACCACCCGGAGAGCTTCCGATCTCGGCAGGCAGACACGCAGCGGAGCCAAAGCCACAAGCCCCCCCACCACACTTCCAGGCGCACCTTTCATATTAATCGTCTCCCCGGGCCAGGCGCCTGATGGACTATTATCTAGTCCAACTTGCGCCCGACCCCTTACTCCAAATGACCACGTGTTCACTCAACTATTCACAAGCATTCTCCATTCACTCCTGTCCACCACCACTTCCCCTGCCTGATCTATAGTCATTCCTCTATCATCCAAACCCTTTCTTACACAGTCTCTCCATCTCAATGGGGGTCTTCCTGCCCTTCTATCTTCCCTTGTACCTGACTCACATATTCTCTTTGTAAGCCTTTCATCTCCCATTCGTTCAACATGACCATACCAGCTCAGCACCCTTCTGTCCACTCTGGCTGACATTTGTTCCTGCTGTCCCACTCTCCTACGTATCTCTTCATTCCTCAATCTGTCTCTACGAGTAACTCCACACATACTCCTCAAGCAGCTCATCTCCATCACATCCAGCCCTCTTTTCTCCATTTTCTTCAGAGCCCATGTCTTTCTTCAGAGCCCATGTCTCAGCCCCATACATCACTGCTGGCACAACAATTCCTTGATACAGTGCACTTTTTACTTTCACTCCGAGATTTCTCGTCTTCCACATACTTCCCATTGCTCCGAAAACCTTCCTTCCTTCACACACTCTCTGTTTTACCTCCACTTCCATACCTCCACTCCTGCTTATCGTTCCTCCTAGATATTTAAAACACTCTACTTGTTCCAATATTTCCCCATCCAGCCTCACATCTAGATTCACCCTATGCACTCCCCTATTACACACCATTACTTTACTTTAAAAAAAAAAGATAAAATACAATAAAAATAAGAATAAAAATAAAGAGTGAGAACGGAGAAATGGATAGGCGACGAGCAGGGAGGTTTTAGGAAGGGAAGAGGATGTGTAGATCAGATTTTTACCCTGAATTTTGTTGTGGAGAAGTATCTGGAGAAGAAACAAAAGGTGTATGTTGCCTTTATGGACTTGGAGAAGGCCTACGACAGAGTGGATAGAGAAGGTTTGTGGAAAGTACTTAGAATATACGGAGTAGAGGGCAAGTTGCTGAAAGCAGTGAAGAGCATGTATGAGGGTGCAAAGGCGGCAGTACGTGTGGAGAGTGAGCAGAGCGAGTTCTTTGACCTGAATGTTGGTTTGAAACAGGGGTGTGTGATGTCCCCTTGGTTGTTTACTGTATATATGGATGGAGTCATGAAAGAAATACTATCAAGAGCAGTGGATGTTGGTGTATCGCTGAAAAGGGAGGGAATTGAGTGGAAGCTACCTATACTGCTGTTTGCGGATGATACAGTTCTGATGAGTGATAATGAATGGGAGTTGCAGGGTCTGGTAAATGAGTTTGGAACAGTGTGCGAAAAACGGAATTTGAAGGTAAATACGGGGAAGAGCAAGGTTATGGTCTTCGAAAGGGGTGAAGTCACAGAGTGTGAGGTAAAGCTGAACGGTCAGGCTATGGAGATCGTCAACTCTTTTAAGTATCTGGGCAGTGTGTTGAGTAAAGATGGGACTATGGATGAAGAGGTGCGGGAGAGGGTACAACAGGGGAAGAGGGTTGTAGGAACGCTAAAAGCAGTAACAAGAAATAGGGTGGTCAGTATGGAAGTGAAGAAGTCCTTGCATGACAGTGTGGTAATCCCGACACTGACTTACGGAAGCGAAGCATGGACGTTGGTTGAGAGACTCAGACCAAGAGTGAGAGCAGTGGAAATGAATTACTTAAGGAGTGCGTGCGGAGTTACATGGAGGGATAGACAGACTAATGAGGAAGTAAGAAGGAGGTGTGGTGTGGAGGTAGATGTGCTGGAAAGTGTGAAAAGGAACAACTTGAGATGGTTCGGCCATATGGAACGTATGGAAAGCGAGAGAATGACTAAGAGGGTGTACGAGAGCGAGGTGGAGGGACAGAGGGGGAGAGGTAGACCGAATATGAGGTGGAAGGATGGAGTGAGGAACTACATGAACGAAGGCGGTGCTGGTTGGGGGGAGGGGCGTCGACTGACTGGGGACAGAGGTGCATGGGGGCGGTTCGTTCGTGGCCACCCCTTCGGGGATCACGGCGTCAGGCAATAGATAGATAGATAGAATAAAAATAGGAAAAGTAGGGATTGGGCCTGAGCATATAGATAGTGTTTATGTGCATACTGTACCAAGAGTTTGTTTACATACCGACCAAGAGGCGACAGTCCTCCCTAACCACGCTCTGCTCCTGGAGATCAAATATCTCGTCAAAATGTGTGAAGTTGTTGACTCGACTCCCACCCAGGCAGGTGGACCAGATCTGTCGGACAAAGGTAACTATTAACCCCTTCAGCACGATGACGTAATCTTCATCATATTCTGGTTACCATTAGACAGTTTTCGGGATGGATGTAGTTACCGGGTGTACCACTACCGACATAAAACATGAATCATCTATAAATACCGTACTTATAATAAAATAAATACTTATAAATCTATAATACTGTACTAGGTTAGGTTAGGTTAGGTTGTTTGGTTAGGGTAATGTATTTTTGTATCCAAAGGCAGTCAAAATAGACGGGAACATGATGGTGAGCGTCCGCGTAGTGTAAACAAGACGGGCGGTACACCCGGTAACTACATTCTTGCCCAATTTTCTTTACCTTATTACTTACCTCTAGGAGTCCAAGGGGTAAAAATGATCTCAGAAAACCCTTTAAGTATCATAGAATCTTCTAGTTTAAGCCAGAAACAATGGTAAAAAGGCGTCACCGTACTGAAAGGGTTAACCAGTTCAGTACGGGTCATGCCATTATTCCTTATATTGTGGCTATTATTAGCAAGGTGTCAAATCGGAGCAATTTTGTATGAAGACCTGAATCAATATGAGAAGGAATACAAGAAATTAACATGAAAGAGCACTATTTTGGCTATTTTAGCACTTCTCAACACATAATTTGAACTATAAACCATAATTTTATCTAAATTGCATATACATTAATCAAGACTAAACATAATGGACTCGGGACTTGGGTTTCATTTGACACCCTGAATATATTTGACCATTTTATGCAGCTTAGGAAGGATGTTTTGCTACCTTTGCTGTTTCTTACAATTCTCTCTCTCTCTCTCTGCCATACCTGTGCTCTATGTTCCTCCGGTAAAGGTCTGCCCCGAGTGATGCTGATAATCTCATGGTCGTCGGCACCATCGTGTAGCGCCGCCTCCAATGCCAGCAACCTGAAAATACCATGCCAGTCACTTACAACACATATCCACAATCAATGAAATGTTTTACACAATATATAAAGATTGTTATTTGTGCACTGAAAGTCAGAGATAGGGATTAGGGCTATTGCCGCCGTTTACCGGTACATATACTTTTCAGATTTGGTGGTGTAATGGTTAAGGTGTCTAAAAATCTGTGTGTGATAACCCTGGTTCGAATCCTGGTGGATCACATTATATGCTTTCATATAATTTCATTGGAGGTGTTTGGTGTTGTGGTGAAATTAATAAAAAATAGATTACATAGTATATACCGAACCCAGGCACATAGCCTATCCCATAGCTGGGGATGGCCGACTCGAGATAGAGCTTGAACTGAAATTACATTTAAAGTTCCAATTCTGACCGTAATCTGACGGTCTGGGAGTGGGACCACTTTTGCGTTCCCTCGCCCCTTTCTGTCTCATCTAGTATTAGTAGGTGAATTTTACAATGGGAGGATTCCTAGCCTCCCGCCCAAATTAGTATAGGAAAAGAAACAGACACAAACAGCTAAGGTTGGATAGAAACCTCGCAGCCTATTTTTCATGTTTTTTTCCTCCAGATTTTGAGAAATGGTTTTAGTTATAATTCCAACATGGGATACAAGATGGGTTGCAGGACCTCTCTCTCCCCCCCCCCCCCCCCCCACAACTCATTGAAATTATCAGCTGCTCAGCAAGGGGTAAATATCGAGGTAAGATCCTGTGTAGTGGGAGGAACTGTTTTTCAGATGCCACATTGAACAATATCTTTAACCTAACCTAACCTAACCTAACCTAACCAAAACCTAACCTAACCTAACCTAACCAAAACCTAACCTAACCTAACCTAGTACTGTATATTAGTGGACTATTTATGAATGTAAAATGTAAACATATATTGTAATATTACCAAATTATTGAGATATAAGTACAGGTCCTCCCGCTACACAGGATTATACCAATATCGATTATAGGCCTACTCCATAAGGAAGACTTTTGTAAACAGTGAGGACGTCCAAAGGAGCTCTGAGAGGGATGGGAGTTGGGACTGTGCGCTTTTTCCGGTAATATCGGGTTTTATAAATGTGATCAAAAAAATCATTCTCCCACAGTGGATCAGGGCCTAGCCTATAGGCTACATGAGTAGGCCTACAGTATAGCCTAGCCTAAAGATTCCATACACCTGCAGTGTCCCTAATAAATTATGATAATTATAGGGAATAGGCTCGCGGCCTAATTACTGTATACATAATTTATTAGGGACAATGTAGGTCTATGAAATCCTTAAACTGTACTCATGTATAATCCACTGTGGGAGAATAATTTTGATCACATTTATAATACCCGAATTTAATAGAAAAAACGCCCATTCTAATCAATCTCAAGAGCTCTTTCGGACATCCTCACTGTTTACAAACGCCTTTTTTATGCAGTATAATCGATATTTACCCCTTGCTGGCAACATAGATGACAATTTCAAATTTTCAATAATTCATGGGGGGGTGAGGGGGGGGGGCTCAGTCCATCATGTATCTCACATTGGAATTACACTGTATAACTAAAACCATAAAAACACTCATTTCTCAAAATCTGGAGGAAAAAACATGAAAAATAAGGGTGCGAGCCTATTCCCTATAATTACCTAAATTATTTAAAATATGGCAGCCGTGGCAGCGAGTCTTTCCAAATATCCGGTAAAATTCTAGATCCGGTTTCACAGCGAATTTTTTGTTTTTTGTTTTTGTTTTTCTCAGTTTTCCTTAATATACAGTGTTGTTTTATACCAAGGACTGGCGGAAATGAGTATTTACCCATTATCCAACAATCTAAAAACACGGCCCCCACTGGTGGGAAGGGTTATGAAATAATGAAGATCAGGGAAATTGTGGGGTAAAACACGAAAATAAGGGGTAATATTAGCCTAACCTAACAACCTTACCTAACCTAACCTAGTATATTAGGTGGGGGATGCCGCCCCGAGTCCCCACCCCCCCGCTGGTATGGTATTAAAATAATAAAAGATTGACGGTCGCTGAAAAAATAATCAATGAAGTCTACAGTATTTACTCCGCAATCTTCAGCTTTGGCTATGGATAGCCTAACAGGAGGTAAATATTAACTTTTTCACAGTACAGTAATTATAATTACATTTGCGCCGCTACTGACCGATATAGGAATGAAGTAGGTTATGGTATATAATAATAGGCCTAATAATAATAATAATAGGCCTAATAATAATAATATTTATTCAGTTAGCAATTTACAGAGTTGGTACCACATGACGAATGTATATAGGCCTAAGATATATAAATTGATGAGTGTGCTGTGAAACCGGATCTAGAATAATACCAAATATCCTAATTATTATAGGCCTAGGCTAGGCCTAGTCTAGTGTAGCTTTAAAAAAAAAAAAAAAAAAAAAAAAAAAAAAAAAGTAGCCTAGCCTAGGCTATAAAAAAAAATCAGCTGTTCTAGGCTATGTAATATAACCTATTGATATATAGGCCTAGGCCTATGTGAATTCTGAAAGTTAGTGCTGATAATAATTTGTGGATTAGGGCCTAGCCTACTGTACGCTGCGAGTGATGGAGTGCCTTCTGGATAATTACCGAAGCGTCTAATATTATCACCGAACTAATGGAGTGGAAGTCTTAAAATATCTCCAACCTAATGGAGCGAGACCGGGAAAGTCCAAAAAGAACACCCTCAGACCAAATAGCAATGAAAAACCCACACTAAAATCAAGTGACGTGTAGGCTACAAAAACTTCGCAATGTTTTCCCGCCTTTATTTCCACTTTTCGAGACCATTAAGCATCAATAAACACAAAATAATATATACTAGATAAGTAATAGGTATTTTGGTGATGGTATTGTGGCTTATCAGAGCCCAGGGAAGAAGACAAATGGCTAAATATGACGAACCAAGTGCTGTCCTCCTCCATGTTGTTCAGTGTTGCCAGATCCTTGAAATAACAACAACATTCATTTTGACAGTTGCTATAATAAGTTTCATCTAATATATATATTTTCTTACGTTTATAGAATAATAAATCGCATGGCTAAGTAATTATCATGTGGTATATTTACTTTAATACATGTAATCTTTATAATGACCCGAGAAAACATTGTCAAAGTGATACGTATTAAAGGTCTCGGGAATATGAGTGTCTGGTAACACTGTCTATCGTTTCGTACCCATACCATTTCCCGATTCAGTCATTTCCTACACGGGCCACTTCGTACCCGAAACGATTTGCACAGCCCATTCCCCCACTAGGCTCCTCTCATGGTCTCAGGCAATATGCGAGAGTTGTGGGGGGATTCACTTGACTATAGAATTAACAAAAGTGGCCGCCACAGCAGATTAGCAAATATAGCCTCCACTATATAGTTTTGTTTTCTCAGTTGATGGTAGATTGCCATATATTCTTCTTAAATACTGGGATATTACAAAGATTTTGTAGCAAAATATGTTCCTGATTACGAAAGCGTGGCAATAAAATGATGCAGAGACAGAGTAGTTTCATATTTTGGCATTAAGTAACGGGTTATCCGCTGCTTAGGGATTCAATTTGCCATCAGCTGGAAATACATCGGTAAATCTAGTTATACTACCCCTCCCCCACCTCCCCCCTTCAAAACACGCCTTTTAGC
The DNA here is from genome assembly GCA_032716605.1 of Paralithodes platypus. Lineage (NCBI taxonomy): Eukaryota > Metazoa > Arthropoda > Malacostraca > Decapoda > Lithodidae > Paralithodes > Paralithodes platypus. The sequence goes on along the minus strand of CM064502.1, from coordinate 59,007,061 downwards.
GTGTTTTTGGATGTTTCAGCAGACGCGGAAACTGGAAAAAAACGTATTTTGATAAATTAAAATGTAAAACTTGCAAACTAAACAAACCAAAATTGGGACAAGGACAATATAAAGTCAAATCAAATTATCAAAATCGCTATGTGGAAACAACGCTTACTAAAATGAAAACTATTAAATAAAAGAACACAATCCACCAAATAGGGTGTACATTACTACATGAGCAAGTTAATCTGTTTCCCAAGCAAACTAATCGCACATATAACAACGCACTATCGCAAACAAATTATCACCAACCAAATACGAGTTTTTCAGGTAATTTGTTGTTGTTTTTTATTTTTTAGTTGATATAAAGTGTTGTTTAATACCGAGGACTGTCGCATTTTATTATTTTTATTATTAGCCTAACCTAACCTAACTTAACCGTAAACTAACCTGTCTCGCGACCGGTCTAAACCCAGCTCACGTTCCCTGTGTATGGGTGCGCGACGGTCTAAACCCAGCTCACGTTCCCTGTTTATGGGTTCGCGAAGGTTTGTAATACTTCAATGTACCTATTACAAGTCAAATATACATTTCCACGCATCATCAAACCATACTAAGTCTACTACTAATAATATTAACCCATTAGTACCAACAGAATAGCGACAAAATAGGGGTAGTATAACTGTAGATTTATCAATACATCAACTACTGTATAGAGGGTGACTAGTCAAGGATTTTGTGGTGTGACTGTACTCTATAATAAACATATCGCCCTGGAGTCAGGCCACTAACTTGCATATTATTTAATTATATATTCACATAAGAACTCGGAAATCTGCACAAGGCCTACCGCCCCACACAAGGTAGATCCCATTCATAACCTCTCTGAAACATATAACACCCTACAGACCATACAGAACAAAGCCCTCATAATTATAATTGGCTGCACAGCTACCACACCCTACACCAGGAAACCAAAGTCCTCAAAATCAAGTACAGTATCACCTTGATATGAGAGACACACAATTTCTTGCCGCAGCCTCCACAAACTACCACCCACTACACTACATGGCAGAACATCCACACACACCAAGAAACATCAAAACAACACCTAGCACTCTTAACATACACAATTACAGTACTATCTTCACTCCCACCTTGCCCACCCCAAGCCAGCCTCCAGAATCATATCCATACTCAAATCACCCACCGATCCATCCAGTCACTCAAAAGACAACTCGACTACATGCACAGCCCCCCGGGTTGTAACACAACACCGCACTATCAAACACATTATGGAAGACTGCACAACACACAACCACTTACGCCAACAACACAACACTCCTTGAGAACTTTGTGGGAAAACCCGGTCTCAGCCGTGGCCGCCTTCTGGGCTGTTCGGCCAGGCAGCCTAGAGAACGACTACTATGTACAGTACTGTACTACTACTCTCATCCTCAAATCTATCACTCGCCCTATGATGTAAACTACTGTACTTGAAGTTCAGTGTGACCAGACATTTTGACTAACGTACCTTGAATTTGGCTCTCTATTACTCTTTCAACTTGGGGGACACACATTACAGGCAGTTTTAAAATGATGAAACTAGACAGCTTAACTGAAATGCATGCTAAACACCGTAAACAAAATACAAACCGAAGTCGTCTTTTGTGTCCTTATACCCATTCATCTCACCATGTTCATTTCAGTATACCTGTACTATAGTCTATTCGCTGTAAGTAGACGAGACATAAAGACATCTAATCCTCTCTAACTCAAACAGGCCTAGAGCAAATTGGCTGTAAATTTCCACATCTACTCCTTGGCTAACTCTTCCCAAATGGTAGAAATATTAGCTCGATTACTCTAGTCGTTTTTGAGTTAGAGAGGATTAGAGGTTATGATTCCTCGCCTACTTACAGCGAATAGACTCTAGTATTCAGGTGTCGTCCTCTTTGGCGGACAGGATAAAAATTGATACAGACCGAGATACATTTGTGTATAATTTATTGATATACAGTTAACAGAAATACATGGTCTAAATAATAGCAGGGAATTTGTAAGCTATTTGTATATTGCAATAAATATGTGGCTTAGCATTTTCCTTGGGATATAGAACAATATCAGGTGTTTATATCCCCTACTGTAGATACCATTAGATTACTTTATTAAACTTAGGAAGGACCTCCAGGAATCAGTGGTAAAATATATCTTCATTAACCCGTTGACTCCCACAGACCCTTCCTAAGCTGAATAAGATCATCTATTGTTAGCAAAATATCAAATTACAATACCTCCACATTGAAAGTATCAAGAAAATTTCAAAGCAAGCCAAAGCTCACAAAAAGATAAAAGAAATTACCAAAATATGATATAAAAACAATCAACTCGAGCAAGTCAATCCACAACCGCAGCACAAGTAAAGCCGGTATCACACGAGCTTTTATAGTCAACATTCGATGACCAACATTTTTCTGGCAACATTTCTGGAGTATTTTGCATTGGTATCGGAAAGCAGACTGATGGTGGATGAATTTAGGTGACCGAAATATTGTAAATGTTGATCTCATAAGCTGCCAGACCAGCGTTGAGGATAAATGTCAAGGGAAAAAGCGCTTGTGTGATACCGGCTTAAGTGAAGTTGATCAGTCTTGCTTGAGTTGACTACAAATCATGAAGAGTTGCAGAATTAGTTAGAATATACAGTACTCAGTCACACACAATTTTCACCTCCCATATAAAATGGGTTACTTTAATCATGGGTCTGGTTGTTGTTGTTCCCCAGGCTGCCTGACGGAACAGCCCCAAGGTCCCGAGCAAGGCCAAGGCCATAACCAAGCACCCCCACACAATCCTTCCAGCTTTACCACTAAGAAAGCCCAAGTGACCGAAGCCGCTCCCAGGAGAGGGGTTGAGGAGGGTAAAGAAACGCCCGGGACACCAAAGCCCTATCCAAGGTCCTATGCCCCTTCACAATTATGAAGGGAAAGTTGAGGGGGAAGGGAAAAATGTGGCTCCCAGGGGCTGGTTGTAAAATATATCTAATAATAGCAGCTGTAGTGTGTGACATTATATTAAAAGTAAAAAGTTAATGATTTGTTTTTATTAGGCAATCAATTACTAAGCATTAGACTTGTTACATCAATTATTATAATAGTGAATGGTAAAAATCATCTTGTATAATATTTGCTACAGAAACTGGACTTCATTCCAGTTTCTTCAACCCTCCTTCCTCAAGGTGGGGCCACACGACCACATTTTCTGGCAATTTCTGAAGAGCAAGTCTTATGATCACAAGGTTTTGAACTTCAATAATCAACTAGTATCGGCAACTAAAATTTATGATTTTTATTTTTTTCGGACCCCAAATTAATGCAAAACATTAAATCTGAGACAGTCAGATCAGAATTGCCAATAAAACAATGCTCATGAGACAAAATTGCTTATGATCATTCAAACACTGGATCTCCTTCGCCCTAAACATAGTGATGAAAGAACACAAATTATGAATGGATGAATGAATGAAAAGACACTTCCCCCCTCAACCCATGAACTGCTAGAACCTGTGCAAAATATATGGTCATGTTGAGGGAGGGAGGGGGGTGGGGGAATAAAGGGAGGGAGGGGGGGGGGGAAAGTAGAGGATGTGGTATGGAGAGATGCCACTACTTTCTATGCGTCACCCAATTTTGAGACATTTCCCAGCACTGGCAGGGTATCTGAAGGGTTGTTTCTTACAATTTTTAAATACCGTTCCTGGGTTAAGAATGACTCTTGTAAAACTGGAATAATTTACAGTCAACTGAAAATTAGACTTCTCTTAATTTGCTTTCGAAAAACAAAAGGCCAGATTATTAATATTATGATTAATGCATAGTCGGAAAAAGGTTGAAATGGCTATCATACTAGTTACTGTAAATCAATTGTATGGTTGACTCAAAACAATCAAGTATCTATACATCTTGAGTACAACTTTTATTAATATTGGACTACATACAATAACTCCTAATATTCCCCATGTTTAATACACCTAACTACAACTGTTCTGCACAACTAACATAACTTAGGTACGAGCCTACTATATGTCTGACCCTACATACAAAAAGGATTACTTAAGGTGGTATCACACGAGAGCTTTTATAGTCAACATTCGATAATCAAAACATTTCTGGCAACATTTCCGGAATATTTTGCACTGGAATCGGAAACTAGACTATGATAGATGAATTTAGGTAGGCCTAACTGAAAAATAAATAAAATATACCTATAGAAAATAAAAAAATAAAAATAGGAAACGTGGGGATTGGGCTTGAGAATATAGATATAGAAAAAGTTTAAATGTTGACCTCATTAGCTGCCAGATCAGTGTTTAGCATAAATGTTGAGGGAAAAAGCGCTTGTGTGATAACAGACTTTACTATTAGTTAATCTTCATTTACAGTACCGGTACTTCTACGTGGAAGGGACAGTGCAAAAAAACAAAAATAATAAATAATGCTAGATTGAACACGGCTTGAATCAGATGGGTAATTCTCCCTACCAACAATTCTCTTGAGACCTCTGGTGGACGCTTCTGAACTAGCGCCGAGCTACGACTGTAGACATCACTATACCCAACACCTAGGATATGCACAGTTTATCTCAATTTGTGTGTGATTCTACACTTTTTTATTATACAGTATACGACTACACTAAGTGCTTATATAGCATAGTAATAAAGGGAAAGTCCATATGCAGCTGATAATGACTACAAACATAATTATAAGCTGATTAAACATCATAACAAAATTGGCGCAAAAATACCTGCTGACTTTGTATTGTAAATATACGTTATTTATGAATATGGGTGATTTTAAAATATATAAAACAACAGTATGCATAGACCAAAGTATGTGTCTGCTACAGAAATTTCTACTAACTGCATATATTATAGAATTGTTGAAAGAGAGGGAGGGTGGATAGCTCCGCGATGTCGCCCATTTCCCACAATGCACCGCGGAAACCTTGCGTTCAGCGCCTCTATCGGCCACTGTAGGCATTTATTGGTAGGGAGAATTGAGACAATTGCTTCACTTGTAAATGAGACAAAAATGGTCATATCACAAGAAAAAATACAGAAACTAATTGCTTCACTTGTAAATCGAACAAAAATAGTTATAAATCACAAGAAAAAGGACAAAACTAATGGCTTCACTTTAAGTCGATTTATTTAAAAGTTGTGATAATCAGGAACGTAACTACAACTTTAAAGGGAGATGGGTCGGTTTTCTGGTCTCCCTTCTCCCTCATGTTTAGCCCCATTAGTGGTCAGATTTTATGATGTTCGGCCCATTAGTTTGGCATTTTTTAGACCTTTTGCCCCATATCTTTGTCAATATCAAGACTTTTCGTATCATTTAAGTGTCAATTTTTTCCTGGTGAGCCAGACACTTTTCTATCGAAAAATGTACAAATTTATCCTCAAGGAAGGTCTTGGGTTTATTTATTTATTTATTTATTTATTTTAAGCTTGATGGATGTCTAGGGAGGAAACTAAAAAAAAAATGACAAAAAGATACATAAATGAGGAAATAAATATGCCAATCTCCCCTTAAGTGAGGAATTACTGTATAATTATATAATGCAATGTTGTGCTATGGTCCTCACTCAAACCCAGGTGTATCTGGACCACGGACGAAAGATGGGGAATAATAATAGACGGCGTTGGTGGCTTCCGACGCTGTTGTTGTTGTTGTTGTTGCTGCTTTATGTGAAGAGTGGAGTCATGGCTGCAACAGAGGGAGCATTTAGATTTGGGGCTGCAATGGGTGATGTTGTTAGAGAAAGGGGGAAGCGAGTCAAGAAGAGAAGATCGTTGAATATTAGGATAGGTTTGGCGTTACGAGTGCTGTCCTAATAGAAGTTGAGAAGTGAAGGACTATTATTGAATATTAAGACAGGTTTAGGGGAGTCGAGAAGGAGAGTAGTTTGTAAGGAAAGACTAGATGTTAAATGATTAAGAGGAATATTTTGGGTCTGTAATGCAAGACGACATTAGAGAAAGGTAGAGAGGGAAGTTTGTTGATGTTAGGAAAGGCTGTCGTAGGCCTACAGTTGAAAAGGGGTAGTTTGTATGTTAGGAAATACTTGATGTTAAATGGTTGAGAGGAAGATTTTGAGCTGTAATGCAAGATGATATTAGGGTAAGAGGGAAGGGAATCAGAGAGAGGAGAAATGTGTTGATATTAGGAAAGGTTTGGGGGGGGGGGGGGAGTTGAGAAGGCTGTCCTAATTCAGTGTGGAAGGAAAGCGGAATACTGTACTGATAGTTTATACAATAGAAAATACAGAATATTATATGGGTAAATAAAGAGGAACACAGAGATAAGAAAAATAAGGAAAAGATGTGTGAAAGTACAGTATGAGGAATATGAAGAAAGGAGGACTAAGAAAGAACACATGGGAATGGAAATCTATACAGGATTTAATAGATGCTATATGAATGAATGTAAATGCTAAGATTGGTATGCAGGATTCGAAACTGCATAATAAATTGTAGGGTTGTGCATCATTCTTTAACTGTTTTCGTGGTGCAATGCATAAGTGTGTTGATTTTCGGTGTGAGCGTCCTGGGTTCGAATCCCCGGACTGCCACATGTGTTTGTTAATTTCATTAATCAAGTTTAGGAGTAAAGTTGGTTGGTGGAGGGAACATAATAATATGGATATATACAAAAGATAGAGATAAAGACAAAAATGGAAGAGGCATGGTAAGGTTTATTGAAGAACATGTAGAAAAGAAGAGAACACATGGGAAAGGAAATCTACAAGAAAATGAATACATGTAATATGAAAAAATTAAGAGGAAAATATATGAAAAATATGGAAAACATTTGAAAGTTTATTGAAAAATGTGAAGAAAGGGAGGAGGAACAAAAGATGGGAAAAGACGTCTATATGAAGGGAGTGACTGTTATACGGTTAAATTGAGGAAAACAAAAATGGAAAATGAACAAGAAAGTTTATAGAACATTGGGAAAGGAGATTGGTACATTGGTATTTCAAGACTATTAGACTACAGTATACTGTATTAGGAAGAGGGGGAAGTCAAGAAACAGAAAAAGTCCGGGTTTCATGGTTAAACTAAACGAGTCTATAAAATGGTTATAGAGAGATGATAGGTTAGGATGGTTATAGAATTAGTAAGGTACAGTAGGTTAGAACTTAGGATGGTTATAGAATTAGTAAGGTACAGTAGGTTAGAACTTAGGATGGTTATAGAATTAGTAAGGTACAGTAGGTTAGAACTTAGGATGGTTATAGAATTAGTAAGGTACAGTAGGTTAGAACTTAGGATGGTTATAGAATTAGTAAGGTACAGTAGGTTAGAACTTAGGATGGTTATAGAATTAAGGTACAGTAGGTTAGAACTTAGGATGGTTATAGAATTAGTAAGGTACAGTAGGTTAGAACTTAGGATGGTTATAGAATTAGTAAGGTAGGTACTTAGGATGTTTATAGAACTATTGTTGGTGGTAGTTCCAATAGTTTTGCTGCTGTTGTTGTTGTTCCCCAGGCTGTCTGACTGAACAGCCCCAAGGTCCCGAGCAAGGCCAAAAGCCATAGCCGAGCTTCCCCACAGAACCCTCCCTGCTTTACCACTAAGAAAACCGCTCTCAGGCGAGGAGCTGAGGAGGGTGCGGAAACGCCCGGGACACCGAAGCCCCACCCAAGGTCCTGTGCCCCTCAATAATTATGAAGGGAAAGTTGAGGGCCAAAGGAAAAATGTGACACTTTGTCTGCTAGTCTGTATTTCTATCCAGTCTATATGATATGCAATACCCTATTCCAAATAGGTAAGCCAGAAATCGTGAACTCTAATCTCTGTAACTCAAAAAGGGCAAGGGCAAGAGCAAATGGGCTGTAAATTTCCACACCTATTCCCTGGCTGACCCTTCCCAAATGGTAGAAATACTAGCTGGATTACTCTAGTAGTTTGTGAGTTATAGAGGTTAATGTTGAGTTTTAGCCTACTTATTTGGAACAGGGTATAGGCATTAACATATATCCACCCCACAAACTGGACTTGCGATCCAGAGTGAAGTTGAACCTTTGCCAAACTACATTCCGACATTCAACATGTCAATGTACCGAGAACTATAACTACTGTACTTGGCTAGAGAGCACCCGCACTTGAAGGATGCTCATCGCCACCGTAGTTACCCCCAATATGGCGCACAATGCTAAAGTTGGCAGCACATTGTCTGCCTTTGCACTCCATACCACGAGCCTGATCTCGTAATGATGCATTTCTTTTTACCACCATTCACTCCCTGCTTAATAGCTGGTCTAGGGTGGGTGTCCTGATGATCAGGGACTGCAGTGGACAGCTGCCATAAATTGCTAGACCACACCATTCACCACAGAACTGGCGTTTGCCAAATACTGTAGCACACTGGCTGGCCCGAGACTCAAGCCCTCAACCTCAAGGTTTGCAGGCGAGTGGTCTACCAACCGTGCTACGGCTTGTGGCTAATGATACCAAATGTATTCTTTAAGTTCTGTGGGTATCCATATATTACTGTTTGCTCTGAAGGATATAATTAGTGTACCAACAGCCTGTACTGGACATAAACAAGGATTTGGTAATGGTAGTAGGTCATTACTTACAATGGGTACTGGTAGGGTAACATATCTCACCAGCCTACCATTTAGCTTCAGTCACACCTTTTCAGCTTGCATTACACAACCAGTTTTAGCGGAGAATTGCATAAGAGTTTGGAATCTGATACAGGGTATACATACATATGGAATTAACCATTACACCATCAAGACAGGCAAGGAACACATGTTAGTAGATTCAGTGGCAAAATAATATAACTTATTTTAAAAGCCTTTGACACATGTCTGCCTGCCAGACATACATGCAGGTGTGAGCCTTGGTCACCCAGAGGTGGCACTCTTGGTGTATGTATGTACTGTTTATACTCGGGCACATACCCCATTGCTGTTGATGCCTGACTCGAGACAGAGCTCCGTCGAGTAGGAGAATTATACAAGGGGAGGAGGATTCCTAGCCCCCTGACCCCAGAAGGAAAAGTAGGGTAGTAAAAGAGACAAATAGAAACAGCTAAGGTTGGATAGAGGATGCCAAACCTCACTCTGGATAGGACTGTTGGTGTGGAAACTTATTTCTTAACTGCAACACAGTATTATATAATAAAGACCCCTGCTCCAGCACCACCTTGCCACCTGTAGAATCCATGTGGTATAGGTAGCGTCAACCAACTTGACAATAATCTGGACCCCTTAACTTCTTATAACTCAAAATGAATGAAAGCAATTGTGCTGAAATTCCTATCATTTGGGAAGAATCCACCAGGTAATAGGTGTGGATATTTACAGCCAGTTTGCTCAGGCCCTTTTGAGTTACGAAGAGTTCAGGAATCAAGATTTTTGTCAAGTTCGTTGGCGCTACCTCAATGCACTTGAAAAAATTAATGAAAGCATATGATCCTCCCAGGATTCAAACTTGGGACACCACACCCAGAACATACCAGAAATACCAGACTTATTTTTATCCTTAATAATTATAATAGTATCAAGATAAGTGTTGGTTACTAGGTTACTAGGAGCGTGTGATTGGCTGGATATTATACTACTTGGGTCAGGTTAGGGTAGGCTACAGATCAAAATGGAGGGAGGGGAGGGAAGGGAGGGAGAAATAAGGGAAGGGAGGGAAGGAGGTATACAAGAAATGGGAAGATTGGATAGAGAAGTAACTGTGTAAAGAAGGGCTAGGGAGTAGAAAAGGGAGCATAGAATAGGAAGTACGGTCAGCCATAGTCGTAAACACAATATACCTGTATATAGGAAATGTAGGTTAACGATGGCATGTAGGTAGGTTGGTTGGTAGGTAGGTAGGTACAGGCTATAGTAAGTAGGTAGATAGGTAGGTAGGTCAAAGAAATGGTAGCAAAGGAAGCACAACATATATGGGACAAAGGTACGGTAGGTAGGTGCAGGTGGGTACGGTAGGTAGGTACGGTAGGTAGGTAGGAAGGATATAGCAGCAAACAAAAAATATATGGGGCATGATGGTAGGTAAGAGGGATATTAGCAGCAAACACAAAATATATAGGGCGTATAGGTAGGTAGGTAAAGATAGCAGGTAGGTAGGTCAAACAAATATCAGCAAAGGGAGCATAATATATATGAGGTAGGTACAGGTTATAGTAAGTAAATACATACAGTAGGTAGGTAGGTTGGTCAAAGAAATGGCAGCAAAGGAAGCACAATATATATGGGACACGTAGGTAGGTAGGTAGGTAAATATTGGATGTAGGTAGGTAGAGATGCCATGTAGGTAGGTAGGTCAAAGAAATCTCGGCATTATATGAGACACGTGGGTAGGTAGGTAAATATTGCATGTAGGTAGCTAGGTAGGTACAGGCTATAGTAAGTAGATACATAGGTAGGTAGGTAGGTAGGTAGGTAAATATTGCATGTAGGTAGCTAGGTAGGTAGGTAAATATTGCATGTAGGTAGCTAGGTAGGTACAGGCTATAGTAAGTAGATACGTAGGTAGGTAGGTAGGTAGGTCAAAGACATTTCAGCAAAGGAGGCACAATACAGTATACATAAAAATCTATAACTAAATAACAACACCTATGAAGTACGTACTCTATAATCAACAATATCCAAAGACTACAACAAAACTGGGGGATTTGAATGAGACTCCATTTCTGAATTCTCATGGTATTATATTTTTTCCAGATACTTTTTTTTGAGGTTTTTTGGTTTAATTACTTACCCGAAATTTGGTTCGCCTCCAATAATCATATTTTCTCAGCCATAGGGCGAAAAAAATTAATGGCCAAATTTATACGAGGCCATTTTCTGAAAAAGCAAGAGGAGAAATTTTGAATGATAATATTTGGGAATACCGGATAATGAATACAGAGCGCAAGTCTCGACATCCACGCAAACTAATGATGGAACTAATTTGTTTAGTGTGGGTTTTTTATTTTTGTCCTTGTATTATTTTGCTAAATCTTGTATGTATGTATGTATGTATGTATGTATATACTCGGGCCCATTCCCCAGTTTTCCTTTCCTTTTTTTTCTTATGGGGGTGGCCGACTCGAGACAGAGTCCGAACAGGGACATCACAACGCATCAGAAAACAAAACCTAAATTCACACACATCTATTATTATGGAACTAATTTGTTTTGTGTGGGTTTTATATTTCCTTGTGTTGTTTTGCTAAATCTTCAATGTGTTATTCCTTGAACGTGACGATAGTGCGTTGTTATACAGTATGTGCGATTAGTTTGCTTGGGAAACTGATTAACTTGCTCATGTAGTTATGTACACCCTATGTGGTGGATTGTGTATTTTTATTTATAATATTATTTTGCTAAAGTGTTGTTTCCACATAGCAATGTTGATAAGTTGTTTTGTCTTTTTACTGTGTTTGTCTAAGTTTTGGATTGTTTATTTTGCAAGTTTTACAATATAATTTAACCCCTTCACGCATTTATGACGCAGAGGTTGCCAGATTAGCAATAAGAAATAGAGTTTTCTCACTCTTACAATTACCTCTCCAAAATTAGTTTTCTGCCCACAGCTAACTCAAAGACAACTACAGAGGTTGAAATAACTAAACTAAAGGTTTCTAAATACCCCTGATGGTAATAAAGCCTTTAAAGTATCCGCAATAGGCTCAAAATCGCGTCATATGTCGGAGAGGGTTAAGTACTTTTGTCTTTATATTGTACGGTTCCTGTCTTAGCTTGTTTAGCAAGTTCTACATGTAAATATAATGTTGTAGAATGCTGCATAATGTGGATCTTAAATTGAATTCCTAAATCGTTGTGTTTTGTTTCTATTTCATAATATTGTTTGTGGTTCTTGTTTTGGTTTGTTTGATATGCAAGTTTTACATTAATTTACTGGATATAATAAACAAAAGATCCGTAAACAAACTAAAGGTATCAATTCTGTACTGTCCGTAACTAGCCTACAGTATTTTCCTGTATCTGCGAAACGTTGTCAATAAAGTGCTCCTCCTCGTATGGTGTTTGTATCTAGTATACATATCCAGCTGCGCATAGGGGTAGCCCTAGAAAGACGTGGGATCAGGTACTCCGGTCCGATCTCAAAATAAAGAATTTTACAACAGAGGCAGCCCTTGACAGGGTCGCCTAGAATGCCGCCATTTAGCACGTGAGATTGTAACCACACTCTACGAGGACGAAGCGGTCTATAAACCAGGGAGTGCGACGGTCCTTTCGGAAGCATACGTGTAAAAACAGCCCTTCAAATACCGTGCCAGTGCTGGGAAATATCTCCAAACTGGGTGACACCTAGAAAGTAGTGACATCTCTCCATACCACATCCTCCACTCCTCCCCCCCCTTTCCTCCCTCAACTTGACTGTATATTTTGCACAGGTTCTAGCAGTTTAAGGGTTAAACTTGTATGTATGTATGTATGTACCGGTATGTATATCGAGACTTGGGCTGTATTTGTTCTACCATGCAACTGAAGGGACACCAAGATCACTACAGCCAATTTATACACCACAGATCATCATAATAATAATAATAGTAGACATGTATTACAACTCTAATGGGCATGGAGTCTCACTCGGAAATAATAAGTCCTAATGCACCATATTTTGTACTAATACTTCGAAGATCCAATACGCGTTTCTTTCCCGTTTTACTGGGTATGATTAGACGGTTTTATTCAGATTAGGAGGGACATAATGCGGTGTGAACTCTGAATCCCGAGTCCCTTGTTCGAACCACCAACTCAGAGGGTTAATTGGGATAGTCTTTACCCCATTACATTCCCACAGATCCTTCCTAAGCTGTATAAAATTGTCTACTGATAGCCAGAATACTCTTCAAAACGCGTCCTGGACCTCAAAGGGTTAACCCGCTATCAATACCGTTACAGATCCAAGGGTTAATGTTTTCTTCAGAGAGCTACTTGTTGTTGTTGTTGTTACTGTATTCTATAATAGTTCTATATACGTATACATTATACAACCCTTCAGCAGCATGACTTAATTATTCTCTTATTCTGGTTACCATTAGACGATTTTCTTTAGCTTTAATCTACCTCTGGAACTCAAAGGGGCAAATGCGATCCCAATAAAACCTCTGAACACAGGTTCTTCTGAAGCTGCACAAAATCATCTAACTTTAGCCAGAATCAAAGGTAAAAAGACATCGCGCTGAAGGGATTACCTTAGAAAAATCAAAGTAATAATGTTTTCTTTATAACATTATTTAGAAGTAGATAAGTGAGAAAATACATTTAAAGGTTAGTTGACCCAAAGTGATCTTAAACCTTTCAAGATCCCAGGACGCATTTCTTTCCTGTTTTCTGGCAATTAGTAGGCAATTTCATTTAATTTAGGATGGGTATATGGAAGTCAGAGGGTTAATCAAGATAGTCGTTACCCATATAATTCCCACAGATCCTTCCTAAACTGTATAAAATCGTCTAATGATAGCCAGGATAAACTGTCAAAATGCGTCATAATCTTCGAAGGGTGAATAAACCATATACCTGTACAGGATATTCATGCAGAAATAATACCCAAACTATGTACCAAACTAAATTGAACCCAAGTACCCTTGATACACCCGACTAACATATATTAACGATCCCAATACATATAGTCCGTTCATTCTAGGTTGGGGCAGAAATTGTAACCCCTAACCTCTCATGACTCAAAAAGGACGAGAGTAATCGAGCTAATATTTCTACCAAATAGGAAGACTTGGCTAGGGAATATGTGTAGAAGTTGACAGCTCATTTGCTCTAGCCATTTTTGAGTTACAGAGGTTAGAGGTTACGCTTTCTGCCCAACCTAGAACGAACGGACTATAACTTATATTAACGATCCCAATACTTAGTGCCTGGTATCTGGAAAATAAAGTACTGTAATTAATAAGAAGAAATACACTAATAGCCTTCTTTCCGGTACAGTATTATTAATGGCCCAAATTCTTCCCTTCCCAGCAGACTAATCTAGTACACCGACCCACCAATTTACTTAAGAGGGCTATTTAATCCTAGTACTGCTTCACCTCTCTACAGGACAGAATCTGCAATATATTCATCTCTTACTCAAACTCAAATCTATTCATCCCCTACTGAAACGAACCCAAATCTATTCATCTCCTACTGAAACGAACCAAAATCTATCAACTTCCTTCTCAAGCAAACCCTATCTATCTATCTATATACTCAGGCACATACCCCATAGCTGGGGGTGGCTGACTCAAGACAGAGCCAAGCAAACCCAAATCTATAAATTCCCTTATTCAACGAGCATAAATTTATTCATCTCCTTCACACACAAACCCGAATCTATTCATCTCCTACTCAAACAAACCCCAATCTACTAGTCACCTACTGAGCCTACCTTAACTAACTCAAATCTATTCATCCCCAATCTAGAAGTCCCCTTCTCAAATTAACCCAAATCTGTTCAACCCTCTACTCAAATGAATGCAAATCTATTCATCCTCTACTCAAAAGAAACCCCAATCTATTATGTCCCTTACTTCAACGACCTACCCATCACCGCGCACCTTCCCCTTACCTATGAGAGCCTCTGAAGCGAAGTACTTGACGTCCGTGTCGGGGTCCACGTTAAGCTGGTCCAGCACGCCTTTCACCTGGGCGTTCAGGGCTCTGCGGGGAAAACAAAGGAAGGTGATTAATGTTAGATCTCTACAGGTTAGAATTGTTACCGCCCTAAGCAAGCCCTTCAAGGCAAGAGAGATTTCAGAGACGAAAGTTTGCACTCTGGCTGAAACGGACTAATTAATATGAAGTGGCCAAGATTAAAGTCATCCCCCTTTTAGTTGCCACAGGCTGTGGTATGGTTGTTAGCATATCTGGCTGCTGACCGAAGGGTCGGCAGTTCGAGCCCAAGCCGTGCCATTGGTATATGGCAAGAGCTTGGTCAACTAGGTCTAGTGATTCATGGCATATGTCCAGTAAAGTCCCTGTAACAAGGACACACCCTAGCTCTGTCAATCAAGGGAGTGTACGGCGTTATAAACTGCAATACAAAACAAAAATAAATAACTAAATAAATACATAAATCCACTCCCAACTTACTCCTTCTCAATATGTGGTCCGATGATCTGCAGTGTTTTGGCCACATTAAATCGCACGTTGGGGACGTTGTCGTTGGCCATGGAGAGAACGGTTGGCAGGAGAGTCTTGGTGGTTACGTCACGACCGCACACCTCACCAACAACCTGTAACAGAGATAGTCCTTCATTAATATAATAGATACACTTATACATAAATGGATATAATTCAGTACCTAGATTAATGGCGAGATATCAGTACCTACATTAATGGATATATATGTTTTTATTAAAAAAATACTCTGTATTAAGATACCATACTTCTTATGGAACACTGTAAAGTTTAAGTACTGTATACAGTACCGGTATATGAGATTACATGTTATTATGCAAGATTTTTGCTTTATACAAGTCGTTGTCGTCAAATATAGGTTTAAAAAAATAAATAAAGAGATAATAAGTAGCGGAAGGACCAAACAAAGACAAAATTAAAAAGGTCCATGTGCCTAAAGGCATCCCCCATTCATAAATTGTTTGTAACAATTGGACTTAACTGTTGTGGGTTGTTAATTGAGAGAGAGAGAGAGAGAGAGAGAGAGAGAGAGAGAGAGAGAGAGAGAGAGAGAGAGAGAGAGAGAGAGAGAGAGAGAGAGAGAGAGAGAGAGAGAGAGAGAGAGTGAGTGAGTGAGTGAGTGAGTGTGTGAGAGTGAGTGTGTGAGTGTGTGAGAGAGAGTGAGAGAGAGTGTGAGTGAGTGAGTGAGTGAGTGAGTGAGTCAGCGAGCGAGCAAGAGAGTGGAGAGAGCGAGCAAGAGAGTGGAGAGAGTGAGCGAGTGGAGAGAGTGAGCAAGAGCAAGAATGAGAGAGAGCAAGAATGAGAGAAGAATGAGAGAGCGAGAATGAGAGAGAGCGAGAATGAGAGAGAGCGAGAATGAGAGAGCGAGAATGAGAGAAGAATGAGAGAAGAATGAGAGAGAGCGAGAATGAGAGAGCGAGAATGAGAGAGCGAGAATGAGAGAGAGCGAGAAATGAGAGAGAGCGAGATGAGCGAGAATGAGAGAGCGAGAATGAGAGAGAGCGAGAATGAGAGAGCGAGAATGAGAGAGCGAGAATGAGAGAGCGAGAATGAGAGAGCGAGAATGAGAGAGAGCGAGAATGAGAGAGAGCGAGAATGAGAGAGAGCGAGAATGAGAGAGCGAGAATGAGAGAGAGCGAGAATGAGAGAGAGCGAGAATGAGAGAGAGCGAGAATGAGAGAGAGCGAGAATGAGAGAAAGCGAGAATGAGAGCGAGAATGAGAGAGCGAGAATGAGAGAGCGAGAATGAGAGAGAGCGAGAATGAGAGAGCGAGAATGAGAGAGAGCGAGAATGAGAGAGAGCGAGAATGAGAGAGCGAGAATGAGAGAGCGAGAATGAGAGAGAGCGAGAATGAGAGAGAGCGAGAATGAGAGAGAGCGAGAATGAGAGCGAGAATGAGAGAGCGAGAATGAGAGAGAGAATGAGAGAGCGAGAATGAGAGAGCGAGAATGAGAGAGCGAGAATGAGAGAGAGCGAGAATGAGAGAGAGCGAGAAGAATGAGAGAGAGCGAGAATGAGAGAGAGCGAGAATGAGAGAGAGCGAGAATGAGAGAGAGCGAGAATGAGAGAGAGCGAGAATGAGAGAGAGCGAGAATGAGAGAGAGCGAGAGAGAATTCAATGAAAATGTGTCAATTGTGGACTTACATTGATACAAGCGAGGCAGGTCATGCGGTGAAGGTAGTTGCCGTCACGGGACATAGCGTTGATCTTGGGCAGCACGTTCTGTGCGGCCCACTCCGCACCAAACTTCTCAACCAACTTGCGCAGGTTGTTGGTTGCTGCCTCTCGGATGGCATACACTGAAAAAATTATGATAAAACATACATACTGTACACAAATTTGACATCTTGACTCCACTGGAAGCTTCCCAAAAAGGATGGCCATAATGGAAACTAGGATGTGTGTGAATTTGTGTTTTGTCTGTGTGTGTTCATTGTTTTATGTTTTCCCTGTTCTTGCTAAGTCTCGAGTTCCCCACCCCCCCCTAAAAAAAAAAAGAGGGAAAACAAAAGAAAAAGAAAATAGGAAAAGTAGGGATTGGGCCTGAGTAAATAGATAGATAGATAGATAGGCCTATTACCGGCTCTCATACATGCCCTTACAGCCATTTCAACATACAGTATGTGGATGAACACTATTGCAGTATAATGTAAAACTTGCAAAATAAACAAACCAAAACTTATGTCTTTTTAAAAAGACAAAACTAATCAAAATCGCTATGTGGAAACAACGCTTAAGTAAAATAATAATTTATAAATAAAAGAAGACAATCCACCACATTAGTCTAATCTTCAATATATGACTATTAAATTATATGGGAACTCTACGGTCAAGGTAATCATTTTGTAATAACATCTCCACAACAATACGATCATTAAGTTGTAGGGTAACTTTGCCCTTTGTCTCCTGCTTACACACAAAAGAAAAAAGAAAAGAAATTATAATGTAAAACTTGCAAAATAACCAAACCAAAGCTTATACGAACACAGTTAAAAGACAAAATAACTAATCAAAATCGCTATGTGGAAACAACGCTTAAGTAAAATAATAATAAATCAAATATTTCTGTATACGTTAATCAAAGATATGCCGTGACCTTACCATGATCGACCAACCAAGTCATGCAGAGTTTGGACAGAGACTGGTTGAAGAAGTCCACCCCTAGTTGACCAGCCAGGAGGGGCATGTACTCTATGATGGCCAGGCGGACCCTCCACTTGGTGTCTTCCGCTAACTCCACAATGGCCGGCAGCAGGGATTGGGACAGCTAGGGAAGGAGAATTGTGTTATCATTATCACAAGTATCATAACCAATTATGATTTAAAACTTGTATAGGCCTAATAAACCAAGACATGAATGTCGAAGACAGAGTCCACCTGGCCAGGCTGAGATGTGGGCACCATCCAGCTCTTCTGAACTATCAGAAGAGATTTGATATCTCTGTCGTCGACACATGCCCAGGATGCAACACAGCACCCAATACTATTAAACACATAATAGAAGACTGCATTTCACACAATCACTTATGCTAACATAATGTACACTACATGAGAGCCCTGTGGGAAAGCCCGATCGTAGCCATGGCCTTCCTTAAGGACTCGGGGCTGTTCGGCCAGGCACCTTAGGGAACAACAACAGGAACGGCACAAATATAGAGACAAAAGAACTTATCAAAATCACTATGTGGAAATAACGCATTGAAGATTTACCAAAACAATACTATGAAAATAAAAAACTACAAACTACCACATAGAATCATGTACATCACTATATGAGCAAGTGAATTTGTTTCCCAGGCAAACTATAGGTAGCGCCAACAAACTTGACAATAATCTTGATCACTGACCTCTCTGTAACTCAAAAGGGCTAGAGCAAACTGGCTGTAAATATGCACACCTATTTCCTGGTGGACTTTTCCCAGATGATAGAAATGTCAGCTCGATTACTTTCATTCATTTCAAGTTATAAGACGTTAAGGGATCAAGATTATTGTTAAGTTCGCTGGCGCTACCTATAGTTGCACACATATATTAATATACTCTCGTCATATTCAAGGAATTGATCGAATAGGTAGTTCAAGACGTTCCGGTAAATTTTGTATGAATAATGAAACTACAATTCAAGTTAGTATTCTATTGAAGTACTTAAACTGTACAATTATAATTAATACACAAAACTTCACATTAAACAATATAAACTTACCTGTTGAATACCAATAACTTCATTAACACAGTCCAGGTTGGAGATAATGTTGAGCCGGACTTCAGGACATTCATCCTTGAGCTGTGATAGGAAGAGTGGCAGGAGGTGGTTGACAGTGTTATCCTTGCCCAGGATTGGTGACAGACCCATGATCACTCCGGCCAGGGCGGACTTCACGTGCTGGTTCCCGTCCGTTACCAGTTCCTGTAGACATCAACCAGTAAATGAAAATCCATGAAATGATGAAAAAACTAATAAATTACAATATTAAAATATATTAAAAAAAACAAAAAATTGAGTTACAAATAAAAAGGATATATTCTAATTTTATTAATTTAAATCCAACACCAAACACCTCCTAAAGAAAGTATGTCATCCGCCGGGATTCGACCTGGGTTACCACATACACATTTTAAACACTAACCCCTGCACAGCTTCTTGCTCTGTACAGGGGCATAGTGCGTCCTTGTATTGAGTATTGTTCACATGTGTGGGGAGGTTCCTCTCACACCACTCTCCTAGACAAAGTTGAAAGGAAGGCCTTTCGTATCATTAACTCCCGTCCACTCACCAACTCTCTCTCTCCGCCGCAATGTTGCATCTCTCTCGCTATTCTATCGCTACTATAATGATCAGTGTTCCTCAGAGCTTTCCCAGTGTATACCACACCCTTTACGTAGGGCACGTGGTACCCGTCTTGCAACTCAATCCCACCCCTACTCTGTGCAACTCTCCAACCCAAGAGTGAAATGTTACTCTCAAACTTTCTTCTACTCAACAGCTGAGCTCTGGAACTCTCTCCCAGAATCAGTCTTTCTCTCTTCCTATGACTTAAATTGCTTCAAACTCCGTGTGTCCAGGCATTTTGGCTCGACCGTCCCTTGATTTTGGCCCTGTCACTCTTTCAACTATGGGGGAGGCACTCGCTATAGGCAGTTCTGCCTTTTGCCTCCGTCAATCACATTGAAAAAAAAAAACATTACACAATCAAGGCAGATATACCATATTTAACAACTAAATTCATATCACCAACCCACCAATTAACTTACAAATAAAAAAATTATAAACTAGCTCCTATAAAGATGTACAGAAAAAAAAACTAACTATACGACTAACATTCTCTCTCTCACCTTAACACAAGGCAGTATGTTGGTCATAATAACCGACTCTTGAACACTGGGCTCCAAATTTTGACAGAAGTCCTTCACTTTTCCTGCAGCAGCTGCCCGAACCTGTAAAAAAAAATAAAAAAAAATAATACAGTACGAATACATTCAAATATACAATAAAAACAAGATTTACAGTACAGTGAGACCTTTATGTAATCCTTCAGAATAAGAGCTACTTTAATTTATAATGTAAAACTTGCAAAATAAACAAACCAAAATTTGGACGAACACAGTAATAATAGACATCCATCACATCCCTTTCACGCACATATGACGCAGAGGTTGCCAGATAAGCAATAAGAAATAGAGTTCTCTCACTCTTGTAATTACCTCTCTAAAATTAGTTTTCTGCCCACAGCTAACTCAAGACAACTGCAGAGGTTGAAGTAACTAAACTATAGGCTTCTTAATACCCCTGATGGTAACAAAGGCTTTAAAGTATCCCTAATAGGCTCAAAATCGCGTCATATGTCGGAGAGGGTTAATGCCACTATGATGACATTAGCCTCTTTACACAGAATGTGTTTTAATTGATAACCCTTTGAGTACCAGCGACGTGTGTTATATTGTATTCTAGCTATATTTAGACGATAGTATGCAGCTTAGGAAGGATCTGTGGTAGCTAAAAAGGTTGGTTGAGATAGTTTGAAGCCTTATTATTGCTATAGGTCCTTCCTACGCTGAATATAATCGTCTAGTAGTTGCCAGAAAATGATAACAAGGACGTCCCTGGTACTGTATGGGTTAAAGGGTACTGTACTACACAAGTCTAATATCTGGTGTTGTTGTGTACGTACCTCAGCCTCCACATCCTTGAGGAGGGACTGGAAAGCGTTCACCAAGTCGGTTTTGGTGATTTCTGGACCAACTGCCTTCTGTAGTTCAATAAATCTGTCTGCCACCATGTATCTGCAAAGAATAAAAACAATTTATAATGCAAAACTTGCAAAACAAACAAACAAAAACAGGGACGACCACCACCCCCACCACCACCAAGGGAGCTTCTGCCACCACCGGGGGTTCTCCAACTGCAGCTGCTGGATCCTCCCGAGGGAAAGGTAAGTCTGTGTCCCGAGAAGGTAAGTCTGTGTCGATTGTGGGCGACTCCATGGTAAGACATTTAGTTAGGGCTACCCGCACTAAACTTAGGAAGGTTGCGTGTCTGCCTGGCCATGGAGTTGGGAGGGTTTTTAGAGAAGATGGACCACATCTTGGAAGATAGTGGAGATAACCCCATTATCTGTCTCCGTGCCGGGAGTAACGATATTGGTAAGGGTAGAAGTGAGGAACTGCTGCAGCAGTATCGGGATGTGTTAGATAAGGTTAGGATGAAGGGAGGGATCCCTGTAGTACATTGTATCCTACCCAGAAGAGGAGTTCCCAAGGAATGGACATCCAGGGCGATTGGTGTCAATTGCCGTTTGGAGAAATATTGCAAAGAAAAAGCAATACCATTCATTGATAACTGGGATAGTTTCTATGGGAGAGATGGGATGTACGCAAGGGATGGGGTTCATCTTTCACGGTTAGGGGTTTCTACATTAGCTAGTTCTTTAGATAGGGTGGTTGTGGGGTTTTGAACAGAAATATTGAGAGTATAAATGAGAGGTTAAATGGAACAATTTTAGCGTCAGGCGAAAGCGATAAGGATATTCAGTCTCATGCTAAAAATGATGACTATATTGCAAATGATAGTAGTGATGGTGCAACGGAAGATGGAAATGTTGTTAGAAATAAAGGTAAATTAGGTATAAAGAAAAGAAGTAAATTGAGAGTATATTACACAAACTGTAGGAGTCTATGTAACAAAATGAACGAACTTAGAGCCCTTGTTAGCAAAGAAAATATAGACATAATAGCGCTAACTGAAACGTGGATTAATACAGAAACCAGGAATTTTTTAGCAGAATTTGATATACCAGGATATAGTTTGTTTAAATATGACCGAACAAGTAAGAGGGGTGGCGGTATAGCAGTGTTTGTCAGGAGTACATTAAAAAGCTGTATTAAATCAGGTAGTAGACTAAATAACGATAATGAAAGTGTTTGGGTAGAGGTTAACGAAGGTAGTAAGACCATAGTTATTGGAGTTATGTATAGACCGCCAAATATGAGTAGAAATGACGGAACATCATTATGGGAGGAAATTAAAATGGCATCAAGGTTTAGCAATGTGTGCATTATGGGGGATTTTAATTTTCCGAATATAGATTGGCAGCATCAAATAGGAGACTGATTCTGAGGAGTTTATAGAGGTAGTACAAGATAGTTTTTTATTTCAATTCATAGATACGCCGACTAGAGGTAATAATATTCTCGATTTAGTTTTCAGTAACAATGAACATATGGTAAATAATGTAGAGATAGGGGACCACCTAGGAAATAGTGACCACAATTCTGTGTATTTTAATATACAATGGAAAGGTAATACCAGAGAGAATACAACATTAATACCTGACTTCAGAAAAGCCAATTATGGTGGGTTAAGAAGAGCCCTATTAGCTGACCCTATGGTCAAAAAATTAAGTCGATCCAGGTGTCCAAATGAGTGTACCCCTTCTCAGGCACCTGTCATCTTAAGTCAGGAAGAGACGTCAACCTTGGTAGATACATACGATAATTTTATCGAGTCAGTATTCAATGCACAAAATAAATACATCCCCAAAAGAAAATTTAGATCAACACAGAACCAACCCAAATGGATGAATAATAGACTATTAGACCTTCTAGGACAAAAGAGAGGAATATACTGTATAGAAAAATTAGGAAAGGTGAAATTCACCTACTTGCTTACTATCAGAATCTTTCAAGACAGGTAAAAAAGGATATTAGGAAAGAAAAAAGAAATTATGAAATTAAGGTTGCCAATGACTCAAAAAATAATCCTAAAACGTTTTATCAACTATATAAATCCAAGGTTAGAGATGTAATTGGTCCCCTTAAAACTTCGATAGGAGAAATGACAGAAAATTATTTAGAAATGTGCAATACAGTGGGCCCCACAAGGGTGCGGTTACCTAAGTCCGAGACATGCGCGCACCCTTGGAGCTTAAGAACCTATGGGAAATTCACTATGTAGTCCGGGGACTCTTCAAACTTACCCTTTTTTCGCCCAATAACCCCTGAAAAACATGAACTAAGGAAAGAATACCTGCACAGTATAGAAATGTGATTATATATTAGATAGAATAGGGGTATTACACTCACTTTGGATGGTTTATGTATGCGTGGAGGTTGGGATGTTGGTCTTACTGAGGAGCCTCAGACCCTCAGTAAGACCAACATCCCAACCTCCACGCATACATAAACCATCCAAAGTGAGTGTAATACCCATATTCTATCTAATATCTAATCACATTTCTATACTGTACAGTAGTCCCTCGTTATCGACGGCTTTTTTATAGACGGATTTGATTATAGACGGATTGCTTTATCATAGACGGATTCGACTATCGACTGACTTTAGACTGATTCGAGTATCGACTGATATATCGACGGATTAATTGTTTATTTATATTACTCTAATATACCAACCAAAAGTGGATTAAATGATGAACAATAAGACATACAATAATAAGAAAATACACCGAAAACGAGAGCAAAAATAATTAGCCTAAAGACTTTAGGTTTTGAGTGAATCCGGATTCACCGACGATCGGAGCGTCACTTTCGACTTCCATTTTTAATGTTGTCAAAACAAGGCAGAAGCTCTAAGTCCACCCGCCTTTTACTTGCTTATTTGTGCCTGAACCTTGTATCTCCTGCATTTATTATGGCCTCTAATGTATTCAGTGATAGATATTTGCAATATACTCTAATATGTAAGGTTATGTGTAAAGGAAACACTTAAAAGTACATAGGATAGAGACCACGGATACTGTACGTGTATGTACGGTACCGTAATGTACGGTATCGACGGTTTTTGCTATCGACGGCAGTCTTAAGAACGTAACCCCCGTCGATAACGAGGGACTACTTACAGGTATTCTTTCCTTAGTTCATGTTTTTCAGGGGTTATTGGGCGAAAAAAACGCACGCTTTGCTTTTTTCGCACCCTTGGATTATACGCACCACACGGACATCTGCCGCACGGTTGGAGAATCGCACCCTTGCGGGGCCGACTGTACATTAAATAGTCAATTTCTTTCCGTTTTCACTAATGAAAATTTGGCACAGTTTCCAGAAGTCCGTAAGGTATATAGCGATAATATACAAAATAGGTTAAGTACGGTTACTATAAGTAGAAATGATGTGCTTAAGGAAATTGACAGACTGAAACCTCATAAATCGCCTGGTCCTGATGAGGTATATGCTAGAGTATTAAAAGAATGTAGGGATGAGTTAAGTTACCCATTAACATTTTTATTTAACAAGTCATTGGAGACAGGTATAGTTCCAGAAGCTTGGAAGCTTGCAAACGTAGTTCCGATCTTCAAAAAAGGTGACAAATCAATAGCATCCAATTACCGTCCCATTAGTCTTACATCAATCATAGGAAACCTACTAGTCAATTATTGCTAGTAAAATTAGAAACCACTTAGATACATTTAATTTAATAAATTCTTCTCAGCATGGATTCACTCAGGGACGTTCTTGCCTTACTAATTTGCTTAGTTTTTTCTCAGAGGTATATGAAGCAGTAGATAGTGACAAGTCATATGATATAATATATTTAGATTTCAGTAAAGCTTTCGACAGAGTCCCCCATGAGAGATTGATGAGAAAGGTTGAGGCGCATGGAATAGGTGGGGCGTTGTTGGGATGGATTAGGTCATGGCTAATTGGTAGGAAGCAGAGCGTCAGCATAAATGGTACAAAGTCAGAATGGGGAGCAGTCAAAAGTGGTGTCCCCCAGGGATCTGTATTAGGTCCTCTGTTGTTTGTTATATACATAAATGACCTTGATCTAGGTATAACTAGTAGGATAAGTAAATTTGCAGACGATACCAAAATGAGGAGCACAATTGATTCAGATAGAGATATAGAGTGCCTCCAAAGGGATCTAGATACCTTACACGAATGGTCAGTAAATTGGCAGATGAAGTTTAACATTGACAAATGCAAGGTATTAAAGATAGGGAAGATGCATACAAATGTTAAATATAAACTAGCTAATATGGAATTAGAAAACTCGAATTGTGAGAAAGATCTAGGTGTGTTTGTTAGCAATGATTTGAAGCCTAGACAACAGTGTATAAGCGTTCGAAACAAGGCAAATAGGATTCTTGGGTTCATCTCTAGGAGTGTGAGTAACAGAACTGCTGATGTTATCTTAAAACTTTACTGTCATTAGTGAGACCCCATATGGATTATGCTGTTCAATTTTGGTGTCCTTATTACAGAATGGACATAGATTCATTGGAGAGAGTACAACGTAGAATGACAAAAATGATCCATATTAGAAATCTTCCGTATAAAGAAAGGTTGAAGAAATTAGGCTTACATTCGTTAGAGAGACGCAGAGTTAGAGGGGATATGATAGAGGTGTTCAAGTGGGTTAGTGGGATTAACAAAGGGGACATGACAAATGTACTAAAGCTCAGTGATAGCGAAAGAACTCGTACCAATGGTTTCAAATTAGATAAATTTCGTTTCAGAAAAGATATAGGCAAATATTGGTTTGGTAACAGAGTTGTAGATGGGTGGAATGGACTACCAAGTGCTATAGTGGGATTAAAAACGATAGGGAGCTTTAAGATAAAATTGGATAAGCATATGGACGAGAAGGGTTGGGTGTGAAGGGGGATCAGCAGGGTTGGGCCAATCAGCGCTCTGCAGACCCCCGTAATCCTGCGTTAATCTCTAACCGTTTTGGTAAGATGATCCTCAGGGTATTAGAGTGTTGAGCCTATAATTGGGCTTTGTAATTGGGGTTGTGTGGGACAGGGATCTGCCTTGCTTAGGCCAATCGGCTTTCCGCAGACTCCCATTTTCTTATGTTCTTATGTTCTTATAAAGACAAAAGAACTGGGTAGAATGTAGAATTCGGGCGTGCCCGCCTTGTTTACACTACGCAGAGCGGCGGCGGACGCTTGTCATCATGTTCCCATCTATTTTGACTGCCTTTGTATACAATAATATGTTGAGGGGGGGCTTTGTCCCCCCCTCAACCCCATGACATTGTCTTCATCATATACTGTATATTGCCAGCAGGGGGCAATTAACCGAAAAAAATAGACGCGAAGTTAACCGCGGCGATCGCCCTATGTAAATATGACGACCGTACGCCCGGAAACTACATACATCCCAAAGAACCTATCAAAATCACTATGTGGAAATAACGCTTTAGTAAAATATAATTTTGAAATAAGAAAACACAAAACAATGACAAAAACAGGTTAATCAGAGTATGATGCGTTTTATACCACCATGCGGAGTACTCCCTGCTCCATAGCTGGGCTAGGGTGGGTGCCCTGATGTTTCAGGGACTTCAGTGTACAGTTGCCAAAGATTGTTAAAGCACGCCGTCAACCACAGCACTGGCTTCTGCCTATTCAAACAGCACATTGGCTGGCCCAAGACTCAAACCCTCTACCTCACAGTTTGCAGGCGAGTGCTCTACCAACTGCGCTACAGCCTGTGGCCGTTTCACACCTGATAATACATTAACAGTCCTGCTAACTTTGCAATATTAGAATAGCGTGTCCCTACCTAGCGCTAAGTAAAAATATGACCTGAAATTGTTTATCTTACATAATGACCAAAAAATTGTGGCCTGGACATGGCTCATAAATAATGCTTCTAAAGCCCTATATGAATTTAAATTATAACTTAAAACTTGCAACACAAACAAAACAGGAAACACACATTATAAATACAAAAGAACATATGAAAATCACACACACACAAAAAAAATAAAGAAAATGACTGCGGCCTTACCTGACTCTCCAAGACTTGTCCTCTGCGGCCTGCCTGAGTGTGGGCATAACCAACATCTCTGTGTCCTCTTGTTGTAATAGTCCGGCCATACTGACACAGGCCTCCACCGCCAGCAGCCTTACTGAGTCCTGCGTCACCATCAAAGACAGAAACACATTGTAGTTAGTTGGCAATCACAACATAAGGCGGTTATGAGGGATACCAGACTTAGCTACTGTATGTCCTTGATACTAAATATACAGAAACACACTCATTCCATCACCCAATCACTCTCTTCACCTGTTTGTCCTATACTTCATTCAATCAATAAAACACTCACTGCATCACCTAATCACTCTCCTCATATTTGGTATTAAACCATTACCTATTTGTATTTCTGTAACCATAATGAAATCTAACACACTCATTCCATCACACAATCACGCTCCTCACCTGTTCATCCTGTACCTCATTCAATAATAACACAATCAATTTAACACACTCATCCCATCAGCCAATCACTCTCCTCACCTGTTCATCTTTGCCATAATCATAATGAAACTCACTCACTCAAGCACCCAATCACTCTCCTCAAATTCGGTATTAAAGCCTTACCTATTTGTATTTCTGTAACCATAATGAAATCTAACACACTCATTCAATCACACAATAAAACACTAATTCAAGCACACAATCCATCCAACCCACTTATTCCATCATCCACTCACTCTCCTCACCTGTTCGTCTTGTGCCAGAGTGATAAACATGGGGATGAGGTCGGTCTTGAGATATTCCACCTCCACCACCTTGGCATATTCTCCCAGTTTGCCGGCGGCCGCTCGTCGGACCATGGGAGTGTCGTCCTGGCATAGTGACCGGAAGTGGGAACGTAGCTCGGCTGAAGGAGAGAGGTGGTTAAGATTATACATTAGTTATTAAGAAAGGCAAGGCTAAACGTTCAACTAATCACAGAAAATGGCTGGAGGAAAACATTTAACTTACCGGTATCACATATACCGGAAGTGGGAACGTAGCTCGGCTGAACCAGAGAAGTGGTACAACATTATACATTAGTTTTAAGAAAGGTAAGGCTATGCATCTAACTAATCACCACAGTGGTGATGGGCTGGTCTATCAGAGTGAGAGCTGAGCGATCTCTGCCATACCCATAGCCAAAGCGTCACATTTTTCCTTTGCCCCTCAACTTTCCCTTTATAATTGCTGAGGGGCACAGGGCCTTGGGTGGGGCTTTTGTTTCCCGGGCGTTTCCGCACCCTCCTCAGCTCCCCGCCTTTGAGTGGCTTCGGTCACCTGGGCATTATTAGTGGTAAGCTGGGAGGGTTTTGTGGGGGCGCTCGGTTATGGCCTTGGCCTTGCTCGGGACCTTGGGGCTGTTCGGCCAGACAGCCTGAGGAACAGCAACAACAACAAAAACTTATATATTTTCTAGATCTCCAGTGACGGCGTCTCTTCCGTGGATTGACCTCCCAATCTACCAAGATTGGAAGCTAAAGCGTCACATTTTTCCTTTGCCCCTCAACTTTCTCTTCATAATTGCTGAGGGGCACAGGGCCCTGGGTTGGGCATTGGTTTCCTGGGTGTTTCCGCACCCTCCTCAGCTCCCCGCCATGGAGTGGCTTCGGTCACCCAGGCTTTATTGTGGTCGGCAGGGAGGGTTCTGTTGGGGCGCTTGGTTATAGCCTTGGCCTTGCTCGGGGCCTTGGGGCTATTCGGCCAGGCAGTTTGGGGAACAACAACAACTAATCACCACCAATCGTGGTGAAAATATCCCATCAGGCAGGGTAATACTGTATTACCGCGAGACATTATTTAAAAATCTGTGGCATGACCCAAAATCATACATTTTTTGACAAATACTATTAACCCTCTATTAGCGGGGGGTCTGTGGCCGTTTTGGGCCTTTTCAGGCCATTCTGACTGCTATATCAACCATCAGCATGAAAGGAACTGTATTGTGCCGAAAACTAGGCAGAAATCGCTACACAAGGACACCACATACAGCTACGTAGCACTCGTGGAGCCCTGACAGTGTTACCTCAAAGATGGAAGTTTAGCTGATTTTGCTACATTGTTCACTTTTCTACTATTGGTCACACTGTCATCCACCCGTGCGGTGGGGGAACTGGAGTTAGTGTGGGCCGGGAGGCCACAGATGTCGGACGTATGGTTCATTACTGTTCCACCCATTTTCACTCGATCTTCACCCGTTTTCTCCCAGTTTTTTCACTCGACTTAAGTCGAGCGCCGCTAGTAAAGGGTTAAATACTACTTTAGGCTGAATGTATAGCAACAGCAATTTCACAATTACATATGCAGCTGTTTGTATTTAGCAAAAACCACCGTTCGGGGCAAAATTACCGTTTTAACCTAAGCTATTTCTTAACCTACTGTAACTATTTCCTTCTGCCTCTCACCTTTAGTGCCAACAGACAGCCTAGGGTAGCAGACAGAGAATAGACCACAGGCTGAGGTACGGGATGTGAACCAGTCCCCAACAGCCAGACGCTTCACCAAGGGTACAAAGTGGGTCTCCAGGTCCTCGGCGTTGTGTTCCTCGCAGATCTTACGCAGGGAATCCACAGCCTTGTCCCGCACCACTGTCTCCTCCACTGTGGCTAGGGATTCCAGGGGCGGCTGTCGGAAAGAAACAATGGTAAATATAATTAATAATAGCATAAAAAAGCCAGGCAGCTTAAGGAACGACAACCACCATACCATATGGTGGAAAAGATAAACAAAGCCAATAGAATTGTAGGGCTGATAAGGAGGACATTTGTGTCACTTGACGAAGAAATCTTCAGGAATCTCTATACAGCGCTGGTTAGGCCGCACCTGGAATATGCGAACCAGGTGTGGGCTCCATATATGGTAAAGGATATAGAAGCAGTGGAGAAAGTGCAGAGGAGAGCTAGCAAGCTGGTACCAACGTTGAAGAATGCGGGCTATGAGCAGAGGTTGAGGACACTGGAGCTTCCGACACTGGCATATAGGAGAAAGAGAGGGGATATGATAGAGACTTTTAAGATAGTGTCGGAAAGTACGATGAGGATGTGTGTGAAGGTATCTTCTTGATGCGGGAGGGAACAAGAACGAGAGGACACTCTAAGAAAATTTACAAAGAAAGAAATAGGCTTGAGAAGGCAAAGAACTCATTTTGTGATAGAGTGGTAAATGAGTGGAACGCACTGCCCCAGTATGTAGTCGATTCCGAATCAATAAGGGAGTTTGAAAGTAATCTTGATAAAGCATGGGGAAGACAAGATTTGAAGTTTGATTATAAAACAAAAATACAGAATAGTAAAAATGTTGCGTCTGCTGCCGCCAACACCGTGTACGACCGCAGCAGTGCAAGTACTGGTATTGAGCTGGATACACAGGCCTAGTTTGCCTTTTTCCAGAGGATCTACTGTAAGAAACTGTAAGAATATGCTTGAGATCTGTATACAGTATATGGTTTCCCCAACGAACGAGCTGATAAACTGATATCACTGTGCGAAGTATCAGCTATCAAATACAGTAATAAGAAAATAGCCCCGACTAGACAATGTATATGAATTTAAGAGGCTGAAATACATATACCTTTACTTAAGAATATCCTAGACCACAATTGCCTGAAATAATTGCTGGAAAATGTGATTGTGTGATACCGACTTGAACCTGTAGCTACTGACCAACCTGCCACTGATAACACAGGCAAAACAATGATAACAGATAAACAGTCACTAATATTATTATATGATTACATTATCAATTATTGCCCCACACCACACAAATTATATATACTGTATATTCTTTTTGTATTTATATCGCCTTTTATAATATACTTTTCATGTCATCAAATGTCTGTATACACCGGCACATACCATTTATTTTTATTATTGGTTTATATATTTATTTTGTGGTCGTGAAATGTAAAACTTGCAAAACAATCAAACCAAAACAGGAACTGCATATTATAGATGAAAGAACTTATCAAAGTCACTATGTGGAAATAATGCATTGAAGATACTGTACCAGTACTGTACAGCAAAACAACCCTATGAAAAAAATACAGTACCGGTATATATTTACACAGTACTGTATATACATATGGGTTATGTGCCAGAGTATACACAGGGTGTCAAACGAGAACAGAGTCCATTATTTTCAGTCTGTAGTATTGTATATGTAAAGATAAAATTATGGTTTATAGTTCAAATTATATCTTTGTAAGTGATAAAAATACCAAAACAATGCTATATCATGTTAATTTTCTTGTATTCCTTGTTATTTGATTAGTTCTTTTGCATTTATCTTCTTACAGTGGATCCTCTGGAAAAAGGCAAACTAGGCCTGTGTATCCAGCTCAGTACCAGTACTTGCACTGCTACGGTCGTTCACGGTGTTGGTGGCGGCGGTAGCAGACGCAAAATTTTTACTATTCTGTATTTTTGTTTTATAATCAAACTTCAAATCTTGTCTTCCCCATGCTTTATCAAGATTGCTTTCAAACTCCCTTATTGATTCGGAATCGACTACATACTGGGGCAGTGCGTTCCACTCATTTACCACTATCACAAAATGAGTTCTTTGCCTTCTCAAGCCTATTTCTTTCCTTGTAAATGTTCTTATAGTGTCCTCTCGTTCTTGTTCCCTCCCGCATCAAGAAGATACCTTCACACACATCCTCATCGTACTTTCCTGACACTATCTTAAAAGTCTCTCTCATATCCCCTCTCTTTCTCCTATATGCCAGTGTCGTCCCAGCTTTGGTTTCTATATTTTGCAAGTTTTACATTATAAATTCATTCAAGTCTTCAAACAAAATTGCTCCAGTTTGACACCCTGAGTACTGTATATATATATATATATATATATATATATATATATATATATATATATATATACATACATACATACATACATACATATTAAACTTACCAGAAGACAGTGTACATATTCGGGTCCTCCGACCAGCGGAGTGAAGGTGCCCAACTGTTCCGCCAGAGCCAACAACACTTCATCCTCGTCATAGATGGTGTCGGTGAGGAAGGGGATCAGTTCACTACGGGTGCGCTCCACTCCCAGCGCCAGGGCAATGGTTGATAGTTTCTTGATGGAGTTGAGGCGTAGCTGGAAAAAATAATAGTATCATTAGCAAATTAGCAATCTACTGTACAGTACTTATATTTTATAGAGGACTGTTCTATAGCTTTTGTTATTGGCATACGGTCATGTTTACACTGAGCTCGCGGTTACGTTCCCGTCTATTTAAAAAAAAATCTGTTATTTGCCCCCTGCTGGCAATATATATGATGAGAACAATCAGTCATCGGCGGGTGCCTTCAACCTATTATTGTATCCCACGGCATCAAAATAGACAGGAACATAATCGCGAGCGGGAAAAGGTTATCTTTAGGACCGACAGTAGTCCCATCGATCTTTTTAGGTCTAATAGGTCCGGTAGAACATATATATCATTGCTATATATGTCATTACAAGCTGAAATGTATTAAAAGGATATATATAATATAATGTATTAAAAGGATATATATAATATAATGTATTAAAAGGATATATAATATAATGTATTAAAAGGATATATATAATATAATGTATTAAAAGGATATATATAATATAATGTATTAAAAGGATATATATAATATAATGTATTAAAAGGATAGATATAATATAATGTATTAAAAGGATATATAATATAATGTATTAAAAGGATATATATAATATAATGTATTAAAAGGATATATATAATATAATGTATTAAAAGGATATATATAATATAATGTCGTATGTCTGGACAGGACACTGTCTAGCCTACTGACTTGAAAAGTGACGTGAAATAATTAACCAATAGCATTGGATTCCCTGGATGACGTCACACCCATTTAGCCAATCACTTGTCACGTGCAGCTGCGCATTATCCCATAATGCAATATATTGGAGAAGAAGGTGAGGGTGGCTGACTAGTGATTAGTCTGCCGGTAATGGCATCTTCAGCTGGATTAGTGGATTACTCTCAACTGTCTTTCGATTTGTTGTGTGAATACGTGATTTTCGTTAATATCCAGTGGATATATATATATAGCGAGGACTATCGGAAGTGAGTATTTATCTATGGTCAATATTTACGAGACGCAACAATATAGGTAACAAATTTCTAATATCAGTTTTGGGTTCCTATCATCATATGCTTCATTTCTATATACTTTTTATCCCCGGGGGAAAAAAAAAAAAATCTTGGGATTTTTCATTTTTTTTCTTGGGATTTTCTGTTTTGGGTTTTAACCTAACCTAATAATAACCAAATACATTTAGGTTAGGTTAATGAAGAAAAAAAATCCCAAGAAAAAATGAAAAAATCCCAAGATTTTTCTATTACCAGGGATAAAAAGTATATAGAAATGAAGCATATGATGATAGGAACCAAAAACTACCATTAGAAATTTGTTACCTATATTGTTGCATCTCGTAAATATTTACCTTATCTATTATCCAAGGACTGTCGGAAGTGAGTATTTATCCATTATTTAAAAATTTTGTCAGTTCGGGAAAATAAGGATTTTGCCCCCTGCGGGCCTGCTGGCCATATATAGAGATGAGGATTTCAATAAGTCCTGAGAGGGGGGGGGGGGGGGTTTACCCTCCCCAACTTATTATTTATCCCACGGCAAACAGTTATGGCCAAATACAGCTTATTTTTAACCCATTTTCCCTGATATTTTTAGATTGTTGGATAAAGGGTAAATACTCATTTCAGCTCCTCTTCAGTATAAGAGAACACTGTATCTGAAAGAAAAATGCAAAAATGCAAAAAAAAAAATCAGTCGATCCTAAAAAATAAACTTTGCCCACGAGCGTGTGAGTGGTGTAAACAAGGCGGGTGGTTCACTCGAATACTACCGGTACATCATTATTTCCTTACCAAAATTGTTTCGGTCTCCAGTCCTGAAATAGGCCAAATACACTTAAAAACAAAGTAGCCTAGCATAATGTAATTGAAGAAAATAGGGTTCCAGCCCATTAGGCCCTGCTTCATAGGTAAGCAGGGCCTAGGCTAATCGCTAATAGGCTGGAACTGAAATAGGCTAGGCCTAACTTTAATTAGGCTACATAGAAACATAGCCCTTGATTTCGGCCCTGTCACTCTTTGAAATTTGGGGGAGGCACTCGTTGCAGGCAGTTATGCCTTTTGTGTCCCTCATTCACATAGAAAAAAAAAAAAAAAAAAAAAATCAGCCTAGTCTAGCCTATAGGAGTCTAGGTTACATTTAACCATAACCACCAACTTATGTGGTGATGGGCTGGTCTATCAGAGTGAGAACTGAGCGATCTCTGCCATACCCATACCCAAGTGACGGCGTCTCTTCCGTGGATTGACCTCCCAATCTACCAAGATTGGAAGCCAAAGCGTCACATTTTTCCTTTGCCCTTCAACTTTCTCTTCATAATTGCTGAGGGGTACAGGGCCCTGGGTGGGTCTTTGGTTTCCCGGGCGTTTCCGCACCCTCCTCAGCTCCCCACCATGGAGTGGCTTCGGTCACCCAGGCTTTATTGTGGTCAGCAGGGAGGGTTCTGTGGGGGCGCTCGGTTATGGCTTTGGCCTTGCTCGGGACCTTGGGGCTGTTCGGCCAGGCAGCTTGGGGAACAACAACAACCAACTTAAAATGGTAAATTTCTATAATTGCACCTAGCCTATATGAGCTAAAACAAATATTATTGTATTTAACAGGAAGGTACAACGAGGTAAGTGGGTGACTGGACGACTCGGCCCATGGGACAACTCGGCTCAGACAGCTCGGCCCACTTTTGGACAACTCGGCCCATTATTTGAGACGGCTCGGCCCCATGTTTTGCTATGGGTCAATTTGACGAGACCAGTCAGGATTAGGATGGGGAGAGCTAAGTGGAGGGTTTATGGGTGAGGTATGCAGCATCAAATCTTGTCCTCTGGGTATGCGCGGCCTTTTCCCTAATATTTGTATTATGTTATTTAGGCTCAACTGTTAGGTTAATTTAAGTTAGGTTAGGTTAAGATAATATATAGTATAAAGGGACAAAAAATTGTGCCAAGGGGCCTAAGATTCTCACGCATGCGCAGAGGACAGGATTTGCAGGATTTGATGCTGCATACATGGCCTCCCGTTTATGGCGTGTGTGTAATGTGGCCGAAATGTTCGTTTATTGTATAATTGTGTCATAGGCTAGTTCTCTCGATTCATAATGTGTAGGTTAGGTTAGGTTAATTAAGAGTTGTCTCGTAATTAACACAGGGCCGAGCTGTCTCGTTTTTACTGGGCCGAGCTGTCCCGTGGGCCGAGTAGTCTAGCATTCGGTAAGTGATGTGGTATAGGTGGCAATATGCTGAAATGGATTATAAGGGCATTCCGCCCCCTTTGACAAAAGTCTATCAATCTAGATGTGACACAGATTTACAATGTTTCAGAGAGACATTAGCCTAACCTAACAACCTTACCTAACCTAACCTAGTATTATGGGTGGGGGCTGCCGCCCCCACACCCCCGCTGGTTGGGTAAAACGGTAGAAATCCAGTTGGGGTGGAGTGAATAACCGTAGATTTTCGTAAGGGGGTAAGAGGGGGGCAGAATGCCCTTATAATCCATTTCCGCATATTGCCACCTATACCACATCACTTACCTCGTCGTACCTTCCTGTTCAATACAATAATAATTTGTTTAGCTCGTATAGGTGCAATTATAGGCTAGAATAATACCCTTAAAATAGATAGTCTTCATTTTAGTCTACAAATAGGCCAAAAAGGTCAATATTAGCCTAGTTAGCCTACACCCAAGTGATGTAAATCTTGCAAAATCGTTAGGCTAGGCTACATAGGCTAAAAACACCTTACCTCCAGCCTTATTTGACAGATGCCATTTTATACAACCTATTTCCACCCCTCGTGGTATCTGTGGTACCTTCATGACCCCCTTAAGCCTCCAAGGGAACCCAAATAGGCCTACCCGGAAACTCGTGAGGGAAATAAGGGACTAGCCTATACCCTGTTCCAAATGAGTAAGCAGAAACTCATATAGGATAACTCGTAAACCATTAGATTAATCCAGTTATATATTCTACCATTTGGGAAGGGTCATCCAGGTAATAGGTGTGGACAGTTACAGCTCATTTGCCCTAGCCCTTTGAGAGTTAGAGAGGTTAGGGGTTACGATTCCTGGCCCCCCTAGAATGACATACACGATAGGGAGGGAATGGCAGCCCTGTTCTTCCTCCATTATCTCCCTTATTTCCTCCTTCCCCGCTATTATTCCGCCTTCCATATATGCCCCAGTACTTGTTCTTTATGGCTCACCTGTACATCCTCGTTTCGGAGTTCATCGATGAGCACAGCGATGGGGTAAAGGGAGTCGTCCGAGGTGGTCTCGCTGGCAGCCATCTTGACTCTCTCTCTATCTCTCTCAATGGCGCCAGTGTTGCCAAGTCCTCTTCTTAAATATCGCTAGATTAGTAAATACCGCTAGATTATACTTGTTAATATAGCGAGAAACTGATCACATAGCGAGTTTCAGGCTATGAGGAAGTTATAGAGATGTAGGTATCATTATTTAGCAGAATTGACAGCTAAAATACAGCCGTAGTACATTTATAAATACATAAAACTCAATTCAACATGTTTTCCATCCAACAGAAACCTACATTATTATTGCAATTTTGTTTTATAACCGCAAGGAAAATTACTGGCTGTGTGCTGAGAACATTCGAAGGGAGCAGTGCATGCTTATGCCTACTCTGTGGAAAACCCTAGTCTTACGAAAGTTAGAATATTGTTGCCAG
The DNA here is from genome assembly GCA_032716605.1 of Paralithodes platypus. Classification (NCBI taxonomy): domain Eukaryota; kingdom Metazoa; phylum Arthropoda; class Malacostraca; order Decapoda; family Lithodidae; genus Paralithodes; species Paralithodes platypus. Next base: position 58,970,345 of record CM064502.1, on the reverse strand, counting down.
CTGTGGTCCCCACACAAAATTCAATGTATCGATACTACCCTCAAAGCCCTCCAAATAACTTTCACCAGCAGGTTCCGAGGGGGGCAACACCTAACTTTGAACAAATCCCTATAACAAACTCCATAGCACCTTTTTATATACTGTTCCCTCCCACAACTATTTGGGGGTCCACATCTCAGCGGACATGAGATGGACCACACACTTTAGCAGCATCAGAGCAAAGGCTAACATGGCCAAACTTCCTGCGCAGGATCGAATCTCACGAAGTGTAACGCAAACATCAAAATTCTAGCATTTAAGTCACTTGTTTGGCCACACTTAGAATACTGCGACACCATCTGGGATCCTCACACACACAATAACATAAAAAACTAGAGGCCATACAAAACAAAGCTGCAATTAAGATGGATTAGACATGATTAGGCCTACAGAGGGCACTCGTAAGTGGTTATCTGATGCGTTTTTTACCACCATGCACTCCCTGCTCAAGAGCTGGGCTAGGGTGAGTGCCCTGATGATCAGGGACTTCAGTGAACAGTTGCCACAGATTGCTAGACTGAACCGTTCACCGACAACACTGGCGTCTGCCAATAACACACTGGCCGGCCCGAGGCTCGAACCATCAACCTTACAGTTCGCAGGAGAGTGCTCTACCAACCGCGCTACGGGCTGTTAAATTGTCCATAATTTTTTGTCAGATTCGTTTGATTAATGGCTAGATCTTGGGTGACGACTAAAGTGCACGGTGGGTGACTAGCAGGCCAGTAAATGGCTCATTCCCACCGCTGCCACCAGTGAAAGGCCAAGGAAAGCCAGTCACCTATTTCTCACTCATTAACATACTAAGCATGCATCTTTCACAACTCTAATAATGATCGTGCTGATGGCATGGGATCGAACCACCGACCTGTTGGACACCGGACCCTACCAGAATGCCCTCGAATGTACCCAAATGGCTTGTAGTCATCAATCTGTATTAATCTAAGTGAGGTCTTTTTGGACTTATCCTGATTCGCTCCATTAGTTAGGAGATTTAAGCCGTTTCACTCCATTGATTTGGCGATAATAAGGCGCTTCCCCCCATTCACGTGTCAATGTTTTTTTCTGGGCGAGCGATGACAAGCTTGTAACTTAGGAGAAATCTGCCTTCGGCCGCCGGGAAATTTTTCTAATGAAAAATGTACAGATTTGGATTGAAAGGGGTCTAGGTGGGCATTTTATAGTGTGAAGGAAGTCTGGGAAGCTGTTTTTGTTCTATGGAATAAACTTAAATACTTTGCTCGAAAATATAAAAAACAAGCAAATTCCTCAACAAATAATGAAACAAAATATAATAATCCCCAAAGCATCAGACTATTACAAAATGATAGTGTTAATGGGAAATGTCTGTATAATCACGTCGCCTGGATATGGTTAATAGTTTGAATAGTTTATTAACAGAAAGTATATAGAACAGAGGCAAGGGGTGTGTCTCTGTGTGAGGATCGATTGGTCAAACATTTACACCTGCCGGAAATTGAACCCGGTCCTACGTAGTAGATAATCTGGATGATGGAATCATGGTAATTTACCACCAGGTAAGTATGTATGAAGCCTATATACTCAGGCACATACCCCATGCTGACTCAAGACAGAGCCTGAACAGAAACCTTTATAAAGTTCCACGCAAATCTAATTAGGGTCCGGGATCACTTTTGCGTTCCCTCACCCCTTTCTCTATCACGTTGAGTAGGTAAGTAAAAACGTTTATAGAGAAAATATCAATTAGGGGATGTCTTCAAACAACTAAATGTATGTAATGCCTTTCAAAGTCAAAATGTAATATTACCGCTAGATAGAAGTAAATCTATCTATCTATCTATCTATTGCCTGACGCCGTGATCCCCGAAGGGGTGGCCACGAACGAACCGCCCCCATGCACCTCTGTCCCCAGTCAGTCGACGCCCCTCCCCCCAACCAGCACCGCCTTCGTTCATGTAGTTCCTCACTCCATCCTTCCACCTCATATTCGGTCTACCTCTCCACCTCGCTCTCGTACACCCTCTTAGTCATTCTCTCGCTTTCCATACGTTCCATATGGCCGAACCATCTCAAGTTGTTCCTTTTCACACTTTCCAGCACATCTACCTCCACACCACACCTCCTTCTTACTTCCTCATTAGTCTGTCTATCCCTCCATGTAACTCCGCACGCACTCCTTAAGTAATTCATTAGAATTCATAGAAGTAAATCTAGCGGTAAAATCGCTAGATTGGCAACTCTGGAGTGTGCTCATCCAACAAGTGAGCAGCGTGTTCCGTGCATAGATAATATGATCTATAATACTTTCAATGGTTCCATGTTAGCGCAAAGTTCTTTATTATAGATGCGTATTCCAACACCCCCACTAATAATCTATAGGATTTGTGGCAGAAAATACGAGAAATGTCCAGCGCTACTGTTTCATAATTATTAACCAACTTAGATAGACATATATATGATTTAAGTATCACTAAAAACAATATACTATGCCATGTAGGAAGTCTTGTGGAGAATGAGAGTGCTATGCCCGAAGTCATAACTTCAACTCAGTCATGTCACATAACAGAACCTATTTATATAAGTTACCCATGGGTCTTACCTTATGGGTCCGTTTTCTGTTACATCAGAGGCGCCCCCATTTTCTTCTCATCATAGGGGTGGGGAGACTCAGTCATAAATCAAGCTTGGCCAAGGCCACCTGCAAAGCACTACTACAGTCTATTCATTTCTAGCTGATGGTAAATTGTCATGTTTTCCCCTGGATTACGCAGCTTTTCACCAAGAGTTTGTAGCGAAATATGTTAATTAAGAAAACTTCATAGGCTATCTATTAAATACAGACATAATAGTTTCGTATTTTCCCATTAGATATCGAAAAATCAGCTGCGAAGGGATTCAATAAACCAACAATTGTCCCACCCCAGTGACACCAGAAGCAGAAGGATTAGAGGTTAGAAATAAGTCAAGGATGTTTGGCCTATTATCCGAGGCGGTCCCACTGAAAACTTAATAAGCAGTACCAATGTCAATATGTTTGAACCGGCCTTCTGTACCGGCGACGTCTTTTATATTATATTTCAGCTACATTAAGACGATTTTATGAAGCTTAGGAAGGGTATTTGGTATCTAAAAGGATTAATTAAGATAGTCTGTAGCCATTTAATGAGTAGACGTCCTCCCTAAGCAGTACAAAATCGTCTAATAATTGCCAGAATATAATGAAAATTATATCGCCGGTACAGATGGGGTTAAAAACAGATACGACTAGTTTGAGACTCTTTTGCCTCTTTACTATCACATAATATAAGGTAAGCAATCACTAAGGTAAGCAAGGGTATTGATATGAGAAGGTTAATACATACATTAATGTAATCGTATACACTTATTTATTTGCCTAGCTCCTTACATAATATAGTCTTAATGTTAGTACAGAAATATAGCAACTTTAGAGTGCATCGTCCTTAAGGGTAGATGGCCGTATTTATTGGCTCATTTATGTATCTGTTTATCATTTTGTTTAGTTTCCTCCCTAGACCTCCATTAAAGCTTTAAAAAAAAAACACCCAAGACCCTCCTTCAAGATATAGGTGTACATTTTTCGATAGAAATTGCCAATTGACCACTTGTGAGTTTCGTTCTATAAGGAAGTTGGAGCTGTAGATATTGATATTCAACATAATTAACTGTTAAAATGCGGTTGTAATACATATATAAATACATAAAACCCAATTCAATATATACTCTTTAGCCATTATAAACTTACATAATTATTGCATTTCTATTTACCATCGATGTCTACAGCTCTGAGCTCCACCTTCCTTATAGCCTGAAAATCGCAAGTTGAGGAACGGAATATGTGAGGTAAACTATATATATATACATAAAACAATAAATAAAACTCCGAAATCTTGACTGGATGAATTAAAACATCTGACCCGACTGAAGCTACAAGAAAAACATTGCCAATAAAGTCACTCTTCAAATGTTGTTTATGCAAGAGATTATTATAGTCAGTACATGAAGTAGGTCGATCATTCCTCTTCAGGCGGGTAGGGACAATCCCAGGGGAGGACACACATGATAATATCAGGATCCATGACCAGTTGACCAGGGCACAGTGTAAGGGTACCCTGGCCTCCGTTGGAAGAGGAATGGTCGCAGAAGAAGTACTCGTGGCTGCAACGATTGAGGCAGTGCGGGAAGTAGCCAAAGCTCCCGCACGTCCACGAGTCGTAGCAGTTACTCCCGCTGCCTGTGGTCGTGGTTGTGGGTGTTTGGGTCGTAGTGGTGGTTGTGGGAGTTTGGGTCGTAGTGGTGGTCGTGGGAGGTGGGGTCGTAGTGGTGGTTGGGGGAGTTGGGGTAGTTTTGGTGGTTGTGGGAGGTGGGGTTGTGGTTGGGGTCGTAAGAGGGATTGTGATCAGGGGAGTGGTTGTGGTGGGAGGAGCTTTGGTTGTAGTAGGGACTTGTGGTGTTGTGGTAGGAGAGACTTCAGTGGTTGTGGTCGGGACCTTAGCTGTTGTGGTAGGGTCTTGTGGGGTTGTAGTAGGAGAGACTATAGAGGTTGTGGTAGGAGAGACATTAGGAGATGTGGTAGGAGGAACTATGGGGGTTGTTATGTTAGGCGTGGGTTTTGGGGTGGTAGTTGTTGGGGTAGTGTTGCACGGTTGGAAGCAGGGGGCCATTGAGTCGCAGCCTCCCGATAATGGACTGAAATTCCCATCTTTACATTGGTGGGGCCCATTAGGTTTTTCTCCTTCCTCGATGCAGACGTAGAGTTTGGAACAGTCGTAGGGGTCCGAGATTTTAGTGTTCTTTACCTGGCAGTAAGGAACACAGGAGTTAGCAGCCTTACAGCACTTGGACGGGTCTGTGGTGCAGCCATTACCATCGAAATACAGCCCGGTTACATTATCCTTGCAAGTTAGTTTTATTTCCTCTCCTCCCACCAGACACATGTAGTAAGCACTGCAGTCATTGATGTCTCCCTTGAAGGCTACTATATCAGAGTTGACAGGACAAGACAGTTGACACGACGGAGGACAGAACGCACATTTGGCTCCACTGTCAACACATGTCTCTTTTTTGCTGTCAAACTCTTGGCCTTCAGGACACTCTAAGGGAATTAGATCACTGCTGGGCCCGCAGATGAAGAACTTGGTACAGTCCGTGGGGTCAGCAAATATGTCCAGAATGTTGGTGGTGTCACATGTTGGGTTGCAGTTATCACACAACACCGAGGTTGCCACAATCTGGAAGAGTAACGCTTTATTAATGCCATATTACACTCTTAAAATAAAATGTATTGGTTTTGCGACCACAGGACAGGCAGCAGTGTTGCCAACATAAATTATCCTATCATAATAAGAACGGTCACAAGGATAAAATGCCATGAATTATTACTATTTGTTCTGTTTATTACCGTAATTTAGAGGTATACCTGCAATACAGACTAATCATTGCTAGAGAATCTTCCTAAACTGAATAAAATCAATTAGTAGTAGCCAGAATAAAATCAAAAGGATGTCGACGGTACAGAAGGGGTTAAGATATCGTAACACTGAATAAGCTTTATGTGGTCTTTTGATGTTAAATTTACGGATAATCTTAAAAGTGTACAATGCCTTTTGTCAGTCCGAAATTATGTTTTTGTATTCAATTTCAACACTCCATTGTGTTGATAGACGTTTATCATTGATTCACATGATATTTCTACTCCTTTCGTAGATCCCCGTAGGGGTGGCGTAGTATTGTAATCACCGTGTCTGTATGTGTGTATCTGTGTGTGTGTGTGTCTGTGTGTGCGTCTGTATGTGTGTCTGTTTAAGTGTCTGTATGTGTGTCTGTGATGTTGATGGTGACTGTCTAGTAAGGATCAGTGATAGGTGTACCATGTAGGACACATACAAGAGGAACCTTAAATAAATCTATACAAATTTCCCTTAAATGTAAACTGTGTTGGTGGTGTAATGGTTTAGGACTTAGGTGCTTATGTTCTGGGTGTGGTGTCCCGAGTTCGAATCTCGGGAGGACCATATGCTTTCATTAGTTTATTCAAGTACATTGGGGTTTGTAATTGATGATTAATGTTAAGAACGGGGTGTTACTTAATACTAACCAATAGAAGACAGAGGGTTGGTGAGACTCTAGCCATGTTGACCGTCCTTGTGAAGAATATTTTACTATGATCCAGACTACAGAACCTAACGCTATATATATACCCCATCAGGCACCAAGTTAATCCACCTTCATCACGTCATCTTGTATCTTAATCCACTTTACCTTGTTCCACTAACCTGCATTTAGCGTATCCTGGGAAATGGGATAATCCTCTCTCTGTCTGTCTGTCTGTCTCTCTCTCTCTCTCTCTCTCTCTCTCTCTCTCTCTCTCTCTCTCTCTCTCTCTCTCTCTCTCTCTCATCTTGCCTTAAGTCCGCGATTGACGGAATTAGCAATTGAATGGATTGTTTCCCCTCAGATACATAAGAACATAAGAACATAAGAAAATGGGAGTCTGCAGAAAGCCGATTGGCCTAAGCAAGGCAGATCCCTGTCCCACACAACCCCAATTCAATTACAAAGCCCAATTATAGGCTTCACACTCTAATACCCTGAGGATCATCTTACCAAAACGGTTAGAGATTAACGCAGGATTATGGGGGTCTGCAGAGCGCTGATTGGCCCAACCCGGCTGATCCCCCTTCACACCCAACCCTTCTCGTCCATATGCTTATCCAATTTTATCTTAAAGCTCCCTACAGTTTTAGATCCCACTATAGCACTTGGTAGTCCATTCCACCCATCTACAACTCTGTTACCAAACCAATACTTGCCTATATCTTTTCTGAAACTAAATTTATCTAATTTGAAACCATTGATACGAGTTCTTTCGCTATCACTGAGCTTTAGTACATTTGCCATGTCCCCTTTGTTAATCCCACTAACCCACTTGAACACCTCTATCATATCCTCTCTAACTCTGCGTCTCTCTAACGAATGTAAACCTAATTTCTTCAACCTTTCTTCATACGAAAGATTTCTAATATTATGGATCATTTTTGTCATTCTACGCTGTACTCTCTCCAATGAATCTATGTCCATTCTGTAATAAGGACACCAAAATTGGACAGCATAATCCATATGGGGTCTCACTAATGACAAGTAAAGTTTTAAGATAACATCAGCAGTTCTGTTACTCACACTCCTAGAGATGAACCCGAGAATCATGTTTGCCTTATTACGAACGCTTATACACTGTTTTCTAGGCTTCAAATCATTGCTAACAAACACACCTAGATCTTTCTCGCAGTCTGAATTTTCTAAATTCTAAATTAGCTAGTTTATATTTAACATTTGTTTGCATCTTCCCTATCTTTAATACCTTGCATTTGTCAATGTTAAACTTCATCTGCCAATTTACTGACCATTCATGTAAGGTATCTAGATCCCTTTGGAGGCACTCTATATCGCTATCTGAATCAATTGATCTCCCTATTTTAGTATCGTCTGCGAATTTACTTATCCTACTAGTTATACCTAAATCTAGGTCATTTATGTATATAAGAAACAACAGGGGACCTAATACCGATCCCTGGGGGACACCACTTTTGACTGCTCCCCATTCTGACTTGGTACCATTTATGCTGACTCTCTGCTTCCTACCAATTAGCCATGACCTAATCCATCCTAACAACGCCCCAACCTATTCCATGTGCCTCAACCTTTCTCATCAATCTCTCATGAGGGACTCTGTCGAAAGCTTTACTGAAATCTAAATATATAATATCATATGACTTGTCATTATCTACTGCTTCATATACCTCTGAGAAAAAACTAAGCAAATTAGTAAGGCAAGACCGTCCCTGAGTGAATCCATGCTGAGAAGAATTGATTAAGTTAAATGTTTCTAAGTGGTTTCTCATTTTCCTAGCAATAATTGACTCTAGTAGCTTTCCTATGATTGAAGTGAGACTAATGGGACGGTAATTGGATGCTATTGATTTATCACCTTTTTTGAAGATCGGAACTACATTTGCAAGCTTCCAAGCTTCTGGAACTATACCTGTTTCTAATGACTTGTTAAATATAAATGTTAATGGGTAACTTAACTCATCTCTGCATTCTTTTAATACTCTAGCATATACCTCATCAGGACCAGGCGATTTATGAGGTTTCAGTCTGGTTTATGAGGTTTCAGTCTGATTTATGAGGTTTCAGTCTGATTTATGAGGTTTCAGTCGAAACATCGAGGATCACTACATATAAAGATAATTGACTAAGATGTTACTAACTTTTCCTAAGATATACATGAAGGATCACTTATAACTGTTATATAACTAACCCGAATTGTCCCCTACTAACATCTAACCCTGCCAGGGACATTAGTACGTCCTGTATGACACTTTGAGCAGTAATGATTTAGAGAGCAAGCAACCTTGAGGGATCGCTAGGTCTGTTGTTGCTTGAATTCCTTTGTACTCTCTTTTTCTCTCGCGCTCTCTCTCTCTCCCTCTCCCTCTCCCCCCCCCCCCCCTCTCTCTCTCTCATGATAAAAACTTTTCCTTCAGTCACACCTCTTAGTTGGTAATGAGGTCATGGATTTTGATAAGATGGAATATGCTTAACGCGGCCATCAATAGGGAGAATTATACCGGTTCCCTGAGGCTCACACTGACTGCTGGTCTACCATCAATAGGGAGAGTTACACTGATTCCCTTACAGTGGCTTGGGACCTTTTGATAGCGAGTTATATGTGCTATCATTCTACCACAGTCCACAGGTCACCACACGGCTAATATTTACATTTCGGAAGTTCGACAGTTTATATTGGGCCCGGATTTATGTCGGAACCCTGCACATCCCCAGCACATTATGCCACCCGAGAGCGGCCCTCTGCGAGTCCCACTACGTAAACATAAACGTATAATTCTCCTAACAGATGACTATAGTGCCGAGATTGTCAAAGGCTTAAGGGGGGAGGGGCGTAATTATTTACTCGTTTATGGATCTTTTTATTATAATTTCTCTCCTCCCTAGACCTCCATCAAGTTTTAAAAAACACCCCTTCAAGATAAATTTGTAAATTTTTTGATAGAAAAATGTCCCGGCCGAAGGCCGGCTCCTCTTAAATTACAGGCTCGCTATCGCTCGCCAGGGAAAAATCGACACCTAAATGACAAACATTCTTAATAGTGACAAATAAATGGGGTGAAAGGTCTTAAAATCGCCAAACTAATGAGCCTAACGTCTTAAAAACTGAAAACCGATGGAGCTAAGCACGAGGGAGAAGGGGGACCATAAAAAGGCCCCATCTCCCCTTAAAAGTATAATCATTCCCCCGAAGTTGTCAAAGGCTTAGCGGGCCAGATTATGACTGTCTGGGTCCACGGTGATTAAGTGCTTCAGTTCAAAATTTTCCTTGTTCGACGATAACTTTTATTACTGAATATGTAGGTCACCTCAAGTTTGACAGATTTGGAGCACAGGAAGCAATTAAATAATGATAATAATAATAATACAAATAATAATAATAATAATAATAATAATAATAATAATACAAATAATAATAATAATAATAATAAACAATAATAATAATAATACTAATAATAATAATAATAATAATAAACACAATAATAATACAACTAGTAATAATAATAATAATAATAATAAACACAATAATAATACAACTAGTAATAATAATAATAATAATAAACACAATAATAATACAACTAGTAATAATAATAATAATAATAATAATAAACACAATAATAATACAACTAGTAATAATAATAATAAACACAATAATAATACAACTAGGGCGGGTGCCCAACCCCGAAAAGGGTTGAAATAGGGGAGCTATCCCCCCGCCAAAGGCGGCTTTCTAGGGCCTTTCCTAGCTGATGCTGAGAGGATTGGGTTCTAGTCATGTGGTGATGGGCTGGTCTATCAGAGTGAGAACTGAGCAATCTCTGCCATACCCATAGCTTACTCTGACTGTTCCTTTTACTTATATATTTTCTAGATCTCAAGTGACGGCGTCTCTAACGTGGATTGACCTCCCAATCTACCAAGATTGGAAGCCAAAGCGTCACATTTTTCCCTTGCCCCTCAACTTTCTCTTCATAATTGCTGAGGGACACAGGGCCCTGGGTGGGGCTTTGGTTTCCCGGGCATTTCTGCACCCTCCTCAGCTCCCCGCCATGGAGTGGCTTCGGTCACCCAGGCTTTATTGTGGTCGGTGGGGAGGGTTCTGTGGCGGCGCTCGATTATGGCCTTGGCCTTGCTCGGGGCCTTGGGGCTGTTCGGCCAGGCAGCTTGGGGAACAACAACAACAACAACAACAACAACTAGTAATAATAATAATAAACACAATAATAATACAACTAGTAATAATAATAATAATAATAAACACAATAATAATACAACTAGTAATAATAATAATAATAATAATAATAATAATAATAATAATAATAATAATAATCATCATAATAATGATACTAATAATAAAGTGAGTGTATATTAACTGTAGCATGACTGATAATTACTGGTGACTGTTACGGTGTGGGTGACAGGGAAAGTTATCTGGCTAACTCCCTTTCACTAACTCTAACTCTTACTTTAACTCTAACTCTTACTCTCTTTTTATCAGAGAGAGAGAGAGAGAGAGAGAGAGAGTGAGTTACATAGATACACAGACTGCACAGACCTTGCGGTCTCTACTAGGCAGTCCGGATTAAATGCTAATATACTGTAGAATATGCTATTGATCTCCACCTATCATTTATGAAGTGAAGTAAATTGTTCACACACTGACACACCTCATTCTGCTTTTCACGAGCTTGAAGGCAACTTTGGGGGTTTCCCTACCTACCTAACCTAACCTGCCTACCTACCTAACCTGACCTAACCTACCCTACCTTAACCTAACCTAACCTGACCTACCCACCTACCTACCTAACATGACCTAACCTACCCTACCTTAACCTAACCTAACCTGACCTACCCACCTACCTAACCTGACCTGACCTACCTAACCTGACCTCCCTAACAAAACCTGACCTACCCACCTATCTAACCTGACCTACCTACCTAACCAAACCTGACCTACCTAACCTAACCTAATCCAGTTAGGTTAGTAAGCAAACCTTTCACGAAATGACTACGTATCACAGTCTGACTGTAACAAAGACAGTTTAACGTGACTGACGGGGATGGATTTGTTACTGTCACTCCACCATTTGTAACGTTGTAGGGCGTCACGGTGTAGATTAAGTAACATTGTAACACCCTCACACCACTCTTCCTATAGGTGAAGTAATTATATGAGAGAGAGAGTGAGATAGTGTGAGTGAGAGTGAGAGTGAAAGGGTGTTTTAACCCCTTGAGGCTCTGACGCGTTTTAGCAGTTTATTTTGGCTTTATTTTATCTTTAGACGATTTTATGCAGCGTAGGAAGGATCCGTGGGTAATAAAATGGTAAATACTATCTCAATCAACCCTTTGACTTCCATATACCGTTACTAATCTGAATAAAATCGTCTAATAGTAGCCAGAAAACAGAACAGAAACGCGTATTGGAGCTTGAAAGGGTTAATGTGGTGGTGAAGTAACAATATATCACCTCCCCCACACCCCACACTCTTCCTATATACCTACATCAGTAAATACATGTCACACACAGACTTCCGTTACATATTACCAACACCTTCTCCTCTATGTGACAAGTGGGTGTGACGTAACCAGGGTGTCACAAAGGAGTTACGCCAATACCGGAGAATACGAGATTAATTATTGCTGCCGTTATTATGTCATTTGGACCCGGATGCAGTTTATTATATTTTATTTATTTATTTTTATATATTTATTTTATGTATGTGTATGTGTGTGTGTGTGTGTGTGTGTGTGTGTGTGTGTGTGTGTGTGTGTGTGTGTGTGTGTGTGTGTGAGGAGACAAAAGACAAAGCTGCCTATAACAAGTCCCCCCCCCCCCCCGGCCGAATGTGTGATAGAGAGTCAAATTCAAGGTACGCTAGAGTCAAGATGTATGGACACTCGGAACTTGAAGCAGTTTAAGTCATAAGATGAGGGAAAGACAGATTATGTGAGAGAGTTCCAGGATTATACAAGGCGCTATATGAGGACGAACAAGAGAAGTGTACAAAGTTAGCAGTATTTTGTCTGCTTTGTATTCGAAAGATCTGTCGACGAATCCACTTACAAAGAGAGAGAGAAAGAGAGTGTGAGTGTGTGTGTGAGAGAGATTTAGAATTAGAGAGTGACAATTATAGGTATCACTGTCGTTTTTACAGCATTATGACAGCAGCTCTCTGTGTGTGTGTGTGTGTGTGTGTGTGTGACTAACTACAACAGCCCCATGAGTTCAGTACAGCGTGTATATTAAAATTGACTACACCCATTTTATACTCCAGCCATCTTTTCTGGTCTGGTCTACTCTTCTCCTATACTTCATAATTTCCTACCTATACCTTCCCCTGCTCTCACTCCCTTTCCTCCCATTTCGGGCCCACCTAGGGTAAAAAAAAAATATAAAAAAAAAAAAAAAAAATAGGTCTTCCTCTGTCCAATTACTCTTCTCTCCTACTTTACTCCAGTTATCTGGTCTGGTCTATAAGGGACTGAGGTTTTCAAAAGGGGCTCCAGTCTTGAAAATGTACTTGACTTGCAGTGTGCTGGCTTAATAATCCAGAAGGGTTGATAGCCTCTGAAGTCCTATTTTAACCAAAATAATGCTCTATATTTTAAAATTCTAGTTATGGTTCATCTATTAACCCCCCCCCCCCCACCAATCCCCTCCACGTTAGTCCTCCAATAAGTCATCTATTAACCCCCCCCCCCCCACCAATCCCCTCCACGTTAGTCCTCCAATAAGTCATCTATTAACCCCCCCCCCCACCAATCCCCTCCACGTTAACCCTCCAATAAGTCATCTATTAACCCCCCCCCCCCCCCACCAATCCCCTCCACGTTAACCCTCCAATAAGTCATCTATTAACCCCCCCCCCCCCCACCAATCCCCTCCACGTTAACCCTCCAATAAGTCATCTATTAACCCCCCCCCCCCACCAATCCCCTCCACGTTAACCCTCCAATAAGTCATCTATTAACCCCCCCCCCCACCAAATCCCCTCCACGTTAACCCTCCAATAAGTCATCTATTAAACCTCCCCCCCCACCAATCCCCTCCACGTTAGCCCTCCAATAAGTCATCTATTAACCCCCCCCCCACCAATCCCCTCCACGTTAACCCTCCAATAAGTCATCTATTAACCTCCCCCCCCACCAATCCCCTCCACGTTAACCCTCCAATAAGTCATCTATTAACCCCCCCCCCCCCCAATCCCCTCCACGTTAACCCTCCAATAAGTCATCTATTAACCCCCCCCCCACCAATCCCTCCACGTTAACCCTCCAATAAGTCATCTATTAACCCCCCCCCACCAATCCCCTCCACGTTAACCCTCCAATAAGTCATCTATTAACCCCCCCCCCCACCAATCCCCTCCACGTTAACCCTCCAATAAGTCTTCCATACAAAAACGTCCCAAATTTCTTCAATCCATTATTAGTTTATATTTCTACCTTTACTCTAGCCATCAGTCAGCCTTTTAGAATGGTATTGGGTCTATTAATGGTGATTTACCCTTTTAGCCTTGTGTATAAAGAAAAATGGATAGAATTATATAATTTCAGAGATTATGACATATGTATATACTGTATACTGTATATATACTATATATATATATATATATATATATACAAGATAAAGAGAGAGAGAGAGAGAGAGAGAGAGAGAGAGAGAGAGAGAGAGAGAGAGAGAGAGAAGAGAGAGAAAGGGAAACAAACCTACATCCCATATTATAGAAAGCCCAAATCATTTTACAACAACCAAGCAACATTTACCCAACCAAACATTGCACACACACAAACCCTACTACTAAACCTTTACCCAACACCCTCCATATAATATAAAGGTTTACCCAACACCAAATAATACAATGATATATAGGTTCTGAAGGTTCTACACTGATAACCAGCTGATGTAGTAACTCTATATGAGCCGAGGAGGGGGATGGGGGTGGGTGGGTGGGGGTCTTTTTGGAACTCCCTGTTTTGCTCTCTTGGTTTATAGATTCTGAGACATTTCAACCCATTAGTTTGGCAATAACACTCTTCAGGGAGTTACACAGATACTCAGATCACACAGACCTTGCGGTGCCTACTAGGTGGTTCGGCCTTAATAGTACTTGACAGGGACAGTTTATAGTAGAAAAATAGGACATCAAAGTTGAAGGCTCTCTCCCCACCCTCCGGCTAAAAAAGCCGTACCGGAAAAAGGATGAAGTGTAACCTTATGGGTCAGGAAGTGCCCACAAGGAAAGTTTTTATAGAGTATAGGAAGAACTTACTTTGAAAGGGAATATACACTTACCTACTGATTAATTCATATGGAGGTTGAGAGAGAGAGTGTGTGTGTGTGTGTGTGTCATCTTCCCTCTCATCCCCCTCCCGGAAGTTGCATCATAGGTGTGATACTTCATTATGTTATAGCTATCGTAATAACTCTCTCTCTCTCTCATACTCACACTCTCTCTCTCTCTCTCTCTCGTCCCCCTGAACTTCTAATTCTAAATCAGCAGCACCCCTTCCCACCCTTCTCATAAATTCCTTGTTTCCTGAACTCATAACTCATAGTCTCCCCCCTCCCCTCTCCTGAACTCATAACTCATAATCCCCTCCCCTCCCCTCTCCTGAACTCATAACTCATAATCCCCCCCCCTCCCCTCTCCTGAACTCATAACTCATAATCCCCCCTCCCCTCTCCTGAACTCATAACTCATAATCCCTCCCTCCCCTCTCCTGAACTCATAACTCATAATCCCCCCCCTCCCCTCTCCTGAACTCATAACTCATAATCCCCCCCCTCCCCTCTCCTGAACTCATAACTCATAATCCCCCCCCTCCCCTCTCCTGAACTCATAACTCATAATCCCCCCCCTCCCCTCTCCTGAACTCATAACTCATAATCCCCCCCTCCCCTCTCCTGAACTCATAACTCATAATCCCCCCCTCCCCTCTCCTGGTCTCATAACTCATAATCCCCCCCTCCCCTCTCCTGAACTCATAACTCATAATCCCCCCCTCCCCTCTCCTGAACTCATAACTCATAATCCCCCCCTCCCCTCTCCTGAACCCATTCCTCATAATCCCGTCCCGCGCCCTCTTCCTCTCTCGCGCCCCCATCCCCTCTTCTGAACCCGATTACCAGCCCCCTTGCCCCCGGCTCCCTCTCAATCCCCCTCTCCTGAACCCAAATACTAGGCCACCCCCCCCCTCCCTCTCTTAATCTCACCCCTCTCCTCTTTTCATAATTAAAATAGCCCCCCCCCCCACCCACCCTCTCTTTTTTTAAGCTTGATGGAGGTCTACGGAGCAAACTGAGCATAAATAAATAAATAAATAACAAATATAATAATACAATAAATAATAAAACACCTCCCCTTAATCCCTTCCACCATGAACTCGTAACTCTGAATTACCAACCCCCTCTCTCTTTTTTAACCCCCCCCCCCCCCGCCCCCCACCAAGGACACGGGGCCCTGAGTTTTAGAAAGTCGGTACAAAAGGCGATCACCCACCACCCTCCCTCACCTTTCACCTCCCGCCGACCCCAGGAGCAAGTCGTAGCCAGTATCGAGAGCCACCTTCAGGAGTTCTTTTCCCCTTTGCCCTACCGTAGAAGTCGTTGAAGTGACATAGAGGGATTGCAGTTGGCCATATTCAGCGCCCCCAGAGCAAGTATTATCGAGAGCCAACCCCTGCAGGAGTTCTTTGCCCTACCGTAGAAGTCGCACAAGGTGACATAAACGGATCGCAGTTTTCATATTGAGCCGTTCTAAAGCTCTGTGTGTCCTTGTTTGAAGACGTCATTAGCACTTAAACCCGAGCTTGATGTTTTAAGAGCTGTTCTGAGACACACACATCACGCTGTACCGAGAACCACCTTCAGGAGCCACTTCCTTCCTGTAGAAGGCTTAATTAGTTACTTATAATAGGACTTCAGAGGCTACAATCCTATTGGATTATTAAGCCAGCACACTTAAAGTCAAGAATAACGTCAGGACTAGAGCCCCTTTTCGAGAACTCCAGTCCCTTATGTAAAAGGCGAAGAAGAGAGATAGAGGTTGTCTGTGTAGAGCCGTCCCGAATTTCCCAAGACCCGAGCAAGCAGTGAGGCCCCTTGTAAATGCCCTTGTCCTCCTGTAGAAGTAATACAAACAGCTGTGGCGGTCGACAGTATATGACAATGTTGGTGTTCTGAGCAGTGCATGTGGACAGAATACAAGACGAATAGCAACATACAAAATAAAACCAAAAGGATAAAAACCAAACGAAACAAAACCAAGCCCAAAATAATATATACCAAAACCAAAATAATACCAAACAAAACAAAGCAAAAACAACACGAAACCAAAGCAAAATAGAAAGCAGACCCAAGTAGGAATTTCAGCAGCCGATCAGTCAAAGCAGAAAGGAACCTATGAGCAAAGCAGACATCCTCACTACCGTTCCAGCAGTTAAGGAAGCAGAGGCAATAATCCACTCTGCTGAATTAGTAAGCAGTGGAGCAGAGATAAAGGGAGAGAAAGCAGAACAGAGCAGAACTAATTAAACATGGACTTTAATATGAACCAGGTGAGTTGTGTTTAGTGAAATAGATAGATATATAGATAAATAGATAGATACATAGATAGATAGATAATTAGATAGATAAATCGATAAATGGATATATAGATAGATAGAATATATATATATATATATATATATATATATATATATATATATATATATGAATGACTGGGCCTAACCATAGCTGAAGGGAAATTTATGTGCTTAATGTTACAAATTTGATGATGGTGATGGTGGTGGTGGTGGTGATGGTGATGATGAGTGTAGTGGTGATGAGAACAAGAAACACTAATTGTACTAAAATGATGGCTGGTGATGTTCGTGGTGATTGTGGTGGTGGTGATGATTGTGGTGGTAGTGGTGATGATTGTGATGTCGGTGGTGATGATTGTGGTGGTGATGCAACACGAACACCACTAACTGTACTAACATGGCATTGTTTCAGAAGGTGATTGTGGTGGTGATGGTGATGATGGTGCAGCCTCTACATTCTTTAAAAGTAACACCATCAGTTAGGTAAGTAACACCCCGTTCTTTAACATTAATATCAAATACAAACCCCAATGTACCTGAATAAACTAATAAAGCATATGGCCCTCCCGGAATTCGAACTCAGGACACCACACCCAGAACATAAGCATCTAAACCATTAGTCCATTACACCACCAACTTAACTGTTGTTCTATGTGTATGAAGGAGACAAAAGGCAAACCTGTCTGTACCAAGTGACTCTACCCTTTCGAGAAGTGCGGTATGGGTGGAGCCTCCCCACACAAGTGAACAATACACGATACATGGACGTACTGTGCCCCTATACAGAGCAAGAAGCTGTGTGGAAATGAAGGACCTATGTTACTAAGAGGGTTAATTGAGATCTTATTTACACATTTCAGTCATAGAGATAGACTATAAAGTAAATAAAATCATCTAATGGTAACCAGAGTATGACGAAAATTACGTAATGGTGGTGAAGGGGTTAAGAAAAAATCTGTTCATGGCACCAACTAAATTAATTTGTTGTGGTTCTGTATGGTTGGTTCGTTCTATTTGTTGTGGTTCTGTATGGTTGGTTCGTTCTATTTGTTGTGGTTCTGTATGGTTGGTTCGTTCTATTTGTTGTGGTTCTGTATGGTTGGTTCGTTCTATTTGTTGTGGTTCTGTATGGTTGGTTCGTTCTATTTGTTGTGGTTCTGTATGGTTGGTTCGTTCTATTTGTTGTGGTTCTGTATGGTTGGTTCGTTCTATTTGTTGTGGTTCTGTATGGTTGGTTCGTTCTATTTGTTTACTGCTAAAACACAGCTTCCTTTTGTTACCTAAAGTGTAGATAATTACCCCCCTCCTCTCTCTCTCTCTCTCTCTAAGCTTTATATCTCTAAAACATTTGTAAGTTCTCGTTTGTTACTTCATTGACGTTCACACTCACTCTCACTCTCTCTCTCAAGCTTTATATCTATATATTTTAAGTTCTTTTTGGTTACCTCATTGGCACACGCGCTCATACTCACTCTCACTCACTCTCTCTCCCAATTTACCCTTTATGCCTATTGACCTCTTACTCCAGCATTTAATTCATTGCTTGATATAATATTTGATTGCCTTTATGAATTTATAAATGCAACTGGTTTGAAGTCATTGTTAACCCGAGGAGTGCACAATTGAGGCGTTTAAAAGTGCTGCGTAGGTGATTTTTTTTTTTTTATTCTGGCAGAATTTTTTATATTTACCATACTGTATTATAGCTTGTTAACAGGGCATAGCTTATATATTTACCATACTGTATTATAGCTTGTTAACAGGGCATAGCTTATATATTTACCATACTGTATTATAGCTTGTTAAGAGGGCATAGCTTATATATTTACCATACTGTATTATAGCTTGTTAACAGGGCATAGCTTATATATTTACCATACTGTATTATAGCTTGTTAACAGGGAATAGCTTATATATTTACCATACTGTATTATAGCTTGTTAACAGGGCATAGCTTATATATTATTAGTTTTGGTTTTATATTGAATGGTAAGCTTATTTTATTCCCTTCCCTAGACCTTCATCAATACATACATATATACATTGTATGTATGCATGTATATACTCAGTCACATACCCTATAGATGGGGTGGCTGGACTCGAGCCCAGACAGGGATAACACAACACAACACACACAAAAAAAATAAAAAAAATACAAATTCACACATCTAGGTCGCCCAAGAGAAGATCCAGAGACCAAGGATCACTAAGGGCCTCTGGCACTCCTCTTGCTCCCGACCTCCCGGAGAGGTTCCGGTCTCATCAGGCAGACACACAGCGGAGCATACCACATTGCCCACCCACTTCACATCCAGGCATGACCCTTCATATACAGGGTGTTCCAGTAATGCTTTTCATAAATTATATGGTGGACTCATCAGACAAAAATAAGAATACATTACTCTATGAACATGATGTTGAGTATTTATAATAACAGAGTTATTACACGATTTAAGTTAACGATAGATACAATGCCATTCAGTCCAAGGGGTAATGTTGCCATTTTAGTGGATTATATCCATTTGGCCTTCGCTATCGCTTGCTAGCCTCAAGATCCAATCGGCGTTCTCTCTTCAGGCTAGCGAGCGGTAGCGAGCTGATGTTTTCGGTAGGATAATCAAATCCGGCGAAGCCGGACATATTTTTCTACCGAAAAGTCAGATCGCTACTGCTCACTATCTTGAGGCTAGCAAGCGATAGCGAAGGCCAAATGGATATATTCCACTAAAATGGCAACATTACCCCTTGGACTGGATGGCATTGTATCTATCGTTAACTTAAATCGTGTAATAACTCTGTTATTATAAATAATCAACCTCATGTTCATAGAGTAATTTATTCTTATTTTTGTCTGATGAGTCCACCATATAATTTATGAAAAGCATTACTGGAACACCCTGTATACTGGCTCCCCGGGCCAGGGCCAGGCGCCTGACGGAGTATTATCTAGTCCAACTGGTGGCCGACCCCATACATACATAAATTATAGACCTAGCGGTCCACACGAAGTGTGGTTCCAGTCTCACGTCCTAATGGCGGAGAATGCATAATGAATAATAATAAAAAAAAAATCCTGTTCCAGTGGTGGAGGAATCACGTTGCCGCTGTTCACCCCGTCAGTCCAGGTAGACCCCGTGTATTCCTCCGCCTCCTCCACCTCTCCCGTGGTCGTGGCTTCATCCCCTACACAGGTACGGTCAAGAGTAAAGTAGTGACACACCCATTTGAAGCAGTATTGAACACAAACGAAAAGATACAATGCTTAATTAGCGTACATTTGCACATAATCTTCTGTTTACATTCACTTAATATTAATGTTGACTGCTCACATTCGACTCCCATAACTGACTTATTATAATTATATGTATTCTTCTTACTGACATTAAACATCATATATGACTTTATAAATGAAACGTCTTCCACCTAAATTATTACGAAGCATTTATACGACTTTTAATCATTCAATGTGTTCCTTATATTTCCAGCAGTATTTACTATAAAGTGACTGACTCACATCATCTATTGACCACCAACAGTCATGAAGCAGGACAGCAGCACAAACCTTGGATATAATCACCATCCGAGGAGGAGCATTACATTCACAAATTTTTACTTATAGCACATTCAGGTTTTCCTGATTGATAAAAGTTGTCAGTAAAGTGCTCCTCCTAAGTGATGCTTGTACCCATTTTGTTAGCCTACTTAGGGTATATGATTACATCGCAAACTTATATGACGTTCTCGTAATGGCGACGCACTCTGACGACAAGTCACAGTGACTTACTGAAGTGAGACACAAACTGAGAACATCAACGCATGACAACCATTAATTTTGAGTTGACAATGGCAACCAAGTATTGCCCACAAGTAAAACCTCTGTTGATTGTCCCCTTCCACATATTCCATTCATACCTCTCCCTCCCCTGACTCCACGTTTGTATAGAATGTTGGAGTTGCTAAAATGAAGGATAACAGAGGCCATCAACCAGAAGTGCTACGATGTAATTAAGATAACAAAGTGGGATATGAAATACCTTGACGTCCGGAAACGTTTTATAGGTGAATGGGACTCGTCAGCCTGGGTCTGCAACCCTATATTGGACTTCAGAGTTGAGAGGCTATCAATCCTATTGAATTATTAAGCCAGCACGCTGCAAGTCAAGAACAACGTCAGGACTGGAGCCTCTGTGCGAGAACCCCAGTAACTTGCAAACCTTTTTTTAGTAAAAATAGGACTTTAGAGGCTATCAACCCTAGAGGATCATTAAGCCCACAAAAAGTCAGGAAGTATGCAAGACTGGAGCCCCCAAGATTTATACACTCAGATATGCTGGAATATATACCCTGGAGGCTTCCTCACTCGAGAACCCCAGCCTCTTCCTTGAAGGTAACCAGGACTGGAGCCTCTTACGAGAACCCCAGTCCCCTGTTCAACCCCTAGTTGTGTAAGCCTTATATGAATCCTTACTGCTGAGTCTGACCTAAGGGTAATGCAGGTTGGTGGATGGACTAGTCGCACACCACTGATGAAAAAATAGTACTAAAGAGATACATAGAGGGTCTCTGAGTCGAACGGATCCTAAAATGATTGGACAGTGCTCCACTGTGCCCTGTCAGTTTAGGGTGTATGGTAATGTTGTTCGCCTCATTGTAGGTGATTCAAGTACAATATTTGAAGCTTTATAGAAAGGAGAATAAATGTTGTGTTGTGTGAGTGACTACCCAGCTAATAACAGAGTTGGAACCTACACTGCTGTTGACTCTGACTATGGCTGACCCTACGACTCTACGCTGACTCAGGTATACTCAGACATTAAGAGGTGAGTCATGACTTTTATTACGTTTTTTTAATTAAATAAATACTTGTATAAACAGCATATATATATATATATATATATATATATATATATATATATATATATATATATATATATATATATATATATATATATATGTGTATGTAATATTGAAGACAATCTGTAAAAAAATGGTACACCTTAAAAAAAATATAATGAATAACCGGATTTATTAGTCTACGGGTTTCACACATATAATGAATATACCGGATTTATTAGTCTACGGGTTTCACACATATAATGAATATACCGGATTTATTAGTCTACGGGTTTCACACATATATTTACATATAATATTATCGCTATCTTAAAATTCTTCACATGCTAGTGACAGCCCTGTTTTGACTTAAACTGAATTATTTATGTATTTATTGATACATTGGACTATTATACATACACATCACGCACAAACACACACACATACATACACACACAGACACAGACACAATAATAATAATAATAATAAATAATTATTATTATTTATTATTATTATTATTATTGACACAAAGACAGACAGACTCACACACACACTCACACTCTTCTCTCTTATCTATATAATCTGTAATTGTAACCTTTAACCTGTAATTTTTCTCTATAACCTGTAACCTATCTCTATAACCTGTAATTATAACCTATAACCTGTCTCTATAACCATTAATTATAAGGTCTATCTATAACGTACCTTTATAACCTGTGTTTATAATCTCTAACTATAACCTGTACCCTGTTTCTATAACCTGTTTTTTATAATCTCTAACTATAACCTGTACCCTGTCTCTATAACCTGTAATCTCTAACTATAACCTGTACCCTGTTTCTATAACCTGTAATCTCTAACTATAACCTGTACCCTGTCTCTATAACCTGTAATCTCTAACTATAACCTGTACCCTGTTTCTATAACCTGTAATCTCTAACTATAACCTGTACCCTGTTTCTATAACCTGTAATCTCTAACTATAACCTGTACCCTGTTTCTATAACCTGTAATCTCTAACTATAACCTGTACCCTGTTTCTATAACCTGTAATCTCTAACTATAACCTGTACCCTGTTTCTATAACCTGTAATCTCTAACTATAACCTGTACCCTGTTTCTATAACCTGTAATCTCTAACTATAACCTGTACCCTGTTTCTATAACCTGTAATCTCTAACTATAACCTGTACCCTGTTTCTATAACCTGTAATCTCTAACTATAACCTGTACCCTGTTTCTATAACCTGTAATCTCTAACTATAACCTGTACCCTGTTTCTATAACCTGTAATCTCTAACTATAACCTGTACCCTGTTTCTATAACCTGTAATCTCTAACTATAACCTGTACCCTGTTTCTATAACCTGTAATCTCTAACTATAACCTGTACCCTGTTTCTATAACCTGTAATCTCTAACTATAACCTGTACCCTGTTTCTATAACCTGTAATCCCTAACTATAACCTGTAGTCTGTACCCTGTTTCTATAACCTGTAATCTCTAACTATAACCTGTAGTCTGTACCCTGTTTCTATAACCTGTAATCTCTAACTATAACCTGTAGTCTGTACCCTGTTTCTATAACCTGTAATCTCTAACTATAACCGTATCTCTGTAGGCTCCCCGCTCCTCCTACCGATCAGCTGATACTGCTCAGGTGAGTTCTCAACCACCTATTTACCATCTTTATTGCATTTGAAGTCAACTTAGAACTCAGTTTTAACTTAGTATATAATCTCTTTTAAACTTTATTGCGCCTATAATTTCCAGTTTACATTAAAAAATTATATAAACATTGATTAATTCTGAACTCCTCTTTGAACCCTATTTGAACTCCTCTTTGAACTCCCTTTGAACTCTCCCAGGTGAACAAACTCCCCAGATTCAGCATGTACAACACCTCTTTGAACTCCTTTTCAAACTCCATTTAAACTTCCCTTTGACCTCCATTTGAACTATCATTTGAACTCCTTTGAAGTCCATTTGAACTAATTATTACCTTTACCTTGAACTCATCTTTGAACTCCCTTTGAACTCATGTTGAATTAATTTTGTAACTCCCTTTGAACTCATACTTAAACTCCATTTGAACTCCGTTTGGACTCCTCTTTGAACTTCATTTTAACTCATATTTTAATTCCATTATAACTCATTTGAACTCCATTTGAACTATATTTGAACTATATTTGAACTAATCTTTGGACTCAATTTGAACTCATCTTTGAACTCCCCCCCAGGTGAACAAACTACCCGGGTTCAGCATGTACAACCCCCTGACCTACCACCACAACGCTACCACTACCACTGCCGATAGTAGCAACCACAACTACCACACGTACCACCACACCGCTGCACCACTCAAGTCCTTCGCTGAGGGTTAGTACTGGGTGGTTGCTAGGAGAGAGAGAGAGGGAGTTTGTGTGAGAGTGAGAGTGTGTGTGTGGTAAGAGAGATGGAATACAAAGGAATACAAAGAGAGGCAAGAAACAACAGACCTAATGGTCCTTACTAGAATGCTTGTAAAAAAATACAAACAAAAAATCCACAGCCATCAACTGAGGGGCTTCAGCTCCAGAATGACTGTGGTTAGAAATTATAGTAGGTTACTATGTTCGATACTGAAACAGTCACATTACTCGGGCACAAACGTAGTCATTCGGGGGTTGATGGCAAGATAATGTACCAAGGGGATATTTGAATGATAGTACTATGTTCGATACTGAAACAGTCACATTACTCGGGCACAAACGTAGTCATTCGGGGGTTCATGGCAAGATAATGTACCAAGGGGATATTTGAATGATAGTACTATGTTCGATACTGAAACAGTCACATTACTCGGGCACAAACGTAGTCATTCGGGGGTTGATGGCAAGATAATGTACCAAGGGGATATTTGAATGATAGTACTATGTTCGATACTGAAACAGTCACATTACTCGGGCACAAACGTAGTCATTCGGGGGTTGATGGCAAGATAATGTACCAAGGGGATATTTGAATGATAGTACTATGTTCGATACTGAAACAGTCACATTACTCGGGCACAAACGTAGTCATTCGGGGGTTGATGGCAAGATAATGTACCAAGGGGATATTTGAATGATAGTACTATGTTCGATACTGAAACAGTCACATTACTCGGGCACAAACGTAGTCATTCGGGGGTTGATGGCAAGATAATGTACCAAGGGGATATTTGAATGATAGTACTATGTTCGATACTGAAACAGTCACATTACTCGGGCACAAACGTAGTCATTCGGGGGTTGATGGCAAGATAATGTACCAAGGGGATATTTGAATGATAGTACTATGTTCGATACTGAAACAGTCACATTACTCGGGCACAAACGTAGTCATTCGGGGGTTGATGGCAAGATAATGTACCAAGGGGATATTTGAATGATAGTACTATGTTCGATACTGAAACAGTCACATTACTCGGGCACAAACGTAGTCATTCGGGGGTTGATGGCAAGATAATGTACCAAGGGGATATTTGAATGATAGTACTATGTTCGATACTGAAACAGTCACATTACTCGGGCACAAACGTAGTCATTCGAGGGTTGATGGCAAGATAATGTACCAAGGGGATATTTGAATGATAGTACTATGTTCGATACTGAAACAGTCACATTACTCGGGCACAAACGTAGTCATTCGGGGGTTGATGGCAAGATAATGTACCAAGGGGATATTTGAATGATAGTACTATGTTCGATACTGAAACAGTCACATTACTCGGGCACAAACGTAGTCATTCGGGGGTTGATGGCAAGATAATGTACCAAGGGGATATTTGAATGATAGTACTATGTTCGATACTGAAACAGTCACATTACTCGGGCACAAACGTAGTCATTCGGGGGTTGATGGCAAGATAATGTACCAAGGGGATATTTGAATGATAGTACTATGTTCGATACTGAAACAGTCACATTACTCGGGCACAAACGTAGTCATTCGGGGGTTGATGGCAAGATAATGTACCAAGGGGATATTTGAATGATAGTACTATGTTCGATACTGAAACAGTCACATTACTCGGGCACAAACGTAGTCATTCGGGGGTTCATGGCAAGATAATGTACCAAGGGGATATTTGAATGATAGTACTATGTTCGATACTGAAACAGTCACATTACTCAGGCACAAACGTAGTCATTCGGGGGTTCATGGCAAGATAATGTACCAAGGGGATATTTGAATGATAGTACTATGTTCGATACTGAAACAGTCACATTACTCGGGCACAAACGTAGTCATTCGGGGGTTGATGGCAAGATAATGTACCAAGGGGATATTTGAATGTTTGGACTGTATATGGCATTCTACAACACTTCTAGGCAATTTGTTACATATGTCTGGTAGTCAGACTAACCAGTACCTCGGCAGGTCCAGGTGTTATGAGGAGTGGGCAGGTGGAATGTTAGGTGGACTAAACGTTCTTCTGAGAGGCGGACTACTCAGAGCCTCACTAGGAGGACTAAGTGAGTGTGCTGGGGGAATGTTAAGAGGAACGTTTGTTCTTGTGAGAGGCTAACTACTCAGAACCTCGTCAGGTGGGACTAAGCGAATGTACAGGTGGAGAATCAGGTGGACTTAATTCCCTTTCCTTGTGAAGCAGACACCTTATAAGCTGGAGTGAGAGAGAGAGAGAGAGAGAGAGAGATCTAGGAGTTTCTGAAATACATTACGCATGCTATTCACTACAAAATTGTGTATTTTATGTAATGTGTGTACTGTTTTTTATTTTACAGGTACTGATAGCGGTACGGCTGGTCTTTACTCCCGAAATAACACCAGCAGATTCTTCTCTCTCAACTCTGGGGGCTACGGATCTCAAACCTTAGATGTGAGTACTGTGTATGTAGTGGTTGTTGTTGTTATGTGGCCCTCCAGTTGGGATGGCGTTGTAGTGCAATTCATGGTAAATCTCCTTATACGTCCTTGTAACAAGGGTACGCCCTAGCCCTGTCAATCAAGGGAGTGCACTGCTTTAAAAATTGCATCTGCATTATTCGATAAATGGATATAAAATCGTAGTAATGTACTCAACCTGTAACTGTCTTGATGGTGTAATGGTTAGCGTGTTTAAGATCTGTATGTGGTAACCCAGGTTCGAATCCCGGTAGGATCGCATGCTTTCATTAATTTCAATTGAGGGTGTTAGGAGTTGGGAGTGAAATTAGTTAATTAAGACTTTTTCATAACTAATATTTTGTTTTATATTTTGAACAGCTTGGCCTAAGTTTCACCATCCCGTTCATCTCCATCCCCACTTCGTCTCTCATGAACATCGGTGACCAGTTTGGTGGTTTGACGTCTACGGCTTTGTCTTCCCTTACGGACATTAACTGGCCGTCTGTTATCTTCATTGGTACCGTTATATTGGGGGCTGCTCTACTATTGCCGCAGGTGAGTGTCATGTTAGCAGCTCCTGCTAGATATTAGCAGAAAAAGTATCGTATATTACTGACGGATGAGAGCCGTCGCTGATACTGGCGCATAACCATTTTTACTGACGGACATCAGCCGTCGCTAGTACTGAATGGGTTAATTGTATCATGCTGTCACACTCTGTATTTTGGTTGTATTTGAGCTCTCCTATCTCCTTCTCAACCCAGCTTGCTTCCATCTTGACCGAGTTGACTTCAGGTGTCGGAGGGGGTGGTTTGGGAGGAGGCGGCACATACACGACCACCTCTTATGGCAGGAACGTCGAGAGAGGTAAGGCCTAAGGGGGTTAAAAGGGAGATGGGAAAAGTGTATACAGTATATAATAATTTGGATAAAAAGGTATGAAAAAGTTATATAAGATCATCGGGTATATTGCTTGTGGATAAGCCTTTACAACGGCACCTCGAATCTACTTTCCGAAGAATGTTGAGAGGGAAGAAGGGGTGTTGGAGAGAGAGAGGAAGCTATTGGAGTGGCTTCGTTACGTGTTATTTGTATGTGTCCCCGACTGGGTGAGAGCATATGAAACACACTAGGACGTACTACCACACCCACTATGTCCGCCTTGGCTGGGATCGAACCCAGCTCAAGAAGATTTACTCGTGTGCGTGCTCTATTCCTACACAATAATAATGAGAGAGAGAGAGAGAGAGAGAGAGAGAGAGAGAGAGAGAAAGAGAGAGAGAGAGAGAGAGAGAGAGAGAGAGAGAGAGAGAGAGAGAGAGAGAGAGAGAGAGAGAGAGAGAGGAGAGAGAGAGAGAGAGAGAGAGAGAGAGAGAGAGAGAGAGAGAGAGAGAGAGAGAGAGAGAGAGAGAGAGTAGTGAAAGTAAGATACTAACTACGACTTTATCTAACCGTGAACAGTGACAGGTGTTTTGATGGGTATACTGTGATTGTGTGTGTGACTGTGTGTGTGTGTGTGTAATTGTGTTTGTGTGTGTGAGGGGGGGGGGGGGGGGAGATATCTTGTTTGTGTGTGTGTATGTGTGTTTGTCTGTTTGTGTGTGTGTGCTTTTATATGAGGTGAGAGTACCTGTATGTGTGCATTTATTTACACATGTGTGTATGTGCCTGTCTGTCTGTGTGTTGGTGTATCTTCGTGTTTGGCTTAAAAATAAAAAATAAACATTATAATAATATAAAAGAAAACACACACATGCAAACCTCAAAACGTCGGGTCAGTTAGTGATAATAGACATACAAAAACATCCCAAGCAAATTAATAAATCATCTAGTAAAGATAAATTAATGTCAACATTTAGCTTAAACAGATATTCTCTCCTTATATGAAAATTAGCCCAAATTTGAATGATAGATATCATTATAAAATCGCTATTATCTACAGGAATATGATGATTAGCTAAGATTAAGTTTCAGATTTTAATAGGCTCCATTCTGTAAACATATCAAAGACATGTAAAGGGCATAAGAAGGTACGTAACTACAGTATATTAGGTATTTGTGTTAATGATTTATATAATTTTGTATCTTCATATTAGATGGGTTTATTACTACTAATATACTTCTTAAAGGGCATGATATTATGGCCACCTTAATTACCATTTCTATTCCCATATTTTTGTATACAATGTAAAATATATACACCGAAATTCAGCATTGGGTACAGTCCTCTGAAAATAAACATGGTACTCCACGGTCTCATCCTACTCCGTGATCCCTTTATTCATTCACATTAATCGAAACTTGGGTCATGATAGTGTTACGAGAGGGTAAATAATATATTTGCTGGAAAATAATGAGGTGCAAACACAAGAACATAATTAATATGGCTTGAAAACAAGAAGCTGTAGTACGTCCTTAGACCGAGACAGCCAGTTTGGGTTCATCAGAAGTCTCCCATTGTTCTCATTTCCTGTTTTGGAGTTCCTGTTCTAGATTGGTGCTCAAACACTAACCTTCATTAGTTTATACCTTCCTTCCTAATTCTTGGTTGGGTCCAATTTAACACACTTTCGTACGAACAGCTCTGTAAAAATTTATGAGTTTATATATAGTATAAACAGGGTATAGTAGTAGTTGTTTTTGTTGTTTTTGTTGTTGTTGAAGGGCAAGGCAGAATACTCCATACACCCTGTTACGGTGTAGGTCAAGCTTCAGCAGCCTCTTTGGAAACAGGAGGCCCAAACGTTGAGAACAGGCAGCCTAGGGAACGACTACTACGTTGAGGACCTAGGAGGGGCCACGCAGGGGCACCAACACTCCCAGGACATGAAGGATGGAATGGCGGGGAGGTGACGCGATGAAGACAATAAGAAGATGCGTGGTGAAGAGAAGAGACGACGATGGTGGAGCCAACACAATCCCTAGAGACTGAAAGCGGCTCAGGGCACCGACAGGAAAGAACCCCAGAGAAAGCTGAAGATTGTGCTGGGCATAGTGCCGACAATCATGAGGGCCACATCCCTCCAGCGAGCAAGCCACGGTTCACCGGTCCAGGGAGGCACTGGACTCTACCAACCAGAGAAGAACAGAAGCGGGTACAGACGGATGAACAGATAACCAAGACAAAGCAGGGCAGCATGGCGGAAGGGGATGAAGCTGGGGGGAGAGGCCACAGGACCATCAACGCAGGAGACAATCTTCGGGTCCAACTAAAGATCCCCCAAAGATAACCAAAGTTTCGCCGGACACCACAGGAACGTCCACACAGGACCGTAGTCAGACAACTTCTTCCGAAAAATGTAGTTAGGTCCATGAGGATTTATTTGTTAACCCTATCTGGTGCGATGTATTATTATTTATTTTTTATTATTTTTTATTTTTCATTTAGTCTGAAGTTTAAAAACATATCCCCAAGATTATTATTATTGTGATTATTGCTTACTAGATACAAAATCCTTCGACTCATTGGTCTTGATTTCATACATGACCTCTCCGGCTGATCTATCTTTGTTCACTGTTCCAGCGGAGTCAGTGCTCCCCCTGGCCCCCCTGACCTCCGTGTTGACCCAGCTGGATGACGCCCTTGCCCAGTATGACCTGGACTCCACCTCCTGCCTCCAGAGAGCAGTGTGTTCCTACGTAGCCAACTCTGAGGGCAGCGTTAATGACGGCAGCGCTGATGCCACGCAGATGATTGTTGCGGGCTTGGCAAGGTCAGTCATGATTTTTTTTCTCGCTACAAACTCTTCATAATAGCTGAGTAAGTGACATATTGCTTGGTAAGTTCAATCACTTCACAAATTGTCTAGTAGACTTTAGATAATGACTGTAGCATCTACTATTATAAAGGGCAGTTTTAAGTGAGTCTGTGTGTCTGTTCATGTTTGTTCACGAACTACTCCCTCAGTTTTCAAGATGGAGAGCCCATACTTGGCATGCATACCAAGTGGTGCCAGAATAGATTTTAAGCGGGGAGGGGTGGGGGGAGATGGAGCACCACCCCCACGATAGACAGCCCATACTTCAATTTTTCCCCGGGCAGCGCCGAGTACCTCAGCCAGTAATTTATATAATGCAACCCACACTAACCCTAATTCCCCGTTTTCTTTACCCCAGGAGCGGAGTGGTCAGTGTTTTAGGGCGGACTACCATAACCCAAGCTGTAGAAAACGGGAGGTCCGGCGCCGACTGTCAGATCCAGTACTCCAAGTGTCCGTTCTCTATTGCGGGGGTCTTGAAGTTCCTGGCTACTTATGCTACGATGATTACTTAGTGTGAGAGAGAGAGAGACAGAGAGAGTGTGTTTGTGTGAGAGAGAGAGTGAGTGTGTGTGTGTGAGAGAGAGAGTGAGAGCGAAAGAGTTGATATCTTTCTTATGCACCAAAGAAAACGTGACTAAAAGACACACTTATCTGAGAGAGAGAGAGAGAGAGAGAGAGAGAGAGAGAGAGAGAGAGAGAGATACATAAACAGAATCTGTACCTTTTACGAATGTTGTTAAATAAATTATGTAATCGTCTTGTGGTTAAGTGCCCCATTAATTACCCCTTTCATTCGTCTAAACATGAGGCTACCGTAGAGCAGTTGGGAGTATGTACAGGCTAAGATTAATATGCAGTATTCGAGAATGCATAATATATCGTAGGCTTGTGCATAAACCTTTAACTGTCTTGATAGCCTAATGCTTAGTGTGCGGAATTTCGGTGTGAGTATCCTAGGTTGGAGTCCTTGGAGTACCACATGTATTCATTACTTTCATTGATTTCATTAGTTAGGTTTATTTGTAAATTAATTGGTGGGTTGGTGAAAACAAATATGAATATATATTTATTTTTGTATTTAGTGTTAATAGATAGAAATTATATGTATAATTATTATCTATGACTGTTATTATATGTAGCCTATAGATGTGATAGAATAACCTATTTTATTAACCCATAAGGTCTATAGATAAAATAAGGGGATATTTACATATATATATATTGAAATGCTGGGTGCGAAGGGAATTTAACTCTCCCGAAATCCCCAGGCCCCTGGCGCGGTTTCGAACCCTGGTTAGGGACCTCAGTAGGTTTTTACCAGACTTGCGTGCTAACCCACCGTACTACCACGGACGTACAATAGGATAGCAACCTTAGTTCTCCCTTGAAAGAACCAGGTGATAGTCTCGTGGTGATTCACGTGGTGGGTTTATTAGACTTCGCCACCAACGACTATTTTACGCTATCCCAGACGTCAAATCGGGTAGTTTTGTGGTTGCGGGATTTTGCGGGTACAGGGTATTACATAATCAGTACAGTATATATTTTGCGGGTACAGGGTATTACATAATCAGTACAGTATATATTTTGCGGGTACAGGGTATTACATAATCAGTACAGTATATATTTTGCGGGTACAGGGTATTACATAATCAGTACAGTATATATTTTGCGGGTACAGGGTATTACATAATCAGTACAGTATATATTTTGCGGGTACAGGGTATTACATAATCAGTACAGTATATATTTTTGTATTTACTTATTTATTTGTTATTAAGTTTAGTGTCTTCCCTAGACCTCCATCAAGTAAATATAAAAACAACAAATATATACCCCTAGGACCAAAGAAGGGGTGTTTTTTGCTGAACCCCCTTCTCCCTCATGTTTAGCCCCACTATTTTGTTTAGGTTTTAAGACGTTCGACCCATTAGTTTGGCTATTTTAAGTCCTTTCGCCCAATTTCCTTGGCAATTTTAATACCTTTTGTTCCATTTAGGTGTCTATTTTTCACTGGTGAGCAATAGCGAGCCTGCAATATAGGAGGGACTGGCATTTGGCTAAGGCATTATTTTACCGAAAAATGCACAAATCTCTTTCGAAGGGGGTCTTGAGAGTATTTTCTTAAGCTTGATGAAGGTCTAACAAAACATATATATATATATATATATATATATATATATATATATATATATATATATATATATATATATATATATATATATATAAATCCCTTTAATATCATCTAAACCTAAAATTACTGAAAACCGTTCCTAAGGCTCTGTGTTTATATGAATGTACAGTTGAACACATTAATTGGTAGCCACTCTGTGATTTTACATATGGAAGGAATTCATGTGGGTACCTGTATAGTCGGCCTAATAAGTGATGTCTCGGCACCAAGTATGTTTTGATCAATAATTGGTATCAGCAATATCTAAAACTTGATTTATTCGTTTTGAGTGAGATATACAAACATGATCCTACACTTATCCACCCTGTTCAACATCTGACAGACATAAATACAGCACAGAGCGAGCCGAACGTAATGACAGCTGAGACATGACTTATTAGGGCTAACGTACAAAGAGCAATCAATAGTAAGAGCTTTCCCTACGACCTTTCCCGACCCAGATTGACCCTTATCGCTATCTGTATAAGGGTCAATCTGAGTCGGGAAAGGTCGTAGGGAAGCTATTACCATGGTTTAATAAAATGGCCCTTTATACAGGAGGGTAAGGGCACTCGTCGGGATCAACGCAGAGCACTCGGTCGGGATCCATGAGTTGAGAATTTGGGCACGTTTGACCAGCTCCAAGGCCCCCGGGGACAGAATCTTGGTTGCACCTGAAGTAGATCGGACTGCATCGGTCGGTACACGAGGGGAAGTATCCAACTTTCTCGCAGGTCCAGAGGTAGACGCAGTTACCTCCACTTGCAGTCGTTATGGTGGCAGGGTTTGTTGGTGTGGCGATGGTCGTTCTACACAGGAGATTGCAAGGGCCGTCAGGGTCACAGGACCCAGTTTCAGTGTTAAAGTTTCCATTTTCACAGAGATGGGGGCCGTTTGGGGTTCCTCCATCTTCTAGACATGCATAATATCTGGTACAATCGTAGGGGTCGGGGATGATGGGCTCAGCCTCCCAGCAGTAAGGGAAGCAGGACTCGGAACCGCAGCATCTGGTTTTATCCGTTGTGCAGCTGCTTCCGTCAAAATACTCCCCCACAGATCCCTCGGAGCATACTTGTTTTTCCTCCCCTCCTCCCGGTAGACATATATAGTAAACGCTACAGTCCGATAGGTCCGCTCTGAAGCTTACGGCGGAGGCACCAAGAGGACAGTACGTTCTACATCTGGGTGGACAGTCAGTACAAGTTGCTCCATCTGACCGACATGTTTGGGTAACGGTGTCAAACTGTTGATCATCTGGACATTGTTTTTCCAACAGCTGACCGTCGGGTAAACAGATGAAGTATTTGGTACAATCGGCTGGGACAGGGAAGATAGTTCCAACGTTACTAGTGGAACAACTTGGCGGCTCACATACGTCACATAACACAACACATGACATCATCTGTAAGAATATAGTTATATGAATGCTATTTTTATAACAACAACACCCAACACATATCACAACGTACAACCTTTAAGAGCAATGTTTTGACGTTATGATGTTACGTCATGATCCGGGAGATTGCGGACGTAATGTAGTGAGGGAATGTACAAAATCACAGCTAGATTACTGGTCTAGTGTTAGTAAAAGCAACCCACTTGATTTGGCATATATTAATGTTTAAGGGGAGATTTTAACTTAAGTGTTGTTTTTCGGGACACCCTTCTCCCTATTGTTTAGCCCCATTAGTTTAAATATTTTAAGATGCTCTCCCCATTAGTTATGCGATTTTAAGTCCCTTCACTCTATTTCTGTACATTTTAACACTTTTCGTGCCATTTAGATGTCAATTTTTACCTGGCGAACAATAGCGAGCATGTAATTTAGGAGGAACCGGCCTTCGGCCGAAACAATGTTCTACCGAAAAATGTACAAATATAGCTTGAGGTCTTGGGGTTGCTTGTTTAAGGTTGCTGGAAGTCTAGGGAGGAAACTAAAAAAATTATATATATATATAATTCGACCAAAATATAAACCAATAAATAAATATACCAATAAATATAGCTTACCCCTACAAGAAGTAATAAATATACCAATAAATATAGCTTACCCCTACAAGCAGTAATAGTGATGGAATATTGAGGCTGCCCATGCTTGCTTGATTGGTTGATTGATTGGTTGATTGATTGCTTGCTTGCTTGATTGGTTGGTTGGTTGATTGATTGACTGCTTGCTTGATTGATTGGTTGGTTGCTTGATTGGTTGGTTGGTTGATTGATTGGTTGGTTGATTGATCGACTGCTTGCTTGATTGGTTGGTTGGTTGGTTGATTGGTTGGTTGGTTGCTTGATTGGTTGGTTGGTTGGTTGGTTGGTTGCTTGATTGGTTGGTTGGTTGATTGATTGATTGACTGCTTGCTTGATTGATTGGTTGGTTGCTTGATTGGTTGGTTGGTTGATTGGTTGGTTGGTTGGTTGATTGTTTGATTGATTGCTTGCTTGATTGATTGACTGATTGATTGATTGCTTGCTTGATTTAGTTCATCTATGTATGAACGTCTTCAGCTTGTTAGAGGCAGCACTGTTCCTCTAACCGAGTCCACCCACAAACTACTACTCCTATGACTGATAAACACAAACACACACACTGGCTTGGGAAACACACTGATAACATAACCCACTTTTTTTGTATTAACCCCTTCTGTACCGGCGACGTCTTGTGCATTATATTCTGGCAACTATTAGACGATGTTATTTAGCTTAGGAAGGACCTCTAGCAGTAATAGGGCTTTAAACTATCTCAACCAACCCTTTTACCTACCACAGATCCTTCCTAAGCTGCGTAATATTGTCCAAATTATAGCTAGAATAAAATATAACACACGTCTCTGATACTCAAGGGGTTAATCTTAGGAAGGGTGTCTACCAAGTAAAAGGCTACAGGCTATCTCAATTAATCCTTTTTGTCTTACAATCCCAAAACCAAATGGGGCTAAACATGAGGGAGAAGGGGGTCTAGAAAAACGACTTCCCCCCCCTTAATGGATTCTGTCCATGGGAACTTGCAAGTAATGTTACTGATAAACTCTCTCTCTCTCTCTCTCTCTCTCTCTCTCTCTCTCTCTCTCTCTCTCTCTCTCTCTCTCTCTCTCTCTCTCACACACTATATATACAGTATATATGGATGGATGAATAGATTTTTTTTTTTTTTTTTTTTTTTTTTTCTATGTGATTGAAGGAGGCAAAAGGCATAACTGCCTATAGCGAGTGCCTCCCCCATAGTTGAAAGAGTGACAGGGCCAAAATCAAGGGACGTTCGAGCCAAAATGCCTGGACACACGGAGTTTGAAGCAATTTAAGTCATAGGAAGAGGGAAAGACTGATTCTGGGAGAGAGTTCCAGAGCTCAGCTGTTGAGTAGAAGAAAGTTTGAGAGTAACGTTTCACTCTTGGGTTGGAGAGTTGCACAGAGTAGGGGTGGGATTGAGTTGCAAGACGGGTACCACGTGCCCTACGTAAAGGAGGTGGTATGCACTGGGATAGCTCTGAGGAACACTGATTATTATAGTAGCGATAGAATAGCGAGAGAGATGCAACATTGCGGCGGAGAGAGAGAGATTGCAGAGAGTTGGTGAGTGGACGGGAGTTAATGATACGAAAGGCCTTCCTTTCAACTTTGTCTAGGAGAGCGGTGTGAGAGGAACCTCCCCACACATGTGAACAATACTCAATACAAAGATAGATGGATAGATAGATAGATAGATAGATAGATAATATATCTCGTCTTCAGGCCACTATAGTAAGGGAGGGAAGAGGCTTATATAGATTTTTTATTATATAGATGTTGCTCTCCTGCGTGTCCTCTTCAGTGAGGCTTCAGACACGGAAGGGGGAAGATCATAAATTTTTCTCTGCTGAGCGATTGTTTGCGCATTCTTATACTTGAACAATATTGAGACACACACTCTCTCTCTCGACCTCCATCAAGATTTTAAACGCCTCTAGCAATTAACAGACTTCGAACTATCTCACTTAACCCTTTTTACTACCACAGATCCTTCTGAATAAAGGTGGAATATGATATATAATACGTCGCCGGTACAGAAGGGGTTAACTAATAAACAACCCTCCCCCCTTAAGAAACAAAGAGCAACAACAGAGGAAAAACAATGGTCTGGTGATCGCTGGAACTAAAAAATAAAGCTATTATTAAGTTGAAAACGTAAACATTTAGCTATTATTAAGTTGAAAAGGTAAAAATTGAGCCATTACTAAGTTGAAAAGGTAAACATTTGGTCAATATTAAGTTAAAACATACACATTATAACCATTATTAAGTCAACAAGGTTACTACAACGGCAGACTATATAATTATAAGGTATTGTTAAGTTGAAAAGGTTACTACAATGCCTGACTAAAAATAATGGCATTGATAAGTTGAAAAGGTTTCTACAATGGCTGACGTGGACAATGTGGAAGGGAATGTGGGTAATGTGGGGGACAGGTGGATCTGGTGGGGCAAAACAACCATCTCCCCACCTCCACCTCAACCATCCCTCCATCTGGTACCAAAACAACATTATATTCCTCGCCAGTCAACAATACACACACCACTAGTCTTGCCCGAAAGTGGATTAAGTGGAAGTTCGGGAATAATACGCCCTACTTCGGTTTTATCAACATTAGATTCCACGCAAGAAGATATGGAAGAGGTTTCGGTGAAGGAACTCATCGGCGTGACGAATCAACCTCACATCAAATCATCCGAGTGGATTTGGGGCACTGAAATTAATCCCAAATCAATCAGTGATCCTTATTATAATGAGACGAGTTCACTTCCGCCAAATTCTGAACCTCGAACCGAATCACCAGAGTGGATTTGGGGCACTGAAATAATCCATAAATCCATCAGTGGACCCTACAATATAGAGGGTGGTTCACCTTCACCTAATTTCACCTTCCCTCCTCCGGTCCTATCGACCCTGGGCGGTGATTTGATGAGTATTGGAAGTTCATTGATCCCCGAATCCTGGCCACTGTCCCAGCCCCTGACCTCCACACCTAGGCCTCCCATTACACTCCTGACGACTCACACTCATACCAGAGTTCCAGGAATGTTTATCACTCCTTATAACACCAGCAGAGAGGACTTAATATTTCCAGGGATTGATGGGATGTTTACTTCTGCTGCCATGTCTTACGCCTTTGTGTGCCTGTTGGCTGTCCTGCTTCTGCTCTCTGTCCTCACTAATTCAATCCTCTTATTAAATGTCCTGTGTCGGAATTACCTGCGCAGGACTTTCTTCATCCTGTACCTCAACCTGGCGGCCTCTGACCTCCTCGCTAGCACCCTGTCCCTGCCTTTGGTCATCATGGTGGTTGGTCAAGCAGAAAGTGGCGGAATACCCAGTGGATCTTGTACCTTGATAACTGCCGCCGTGGTTTTGGTCAGTTACATCTCTATCGGCAGCATCGTCAGCATCTGCGGGGTCAGAATGTGGCAGTTCTACAGTTTCACCAAGACAAGGGATCAGGAGAAATTTGCTGTTCGTTTTACCGTGTTCTTGCTCTGGGTGTCTGGCTTTGGTATCACTGCTGGGTTTGTCTATCGTGATGTTATGGGCAAGAGTGAGACATATTGTTCCTGGAAACACATAATGGCATCCTTCCAAAATACTCTACCTCTCACCTGCGTCTGCGTTATAACCGGCTTCTTCATCATCACTATCATCAATCACCTCACCATCCACAAGATCAAGAACTCAACCCAGTATCCGGAAGACCGCGTGAGCAAGAGGGCCCCAAGTCTCTTTCGCCCATTACAAAGGCTTTTACAACACGCCAGCAAGTCTCCTGATCTCGCCCAGGAAGACCATACCAACTCGGACATCACAACTCTCGGAGGCTATAGTCTAGACCTCGCCTACAGAACCTTTGGTATTGACGGTCAGGAGGAGACAGGGGGAGACCGACTTAAACATTATAGGGCCTCAATCTCCACAGTTGAAAATATCCCGGAGATAACACTGGAGGAAGGGCGAATGCAAGATAAAGTTGGTAGTATTTCCACTGAATGTACAATATCCAAGGAGATTAATATTTCTGTTGATTGTGAAAGCATCAGTGACTCAAAAACCACGATTGTCGATGAAAACATAAATTTAGAGAAACTTTCACAACCAGGCACCTTTGATCAAACAAGTGAAACCAGTCAGAGTCTTCCAACAAAAGGGCCGTCACTGCCTTCTACTACAATACAAGATCCTTCCATCATTATATCTTCCACTGAATCACTGAAATCACTCCAGCCGCCATTAAAATCATCCCAACCTCC
The DNA here is from genome assembly GCA_032716605.1 of Paralithodes platypus. Taxonomy (NCBI): domain Eukaryota; kingdom Metazoa; phylum Arthropoda; class Malacostraca; order Decapoda; family Lithodidae; genus Paralithodes; species Paralithodes platypus. The sequence goes on along the minus strand of CM064502.1, from coordinate 58,931,675 downwards.
TAAAGTTACACCGGAAAAGTTACCATCATTATTTAAAGAGCAAGATCAATCACTAACTGAACCACCAACTCAAACATCGCAAACACCACCACAATCACAAAAACAATTACCTCTACCACCTTCACAACCACCACTACCACAACCACTACAACCATCACTATCACCACTACCACAACCACTACAACCATCACTACCACAACGACCACCATATGAACCTTCAACAAAACCATCCCAACTACCATTACCACAACTACAACCATCAGCAAAGTCACTTGTGGATTCACCATTGCTGTCACCTTCATTGCCGCCAGACCAACCTCAGCAACCATCGATTCAGCCTTCACCATCAGAACCCGAGAGAGATCACCCACCACCATCACCTTCACCAAGCTCGGAAGAATGGGAAGGAGCGTTTCATGGACCAAGCGCCCTCACCATCAATGAAACAGACACTGATGTTGAAATCGACCATCTACACAAGTCAAGTGAACCCTCGGACGTTCAAGAAAAGGTTTGGCGCAAGACCGCAAGGAATAGGCTGAACGCTGAACATCCACCTATTCAATCACTTCCTCCCAATGTCGTGCATGGTTGCGTAAAGACGTATCATGGACCGCAAGAGTACAACACCACTCTGATCGACAACTCCACGAGCCCCCCTAAAGAACACCATGTCAACATAAAGGCCTGGAAACTTGGCAACCTTGATGACCTATATCTAAATTCGACATGTAATCTTGATCCAGTCGATACGCTGGGTGATAGAAGTGTTGTCAAACCTTCAAGACACCTCAACAGGAATCTAGGTGGACTTGCCAATTTACCCCAAGACTCGTGGCCTCTCTTAACAGCCCTACAGAGCTCCTGTGTTCAATCTGGACAGAAAGACTGTAATGGACTTTTAACGAAGCACCCCAGTAGCCAAGAAGTCCCTCCCAGTGCATTATGCGTATTGAAAGATAGACTACCGGTAATACAATCAGGCATTACTAATAGTTCACCCAGTCAGTCAGAAAGTAAAATAGAAATGCCAAAGCAGTCACATAATCACACTCAAACACCCACGATGTCATGTAGTCACTCCCAAACATCCAAAACATCATACAGTCACACTCAAACACCTGTATATTATTCCAATATAAGAGAAACATTTACTAATTGGGACACCCACAGCACCACCTCGCCGTTGTCTCAAAGTAGCATGGCTGGAGGACTGACAGACACGCAGGATCACAAGGACTCCCCCGGTGCTGGTTACATGGCCGATATGTCAGCACCTAGCACCCCTCAGGCAGCCTCACACCACAAGCTCTCACGTCAACAGAGACAAGAGAGACTCCGAATCCTCGCCCTCTCACGAACGGCTTCCAGGCTCCAAGTCCTGGATGACTCCGAAGACGACGCTGACGAATCGTTCCACATTCTGCCGCTGAGCACGCCACAACCCGGACGGAACAAACCCCATCATGCTATGGTGGAACAATTAGTGAACAAATCTGATGATGAAGACAATTGTCAGTCGGTTCAGAGGGAAAGCGTTAGAGCCAGTCGTTGGTTAGTTGGTCTGTATACAATGGCTTATCTTCCCTTGGTGGTCCTCCAGGTTGTACTGACCGTTTGTGAGAGTTATGTTGTTCTGGGACTCATGGTGATCTATATGGGTGTTCTCTGTGCTGTTCACCCCACTGTTCTGGCCTGCCATAGTCCCTTACTGAAGAACACGGTGCTCAAGTGGTCCAAGTGGCTCAGGTCCAGACACGGGAATAAAGTGAACCCTAAGACTCAGCTTGTACCTCAGAATATGTGCCAATAATATAATATTGCTGTACTTATAACTGTCTTGATGGTGTAATGGTTGGAGTGTTTGAGATGTGTATGTGGTAACCCAGGTTCGAATCCCGGTAGGATCACATGCTTTCATTAATTTAATTGGGAGGTGTTTGGTGTTGGGAGTGAAATAAATAAATTAGATTAACCCCTTCAGTATAGGTGACGCCCTTTTCTATATATTTTGGCAACTATTGGACGATTTTATTCAGCTTAGGAAGGACGTCTAGCAATGAAAAGGTTGCAGACCATATGAATTAATCCTTGCCACTAACATAGATCGTTCATAATCTGTATACAATGGTCTACTGTATATATAGCTGAAGTACAAAATAATGAACGTGTTCGGTACTGTAAGGGTTAACCCTCTGAGGACTTGATAACACATTTCTTTATTTCATCTTGGGTAGAGATTTTCACCTATTTTTTTTTCTGGACTCCCTTCGAACCCATTCAGTACCAGGGCTACTATTAGACGATTTTATTCAGTTAAAACAGTGCCCCTCAGCAATTAACAGGTTTCGAACTATCTCCCATAACCCTTCTACTGCCTTCACAGATCCACTTTAAACTACACAAAATCGTCTAAATATAGCTAGTATAGAATTAAAAAGACGTCGCCGGTACAGAAGAGGGTTAAATATGTAGAAGTTATGTAAGTATATAATAAATAAATGAAATATGTGTTTTAACCCTTTGAAAATTGTGACGCAGTTTGACAGCATGTTCTGGCTATCATTAGACGATTTTATTCAGTTAAGGAAGGACGTCTAACCACTATCTCAATTAACCCTTTTAGCAACCACAGATCCTTCCTAATGCCGGTATCACACGAGAGCTTTTATAGTCAACATTCAATGATCAACATTTTTCTGGCAACATTTCTGGAATATTTTGAACTGGTATCGGAAACCAGACTGATGGTAGATGAATTTAGGTAACCGAAATATTTTTAATGTAGACCTCATAAGCTGCCAGACCAGTGTTGAGGATAAAATTGTTGAGGGAAAAAGCGCTCGTGTGATACCGGCTTAAGCTTCAGGAAATCGTCTAAATGTAGCTGAAATCCAATGATAAGTACGTCGCCGGTACAAAAATGTCCGTTGTAGGTTGGGCAGAAATCGTAACCTCTAACCTCTGTAACTCAAAAAGGACTGGAGTAATCGAGCTAATATTTCTACCACATAGGAAGACTTGGCCAGGGAATAGGTGTGGAAATTGACAGCTCATTTGCTCCAGCCCTTTTTGAGTTACAGAGGGTAGCCCGTTTGAGTACCAGCGACGTGTGTTCTATTTTATTCTAGCTATATTTAAACGATATTATGCAGCTTAGGAAGGATCTGTGCTAGTTAAAAGGGTTGGTTGTTGTTGTTGTTGTTCCCTAAGCTGCCTGGCCGAATAGCCCCGAGTCCCTGAGGAAGGCCATGGCCACGATCGGGCTTTCCCACAGAGCTCTCAGTAAGTGTAGATTGTGTTGTTGGCGTAAGTGGTTGTGTGAAAAGCAGACTTCTATGATGTGCTGTGTTACATCCCGGGCAGGCGTCGACAACGGAGTCATCCAGTCTCTTCTGATAGCTCAGCGTCTACGTCGTAGGACCACCTCCCGGAGCTGCCAACCGCGGATGGCTGCCTCCCCTCCACGGCCGGAGACAAGATCAACGACCAGTGGAGGACAACCGGATGCCGGCCGCGGGGAGCAGTTTCGGGAGCCAAACCGTCACAACCATCCCCTGCCCCCTCCCTGGGGGCACGGGTCCTTGGAGCGGCTTCGGTCGCGCCGGGAATTTCCACAAAAGGGTTGGTTGAGATAGTTTGAAGCCTTATTATTACCAGATGTCCTTTCTAAGCTGAATAAAATTGTCTAATAGTTGTCAGAATATGATGCAAAGGACGTCCCTGGTACTGAATGGATCAAAGGTGACGATTTCTGGCCAACCTAGAATGAACGGACTATAATAATCTATATGATGATGTGTCAATAAAAAATAACAATAAAAATAAAGACAAGATAATATTGTTATAACCACCTATTATTTAAGGAGATTTTTGTTTTTTGTTTTTTTTTTGGGGGGGAGGGGGGGTTCTGGACCAGCTTCTCCTTCATGTTTAGCCCCCTTAGGTTTGAGACTTTCTGACGTTCGCCCCATTATTCTGGCGATTTTAAGTCCTTTCGCCCTATTTCTTAGCTGATATTAAGACCTATCGTGCCATTTAGGTATTGTTTCTTTTTGCTGGCAATAATCAGTGTTCCTCGGAGCTTTCCCAGTGTATACCACCTCCTTTACGTACGGTACGTAATACCCGCCTTGCAACACAATCCCACCCCTACTCTGTGCAACTCTTCAACCCAAGAGTGAAACGATATTCTCCGACTTTCTCCTATTCAACTGCTGAGCTCTGCAACTCTCTCCCAGAATCAGTCTTTCCCTCTTCCTATGACTTAAATTGCTTCAAACTCCGTGTGTCCAAACATTTTACCTCGAACGTCCCTTGATTTCGGCCCTGTCACTCTTTTAAATCTGGGGGAGGCACTCGCTGCAGGCAGTTATGCCTTTTGTCTCCCTCATTCACATAAAAAAAACATGGATACAAGACAAGAAAAAAGAAAAGAAGAGAAAGATAAAACAAAAACGGTGACCCCCCTTAAGGCTGGCCCCCTAGTGTATTGATTGTGAGGCTGCTTGTTGTTGTTGCCATGGTAACATCAACAACAACAACACAGGGAAGGAGGTTTATATATATACCCACCAATATCCTGTTCATTATATGTAAAACAGTCACGCTAATAAGTCATGTCTCGGCACCAAGTATGTTTTGATCATTAATTGGTATCAACAATATTTACACATGATTTGTTTTTTGTGAACGAGATATACCAACAGGTTCCTACACTTACCCACCCTATTCAACATCTGACAGACATTAATACAGCACAAAGCGAGCCAAACGTAATGACAGCTGAGACATGAGTGAGATACACCAACAGGTTCCTACACTTACCCACCCTATTCAACATCTGGCAGACATTAATACAGCACAACGCGAGCCAAACGTAATGAACCCTACACTTACCCACCCTACTCAACATCTGGCAGACATTAATACAGTACAAAGCGAGCCAAACGTATAAACCCTTTCTGAGACCCTCGGAGTAGTCTACCCCTGTCAAGCCTCATCTCCATAGTCCCAAGGGTTTAGGGGGCAGAGAGAGAGAGAGAGAGAGAGAGAGAGAGAGAGAGAGAGAGAGAGAGAGAGAGAGAGAGAGTGAGAGTGAGTACAAGTGCACCCTATATACCAGCCCTAACACCATTATACAGAGTGAAAGTGAGAGAGAGAGAGAGTACAAGTGCACCCTATATACCAGCCCTAACACCATTATACAGTACCGGTACTCTATGTGAATCCTATACCCCAACCCCTTATCCCCTCCTATATCCACCTAAACCCCCCCCCCCCCCCTCTAGTAAGGTTGTTTGACTGGTAGGGGTTATGTAAGTTACTAACCTGTCTGGGGTGTGTGGGTGTGTGTATGTGGGTGTCTGCGTGTGTGTGTGTATGTATGTATGTGTGGTTGTAATGACTGTATAATGCAACATGTGAACCTCATATATATATATATATATATATATATCACTTTGTCATGGATGTATACCGGTACCTAATAATCTACATAACAAGACCGGTTTTAATTAATTAATAGGTTCGAATCCCGGTAGAATCACATGTTTTTATTAATTTCATTGGGAGGTGTTTGGTGTTGGAAGTGTAATTAATAAATTAGCTGAAGATAACCAAACATAGCAAAGTCACTCTTGTTTGTTGATAATAGAATAGATATAAAAGATATGCATTGTATATATATATATACATATATATATATATATATATATATAATGATGTATGTATGGGAGAGGAACAAAACTTATGTGGCCAACTGTACATTATATTTCCATGTATAAGATCCCGGAGAGGAGAAGAACTTATGTGGCCAACTGTACATTATATTACCATGTATAAGATCCCGGAGTGGAACAGAACTTATGTGGCCAACTGTACATTATATTACCATGTATAAGATCACAGAGAGGAACAGAACTTATGTGGCCAACTGTACATTATATTACCATGTATAAGATCCCGGAGTGGAACAGAACTTATGTGGCCAACTGTACATTATATTACCATGTATAAGATCACAGAGAGGAACAGAACTTATGTGGCCAACTGTACATTATATTACCATGTATAAGATCACTGAGAGGAACAGAACTTATGTGGCCAACTGTACATTATATTACCATGTATAAGATCACAGAGAGGAACAGAACTTATGTGGCCAACTGTACATTATATTACCATGTATAAGATCACGGAGTGGAACAGAACTTATGTGGCCAACTGTACATTATATTACCATGTATAAGATCACGGAGAGGAACAGAACTTATGTGGCCAACTGTACATTATATTACCATGTATAAGATCACAGAGGAACAAAACTTATGTGGCCAACTGTACATTATATTACCATGTATAAGATCACTGAGAGGAACAGAACTTATGTGGCCAACTGTACATTATATTACCATGTATAAGATCACTGAGAGAAACAGAACTTATGTGGCCAACTGTACATTATATTACCATGTATAAGATCACGGAGAGAAACAGAACTTATGTGGCCAACTGTACATTATATTACCATGTATAAGATCACTGAGAGAAACAGAACTTATGTGGCCAACTGTACATTATATTACCATGTATAAGATCACTGAGAGAAACAGAACTTATGTGGCCAACTGTACATTATATTACCATGTATAAGATCACAGAGAGTAACAGAACTTATGTGGCCAACTGTACATTATATTACCATGTATAAGATCACTGAGAGTAACAGAACTTATGTGGCCAACTGTACATTATATTACCATGTATAAGATCACAGAGGAACAGAACTTATGTGGCCAACTGTACATTATATTACCATGTATAAGATCACGGAGAGGAACAGAACTTATGTGGCCAACTGTACATTATATTACCATGTATAAGATCACAGAGAGGAACAGAACTTATGTGGCCAACTGTACATTATATTACCATGTATAAGATCACTGAGAGGAACAGAACTTATGTGGCCAACTGTACATTATATTACCATGTATAAGATCACTGAGAGGAACAGAACTTATGTGGCCAACTGTACATTATATTACCATGTATAAGATCACAGAGAGTAACAGAACTTATGTGGCCAACTGTACATTATATTACCATGTATAAGATCACAGAGAGGAACAAAACTTATGTGGCCAACTGTACATTATATTACCATGTATAAGATTACAGAGAGAGGAACAGAACTTATGTGGCCAACTGTACATTATATTTCCATGTATAAGATCACGGAGAGAAACAAAACTTATGTGGCCAACTGTACCTATGTCCTGTCTAATGTGTTTGCGCCCCCCCCCCCCCCCCCCCCTAGAAGTAATCTTATATGATACGGAAATGACTCACGTGAGATATTAATATACATCTTAAGAGGTTATTAGTTTGTTCCCTAGACCTCTATCAAGCTTAAAATTATACCCCCTAGACCCACTTTCAAAATAAATGTGTACATTTTTCGGTAGAAAAATGTACCGGTCGAAGGCCAGTTCCTCTTAAAATACAGGCTCGCTATCGCTCGCCAGGAAAAATCGACACCTAAATGGCACGAAAGGTCTTAAATATACAAAAAAATGGGCCGAAAGTTCTTAAAATAGACAAACTAATGGGGCGAACGTCTTAAAATCTCAAAAGCAATGGGGCAAAACATGAGGGAGAAAGGGGTCCAGAAAAAAAATCCTCAAGTAGAAATCTGCCCTTAAGTTACACCCACTGGCTCCACGTGACTATCATTGTCTATTTGTTATCTATTGTAGGCCTATTTGTTTTATATTTTTTGTATGAAAGAGAAAAAAGGCAGTAACGAGTGTCTCCCCCAAAGTTGAAAGAGGGACAGTGACCCAAATTCAAGGTACGTTGGAGTACAAACAAAATGTTAGTGTATTGGAAAGAAGGGTAAGAGTTGTGTTATCGGGCGTACCACTACCGACATACAGCATAACTCTTCTCTAAAACATTAACTTAATCAAACAACCTAACCTAACCAAACCTAGTATTCATGCAGTAATGATAATACTAGGTTAGGTTAGGTTTTTTAGTTTGGTTAAGTATTTATAGCCTAGATGATTTATGTTGTATGTCGGTAGTGGTACGCCCGATAACACAACTCATTCCGGATTACTCTGTGTGTGGGTGAGACACAAATAGTAAGAGTGAGGGAAGCCAGCCAAATGAAACAGAGTTTCAGCAACTCCTTATCACATGCCTAGGCTATAGTCCAGGGGAGGCCTGTAGGCATGTGATGAGGAGTTGCTGATGACTGCTTGTGTGTGTTTTTTTTTTTTTTTTTTGTGGGCGAACTGTGATGTGTTCTTCTCCTGTCACCTCTGTTTTCCTTTCTCGTGTCTCTTGTTGATCCTCCCTACCGCTTATGGAAGTAAGGGCTGGCTACTGACTGACTGACTGACCGACTATTTGTTTAGTTTCCTCCCTAGACCTCCATCAAGCTTATCCTCTAGAATTTAAATACAAATCGACTTGAATAAATACTGTAGGCCTATTTACTGAAGAGTCACTCAAACAAATATGTAGACCTCTCCTATTTATAATTATGGAAGTTTATCTCTGGAATCGAATGTATGAATATATTTTGTATATCCAATATTCGATAAATGGATATATAATCGTAGTCATGTACTTATAACCTTGAACTGTCTTAGCTGGCAACTGTCTTGATGGTGTAATGGTTAGTGTATTTAAGATATAATCCCGGGAGGACCACATGCTTTCATTAATTTCATTGGGAGGTGTTTGATGTTTGGCGTGAAATAAATAAATTATATTATTTCTAAAGCCTACATCAACTACAAAACTATATAATTATATTATTTATTGGAATACAAGAGGCCGCAAGATAGAGTACCCCAACTATTTTCTTATTTCTATTATTATTGATTGGGAAGGTATCTCGTATTATCAGTTTAGTTCAAGTCATTCAGAAATCGCAGTGTTGTTACTGGGTACCAAAATGTGCAGGGGTTGGGGGGGGGGGGGATATTATACCCTGTTCCAAATAAGCAGGCCAAAACTCTTACATATTAACCTCTAAAACTTACAAACGACTAGAGTAATCCAGCTATACCCTGTTCCAACCGTACATAAAAGCACATATCCCCCATTTCTACCAGGTTAGCCAGGTCTACCTTTATGAGATGACGTACAGTTGCCACAAAATGAACCTGGTACAAGTGGTATGAAAAGTTGGAGAGGGTCTGAGGGGGGATGGGGGGAATTTTGTTTAACCTCAACTGTCTGGCTCCGTTAGTTTGGAGACGTTTCACCCCATTCGTTTGGCGATAAAACGCCTCACCAAAGTGACCCAACTCAGGTGTCGACTTTTTGTGGGCAAGCGAATCTTTCACATTTTAGCTTAGATATAAGAACATAAGAACATAAGAAAATGGGAGTCTGCAGAAAGCCGATTGGCCTAAGCAAGGCAGATCCCTGTCCCACACAACCCCAATTCAATTACAAAGCCCAATTATAGGCTCAACACTATAATACCCTGAGGATCATCTTGCCAAAACGGTTAGAGATTAACGCAGGATTATGGGGGTCTGCAGAGCGCTGATTGGCCCAACCCAGCTGATACCCCTTCACACCCAACCCTTCTCGTCCATATGCTTATCCAATTTTATCTTAAAGCTCCCTACCGTTTTAGATCCCACTATAACACTTGGTAGTCCATTCCACCCATCTACAACTCTGTTACCAAACCAATATTTGCCTATATCTTTTCTGAAACAAAATTTATCTAATTTGAAACCATTGGTAACAGTTCTTTCGCTATCACTGAGCTTTAGTACATTTGTCATGTCCCCTTTGTTAATCCCACTAACCCACTTGAACGCCTCTACCATATCCCCTCTTATATTAACCCGGCAAGCGCGCCAATGACCTGTGACGAACATAGTTAGGCTATATGTGAATTAATTACCCAAGATTCTGACAGAATTTGTTATATTTACCAATAAAACATAGCCTAATTTATTTTCCATGAGCACTTATTTTACTTATATGATGAACATATGAACCTTGAAGAACAATAAAACCAGTGGGAAAAGCATTTGGGTGGTGAAAAACTAATATATTCACCGCCCGGTCGTATGCGGGGGAAGAGAGACACACCCTCCCATCGCAACATCTCGCAACACACTGAGCGGTGTGGGAGAGATGTCAGTGTTGCTTGTGTGTACGAAACCGCGGGAGAGAAATTCGCGCGAAAAATAGCCGATAAATTAAAATGTAAAACTTGCAAACTAAAAATAAGAAATAAGAGGAAAAATAGGTGATAATTGAGGAGGGGGGGGGGGGAAATGGTAGGGAAGGAGGGGAAGGGGGCGGGGTTGAGAAACATATGGATGAGTGGTAGGAAGTACTAGAGGGGAATTATCTCACCTTATGACATATTCCTTTGTTTTGAGAGCCCCTGGGCATTTTTGAAGTTTTTTTTTCGTGGTCTTGCTTCCGTGAGGCCTAGCCTAGGCCTATTGCATTTGCTCTAGGCTACACACACTTCCGTGAGGCTTATCACACTTCTCGGGTTAATAGACTGATTAGGGATTACCCCCCCTCCCCCCCTGCGCTAGCACACACACGCACACGTCTCTCTCTCTCCCTGGCGGCTCGCTTGGTGTAGTGACTAGCGTCTCGGACTTCCACCCAGAAGGCCCGGGTTCGCGCCCACGCTCGGCGCATTAAAGATTTTTCACAAGCACCGAGTCGTTACCATCCCTCATGAGCAAAGGGATGGGGTAGTAGTACAGGACCCCAATGGAAATACGCCTAATCGGCCTTATTGAGCTATCCTTAGCTAGCTTAGCATGCGCTAGCTTTAAGAACTATTATTATTATTATTATTATTGTAAACATGTTGACAAATTTGACATTTACCAGTCCTCCATATATCAATCACGTGCCTATAGCATTAGCTGATTAATCATGATGCTCAATACTAAAGAGATCCGTCCTTTCCTTTGTCATAAGACAGTTGAGGTGAAGAGCAATCGTTATATTATCTAATCTATAAAGTTTAACGTGCTTCAAGACAATAATCCGCCCCCCTTGTATTGACCCAAGGGTACGAGATGATTCGGACTTCCTTTAATTTCGCCACTTGTTCTTCTATCTATAGTGTTACTTGCTTTAGATATGAAAACAACTATTACTGAAGTCCATGATTGATTTAGATCTACACAATGGCCTAAATGTTTGTCATATTTAATTATTATGACTTTAATACTAGGGGATGCCGAGGTGTATACAGCGACGAAACTTACTTCAGGAAGCTGGACTAGTGACAGCGAGGAAGTCTTCTATAGGGAGTGATGTATCAGATATAGTTTATATGCGCCATTTTGCATGCCTCTTGTCATGTTAAAAAATGTCTATAGACTTGTATTTATATATCCCGTTGAGTAAATCGCGTTTCAGGAGATATTACATGCTAAATAGATGCTTAATTTAAATTAAGTATCTGTTGATCCATTAAAAGATCCCTTCTTCTTCTTCTTCTTCTTTAGAACCCGCCCGCAGACCGTGTGTCAGACCACAGGGCTGACCTTTGTATCGGTACTGGCTCAGAAACGTTAGTAGGAGGGAAAGTTTAGAGTAGAAGGATAGTTTAAGAGAGTATTTTTTTTTTGTATAAACCCCCCCCCCCCCTCACTTCCTCCTCCCTCCCCCTCACCTCCGCTTCCCCCCCCCCCCCCTCCCTCACCCATTTCTCTTCCTCCACATTTTCTCCAACATCCTCTTCATCATCTCCATGTCTTGTGTTTCCATCTCCTGTGTTAACCCCAATAGCGCCCCTACCCCTCTATCTTCCCTCTGCTTAATCTCCTCCCACCCCCTCTCCCCAACTCTATTCCTCATGTACCTCTCCAACTCCTCTCTCTCCTCATTATATCTTGTACATTCGGTTACTATGTGTTCTACATCCTCCACTATTGGGTCTCCTCCCATTTCACATTGACTGCAGTGCGGTCCCACTCCATTCCATCTCCTTGTTCTCTCATTCGTTTCTAGCGATCCTGTTCTTGCTTTAAATAGGAGTTTCGATCCCCATCCCCCATCATAGTACAGTTCTCTAGCTGGTTTTTCCTTCTCTCTATAATATGCCAGCGTGGCTTTATTTTCTACCCCCTCCCTCCATCTTCTTCTCCCCTCCTCCTTTATCCCTTTCTCTATCTCTCTGACACATCCCCTCCCATTCTCTAGTATGACCCACTCCTCTCTCTCATTTCTTTTTCTAAATTCCCCTCCCACCCGGTCCTGTTTTATATTTATCCTCCCCAATCTTTTCTTGCACTCTCTGTTCCATTTACTTTGCTCGCTCGCCCATCTGTATACCTTCCCCGGCTACCTATCTTCCTCCATCCCCTCTAGCCTCACTTTGTACTTCCCTTTCGCTTTCCCAATCCTTTCCTCAAACGTACTCCACCCCATCTCCCCTCGGATTGCTTCTTGAGCTACGTATTTATTTGCCCCCAATCCTGTCCTCCCGATTTGATTCTGTATCGTTTCTAATTTCTTCGTTTCCGCCTCTGTTGTTTCTACCGCCTCTAAGCCGTACATTATTGCAGGTACTCCTAATCCTTTCCACAGCCCTCGCACTATTTCATAGCTATTCGCTCTTAGCCTTGTCGCGCTTCATAGTCTCCCATTCCATTGTTGCATTTGTCCCACCTTTTCACTTTTCGCCTTCTCAAACCCTTTCTCCGTGATCGTTACCCCCAGATATTTATACTCCCTTGTCTTCTTCATTCTGTTTCCTTCCAGTGTCAATTCCTCGTCTTCTTGAAGCTCTCCATTAATTTTCATCACCTGGCTCTTTTCTTTACTAAATCTTACTTAAAGTTCCTCCCCGAATCTCGTTGCTTCCTCTAGTAGTCTCTGCAACCCTCCTCCCATTTCTGCCATCAGAACTACGTCGTCAGCAAACAGCAGTACCCCCAGTCTTTCTTTGTTTATCTGAATCCCCTCCCCAACTCTTTTTATCCTCTGTGTCATTTCTTCCATATATAGCGCAAATAATAACGGCGATAATACGCACCCCTGCCTTACCCCCCTCTTGCTTTCTACCCATCCCGTTTCTATATTTCCTAGCGCGTACTTCGCTTTTGTTCCTTGGTACATCGATGTTATGATGTTTATATACTTTTCTGGTATTCCACTCCTTGCCATTATTTTCCATAGCAGTTCCCTGTTTACTCTATCATAGGCTTTTTCTATATCCAGGAATGCACAGTAACCCATTTTTTTCTCTTTTCATTTTCTCCATCACTTCGCTTAGTATATAGATATTATCTGTCCCCCTCCTATCTCTTCTGAACCCATTTTGCTCATCACTTATTAGCCCGTTTCCCTCTATGGCTCTATTCATCCTTTCCTTCAATATCCCGCAGAAGAGTTTCCCAAGCGGCTCGCTTGGTGTAGTGACTAGCGTCTCGGACTTCCACCCAGAAGGCCCGGGTTCGCGCCCACGCTCGGCGCATTAAAGATTTTTCACAAGCACTGAGTCGTTACCATCCCTCATGAGCAAAGGGATGGGGTAGTAGTACAGGACCCCAATGGAAATACGCCTAATCGGCCTTATTGAGCTATCCTTGGCTAGCTTAGCATGCGCTAGCTTTAAGAACTATTATTATTATTATTATTATTATTATTATTATTATTGTCACTGGCCTGTAGCTTTTCATTTCCTTCTTACTCTTGTACCCTCCCTTGTGCAATAGTGTTACTCTCGCTTCATTCCATCTTTCTGGTACTCTCTCATTTCCCATTACCTCATTAAACATTTTCTTCAGTCTTCTTGCCATTTCTTTCCCCCCCCCCCCCCCCCTCTCTATGTACATTTCATTTGGTATCCCATCCGGGCCGGTCGCCTTTCCCTTTTTTAGTGCTTTGATCCCTCTCCTTACTTCTTCTATTGTGAGCTCCCTTTCCATTTCCATCTTATCCTGTTCTGGTAGCCTTCTCTCTCTCATTTCCAAGTTCCATTCCCTCTCCTCCCCTTGTTCATTTACTCCCCCTATTTCCTCCCAGTATCGCTTTATTTCAATCTTTATTTCTTCTTCTGTCTTTATTATTCTATCTCCCACTATTAGTTCCACGCTTTCTTCCTCTCTACCGGTCTCACCTCTTAACATCCTATACCACTCCTTTTGGCCCTCTTTCCCCTTGCTCCCAAATGCCAGGTAGCATAACAAAATTGGGATATTCATCCTATAGAGGGCTGAGGGGAAAGTGTCCTGCGCCCGTCAGCTGTTCATTGTAAACAAGTCGGTCGGCAGGACAACAACTAGGCTACGCCGCTTTTCTCCACCATTTTCTGCCTTTGCCCATCAGTTTTTGGGTAGATATAATATGTGTAAATGGTAGCCCGTGTTTGATGTGAGGGGTGGTGGTGTGTAGAGAGGTATTGACAGCTGTATGGAGGTTAAACAATTACGTAATAATGTCCGCCTTTGCAGTCGGTATCTGGGACACTTCGAGCGAATGCATATTCGAGCGTAGGCGCATTCGCGCGAACACGCATACGTATATTAGGGTTAAGTTAGGTTAGGTTAATCTAATCTAATATAGCCTAATATAATATTTGTGCAGGGGGTAAGGTATGTGGTGGCGTACAAATTCGCTCGACTGTGCATCCGCTCGATCAAGAATTCGCTCGAAATGACTCGCATTCTTGCAGTCACTTTGCGGCTTGTCATTGTGTTAATACCTATTGAATGATAGTGGGGAATTAAGAAGCAGGCTTCTTGTGTGAACCCCACCTCCAAAGACTGGTCAGCCAATATTAACTAGGTTATGTTATTATGTTTGTCGTATCTGGCTTTAAAAGTGGCAATCGTTGGCGCTGTAACCACACTCTCTGGGAGTGTGTTCCACTCATCGATGACTCTGATAGAGAACCAATTCCCATTCAGTGTCGTTCTCCAGTGGTCTGGTTCGGAGAGTTTCAGCGAGTGGCCCCGTAGGTGGTTGTTATTTTTCTGGAAAAACCTGGTGTATGGTATGTCCTCAAAGCCGTGTAGAAGTTTGTATGTTTCTATCATGTCCCCTCGTTTTCTGCAGTCACTTAGTGTCTGGAGGCCAAGATGCTTACACCTTTCTTCGTAGGGTAATTCTTCTAGGTTTGGGACCATCTTGGTTGCTCTTCGCTGCACCCTCTCAATAGTCTATACGTCCTTTATTAGGTAGGGTGACCAACATTGGGCACCAAAATCGAGGATCGGGCGCACCAGTGAGTCAGTGACACATAGAGTGGTACAAGGATTTCTTTGTCCAATATGGAGAAGTTCCTCTTAATTATGCCCAAACGACTATTTGCTTGTGCAGCGATTTTAGCGACACGTGCCGAGGATTTTAGGTCTGAGGATATAATAATACCCAAGTCTTTTTCATTTGAAGATTTCTGGAGTGTTATCCCGCGTAGCTGGTAGTCCTCTTTCGGGTTATTATGCCCAATGTGCATAGTCTTACATTTGTCTGCGTTAAATGTTAGGAGCCAGTTCCTGCTCCACTCGTTCAATCTCTCCATGTCTCTCCGAAGGGTCTCGACGTCTGCGTCTGTCTTGATGGTTTTGTATATCTTTGCGTCGTCTGCAAAAAGACTAGTTGCTGATTCGAGGTTGGTAACAAGGTCATTAATATAAATCAAGAAGAAAATTGGGCCCAGCACTGATCCTTGAGGAACTCCACTCATCACCGGCAGCCAATCCGACGGGGAGTTCCTTATGGTAACCCTGTGAAACCTATCTGAAAGGAATGCCTTGTTCCACTTCAGGATATTTCCACCTATTCCCATTGCCTCCAGTTTGGTGTGAAGTCTCTGGTGGGGAACCCGATCGAAGGCCTTTTCACAGTCCAGATAGTTTATGTCCACACAGTTACCACTGTCAATATCATTTACTAGGTTGTCGATGTAGCACAACATGTTTGTGAGGCAGCTCCTGTTGCTCCTAAATCCGTGTTGTGCATCGCTGATGAGATTGTTCTCAGCAAGGTGTCCCTCGATGACTTTTCGTACGATACCCTCCAGGACTTTGGAGACTATAGATGTTAGCGATATTGGCCTGTAGTTTACTGGTTCGGTCTTGCTGCCTTTTTTCAGAATGGGTGAGATGTTAGCCCTTCTCCAGTCGCTTGGAACATTGCCCGTCGCAATGGATGTGCTGAAGATATCCTGGAGTGGGTCGCACAAAATATCTGAACATTCTTTGAGAATCACCGGAGACACTCCATCTGGCCCTGGTGCTTTACTGGCGCTTGAGTTCTTGTAGTCGTTTCCTAACTGCTTCCCTGGTTATTATGATGTCCTGCACTTTGGGTCCCTGGAATATTGTTTGTTGTGTTTGTTTGGCTTTATTGTTAGTGTCTGTTGATGTTGTATTGTAGACCATTATTAGTCATATTACCACTAGGCTAACCTATGTATTTATAGACAAAATGCATGATAATTATAGGGAATAGGCTCGCAGCCTTATACATAATGTATTAGGGACAATGTCTTCTTCTTCTTTTTGTGGAGTTGCTGTCCCTTTTCAAAGCCAGCTCACCTATGCACCGGTGACTTCTCCAGAAACAGCTAGAGCTAGATTTAAGAATTAGTTTAGAAAATATGTAGTCGTAGAAAGGATAGTTAAAGAAAAAGAATTGAAGTATATAGCTTAAGCAGAACTCTCCTCTCCTTATTTTAACCCCCTCCTCCACCCCCCAATATCTTGTTCTCTCCTTACCTTAATTTAACTTTTCCCCTCTCTACTATTTAATCTCATTTTTCTTCCTCCCCCGCTCTGGTCCCCTTCTCCCCCCTCACCCTATTCTATTCTATTCCGTTTTATCTTCTGCCACACCTGCTCCAGGAATCTTTTCACTACCTTCATTCTTTTCTCCATTTCCCCACCTACCCCCTCTTCTGTCCCGAGACCTAACACAAATTTTACACCCTCATCCTCCTCCTCTTTCTGTTCTTCCCATTCCCTCTCCCCTACCACCCGTTTCAACTAATTTTCCAACCCTCTGCATACCCCTGGCACTCTGTCACTATATGTTCTATTGTCTCCTCCACTCTCCTCCCTCCCACCTCACACTGTAGACACTCTTTCACCCCCCCATTCCACCTCCATGTTCTCCTATTTGTCTCTAATGCTCCTGCCCTAGCCTTAAACAGTAGTTCAGCTCCCCAACTTCCGTCATAGAACTCCTCTTTTCTCGGTCTCCCCTTGCTTCTATATCTTATCAGTGTACTTTTCTTCTCCATATTTCTCTTCCATTCCTGTCTTCCTACTTCCTTCACTCTCGTTCCTATCTCTTTCTCTAGTCTCCTTCCCTGACCTAGTCCTGCATTACTCCCTACATCTCTCCACTCCTCTCCCACCCTTCTTTGTTTCACTCCTATTTTTTTCAGTTTTCTCTTACACTCTTTTGCCCATCTACTCTTCCCCTCCCCCCATTCATTCACTCTCCTTGGCCACCTATTATCCTCCATCTCCTCCAACCTACTCTTGTACCTCAACTTTGCCTTCGCCACTCTTTCCTCAAACGTACTCCATCCCATCTCCCCTCTCACTGCTTCATTTGCTGTCCACCTTCTTGCTCCTAACCCCATTCTTCCTATTTTATTTTGTCCCGTCTCCAGTCTATTTATTTCTCCCCCTATACTCCCTCTCACATCCATCCCGTACATTATTCTCGGCACTTCAAAGTCCTTCCACACCTCTCTTACTATTTTATATTTATTTACTCTGGTTTTTGTCACATTCCACAGTTTCCCACTACACTGCTCCACCTTCAGGATTTTCTCATTCATTGTCCTTTGTCGCCCTTCCCTCCCTATCCATACCCCTAAATACTTCACTTCCTCCCTTGTTTCTATTCTTTCCCCTCCTATCCTCATTTCTACTGCCTCTGGTCCATTTACTACTATCATACTGCTTTTCTCTACACTGAACTTCATTTCTATGTCTCTGCCAAACCTTTCCGCCTCCTGTAGCATTTCCCCCATATCTTCCTCTGTCTCTGCTATCAACACATCATCAGCAAACGTCAGAATTGCTAGCCTATACTGCCCTATTTTCACTCCTTGTCCCTTACTCTTAATTCTCCTCACCAACTCCTCCATGCACATTGCAAAAATTAGTGGTGACAGGTTACATCCCTGCCTTAACCCTTTCCTGATTCCTTTCACTGCAATATTTGTCCACACAATCTCTGTCTCCGCCCCTTCATACATATTCATTATCATGTTCCTTATCTTCCTACTCACTCCTAGTTTCTCCATCACTGCTTCTGCAACTCCCCTACTAATCTTATCATATGCCTTCTCCACATCCAAACACACTATAAACACACATTTCCCTTGCTTTGCCTTTTTCTCTATAATCTCATCTAATATAAATATATTGTCTGTTCCTCTTCTCCCCTTCCTAAACCCATTTTGCTCTTCACTAAGTAGGATCCTTTCTTCTACATACTCTCCTACCCTCTCCTTTAGTATCCCATAAAATATCTTATTTATTATGTTTATTACCGTTATTGGTCTATAACTCCCCATTTCGTGCAAATTTTTTGCTCCTCCTTTGTAAATCAATGTGACCCTTTCTTCTTTCCATCTTGCTGGTATTTGTTCCTCCTCCCATATTTTATCAAATAGCTTCTTCAACATCCTAACTATCATCTCTCCTCCTTCAATATACATCTCTGCTTTTATCCCATCCGGCCCTGCCGCTTTGTTTCTCTTCAGCTTCTTCACACTCTTCCTAATCTCCTCCTCACTCACCATCTCATTCATATTTTCATCTATTTCTTCCTCATTTAGTTCAATATTCCATTGCCCTACTCTTATTTGGTCATTTACCCCTCCCACTTCCTCCCAGAATCTTTTCATTTCCTCTCCAATTTTATTTACATCCCTAACTTTTTCCCCACCTACGTTCAGCTCCACTACTACCTTTTCCCTCCTTTTTTCTCTTTTTAGCCATCTATACCACTCAGCTTTTCCTTTGTCCCCCTTCTCTTTTATCCTGTCAATTTCTTTCTGCTCATGCTTCTCTATTGTTCCTCTTATTAAGTTTTTTGTGTTTTTCCTTTCCCTCTCGTATTCTTCCCTTGCTATTCGAATTTCCTCCTCACTTATATTTGTAGGTCTATGGAATCCTTATACTGTACTAATGTATAATCCACTGTGGGAAATAAATTTGATCACATTTATAAAACCCGATATTAATAGAAAAAACGCCCATTCTAATCATTCTCGGAGCTCTTTCGGACATCCTCACTGTTTACAAACACCTTTATGCAGTATAATCGATATTTACCCCTTGCTGGCAACATAGATGACGATTTCAATAATTCATGGGGTGAGGGGGCCCGGGGGCAAAGCCCCCTCAACCCATCGTGTATCCCACGTTAGAATTACCATGAAAACACTCATTTCTCAAAATCTGGAGGAAAAAACATGAAAAATAAGGGTGCGAGCCTATTCCCTATAATTACCACCTAACCAAACAACCTAACCTAGTACAGGTATTCATGTACTGTAGTACTAGGTTAGGTTAGGTTAATGTTTTATAGATGATTTATGTTGTATGTCGGTAGTGGTACGCCCACTACTCCTAATCTTACCAAAATTTGACACCTAAATGGCACGAAAGGTCTTAAATTTGACAAATGGGGCGAAAGGTCTTAAAATCGCCAAAGTAATGGGGCGAAAGTCTTAAAATCTGAAAACTAATGGGGCTAAAGGGGGACCAGAAAAACGACCCATGTCCCCTTAATCCCTCTTCTTTATTTCAGACATGAGTTGTGCCTGAGGGAGGGGTCAAGATGGTACAGTTTAAGGCACAGAAGCCTGTTGTTAAGGAGGCGGCCATCCCCACCACCACACTCCTAGAGGACCCAGCACCCAACCCCAGGCTAAAGCAACAGAAGGTGAGTTTATATACCGTACCCTGTTAATTTACGAAAGCTGAGTCCATTTCTTTTTGTCTTTATTTATTGCTATACAGTACTGTAATTATGTTTTTTAGTTCAAATTATTATGTCTTTGGCAGTAGTCTACTGTAATAATATGGCCCAAACAATGCTATTTCATGTTAATTTTCTTGTATTCCTTCTCTTATTCATTCAAGTCATCAAACAAAATTACTGTACAGTGTCCGGTTTATATACAGTTCTCCCTCACTATCCGATGCCCCGATTTACGATTTACATTCCTGAAAACCCGATTTTAAATAGAAAAATCATATAGCCACCCCTAAAATTAATGGGGTAAATTGGGATGCATTCTCGGACCAGCCAAAACTCAAACACCTAAAAACCTATAATAATATCGTAAATCGGGGCATCGTATAGTGATGGAGACCTGTATAGGTTTTAGGTGTTTGGGTTTGGGTTTTGGCTGATCCGAGAACGCATCCCCATTTACTCCATTAGTTTTAGGGTTCGCTATAGCCTACGATTTTACTATTAACCCTTTCACGCACATATGATGCAGAGGTTGCCAGATTAGCACTAAGAAAGAATTATCTCACTCTTATAATTACCTCTCCAAAATTAGTTTTCTGCCCACAGCTAATTCAAAGACAACTGCAGAGGTTGAAGTAACTAAACTAAAGGTTTCTAAATACCCCTGATGGTAACAAAGGCTTTAAAGCACAGCATCCCTAATAGGCTCAAAATCGCGTCATATGTCGGAGAGGGTTAAAAATCAGCTTTTCAGGAATGTAACCCAATTGTAAATCGAGGGAGACATGTACCCTGTTTATTTTCAGCTGATGGGCATTTCATGCTTTGGTTTGTTTGTTATGCAAGTTTTACATTTTAATCCATTTGATGTACAGTCGGCCAAATAAGTTAATTATTAGCACCAAGTATGTTTTGATAAATAATTGGTATCAGCAATATCTTAACATGATTTCTTCCTGTCGAGTGAGATATGCAAACATGCTCCTACACTTACCCACCCTATTCAACATCTGGCAGACATTCACCCATGAACTGCTAGAACTTCTGCAATATAAAAGGTCAAGTTGAGGAAGGGAGGGGGGGGGGGGTATAAAGGGGAGGAGGAGTAGAGAATGTGGTATGGAGATATGCCACTACTTCCTATGTGTCACCCAAATTTGAGACAATTTCCAGCACTGGCACAGTATTTAAAGGGTTGCTTTTACACATGTTTAAATACTGTGCTGCCGGAAGGACCATCGCAGTCCCTGGGTTAATACAGCACAGAGCAAACCAAACATAATGACACCTGAGACATGACTTATTAGCGCTAATGTTCTTAATTTCAGAAGCGGCTAGAATGTGTGCTAACGTCCATGTCGTTCCTGACGGGGCTATGGCTGACGATCATCATAGTGTTCATCCTCATCATCACCCCACACTGCCGCAACCGCACCAAGGAGCTGGTCACGGTCATCCTCAGTCCCAACATCTACACCAGTTCTCCCAGTGATATGCAGAGGGCCGGGGACTATAGAAAATGGATCCAGGGCTTGCCGGACGAGATCTCCTGCGGGGTCGACTGTCTATTTTACAACATGGAGCCGGATAAAGTGGAGGACAGGTTAGATTGATCCTTTATATTTTGTCTATATTCTTCCTCTATTATTTTATCATTTGTGTGTTTTGATTCTATCTATTGATCTGTGTACTCATATATATCCATTTAACTATCCATATCTCTCCCACCCCCCAATACATATACATACATACCGTATACATAATCTGATACCACACTCGGGATGAATCGGTGGGTTTTGATTCTCATTTCCTGCTTCTTGTTACCTACCATACCCTTTTAAGACTTTCAATGTAAGGACAAAAATACCGGTATTGATAATTTCTTTGCTGTATGTCGATAAATTATTGTACAAAGATTTAGGAATCAATAATTGCTCATCATGCTTGGTATGGAACTGCTGAGGCTTGTGGGGTACAGATAGGTGCCATATGGGACTCTACTAGTTTTACCTGGGTGCTGTTTGGCGCCACGCAAGAATCGGCCGCAGTGTTTACATGGTGGGGCAGTGTTGTGGCAGGATATTGTTGTTCTACAATTCAAGTTGCCTAATATACAGTAGAGTCTTGGTATGGTACTGTCTTGTTGTAGCACTGTTGAGGCTGGTGTGGTTTGTTGATACTGCAGGTGCAGGTGCTCCAGTTGGACTTAGTTGAGTCTTGCTGAGGCACGGTTAGCTTAGCACTATGCCAACATCAGCCAAAGTGATGACATGATGGGGCGGTGTTGTGACGGGACTTTATTGTATTACACTCCAACTGCAGAAAGGCAACCCCGTCTGATCCGCTACAATGTATGTAATTGAAATCGACACTAAACCATTGTATCACTATTATCTCCGATGCCAGCTTTGTCTGGGAAACACCTGCTAAAGAATGACCATGGCAGAAACTTTGTCCAGATGTACTCCTTTTGGCCATGTCATCATCATGACGCCACGCTTCCAGAGGAAGCGCGCCAAAAGGGATGGCCATGACAGAAACTGCTTCGAGGCTCCCAGAAATACCCCCACTGACCCACTCCACAGTACCATTTTCACTAAGTGAATTATGACTTAACACTGAAGGAGCAAACCCAGAGCAGTCCCCCACCAGGATGGCAGTTCAACCAATGTTTTGATATTTCATTTACCCCAGTGGGGCCCTGGCTGGAAGCATACCAAGCACTGTAGTGTTCTGAAGATAGGAACCAGTGGTCCACTGCTACAGAAGCTGATTGCACCACCAAAGTGGCAGGCAGTGGGGTTGCCCATGTCACAGTCTTCAATATACTTCTCCACTTTCTTTAATTGTTATTATAATTAAGTTCCCTCTTACCTGAACAGAGAGCCGAGGTTGATCCCCGTGTCTGTGGGTCCGTCACCGGGCGTGGACCAGGACCAATGTCGTGACATCACCCTTAGTGAGAGGTTTGACTGTTATCCCGGTGGTGATGCTACCCAAACTCTGTGTGAAGCTAAGGGATGCTGCTGGACTCCTATTCTGGTGAGTAGTCTAGTTACACATGACAGCTCTCTCTCCAAGCCCTGTCAATCACTGTGTATATGTATCAAGAGAGAAAATTCATACTCTGCTTCTCGATATTCTTTGCCATTTCTACCCCTATACAGTGTATTTACTGTAGGTTTTTTTGTTCTCCCTTGAGAGAGAAACAGGCCTTCTCTGAACGCTTTATTATTTCTATCCCCGATGTATATATATATTTATGTTTTTAATATTCTTAGAGAGAGAAACCTTCTCTTAACACTT
This sequence comes from Paralithodes platypus, assembly GCA_032716605.1. Lineage (NCBI taxonomy): Eukaryota > Metazoa > Arthropoda > Malacostraca > Decapoda > Lithodidae > Paralithodes > Paralithodes platypus. Next base: position 58,908,395 of record CM064502.1, on the reverse strand, counting down.
CCTAGCCTACATAAAGTTTGGTAATATTTCAGAGTATTCCGGAGAGAGAGAAGCCCTACCCTTCCCCCCGTCTTCACAAACCAACTATCGGCCCGGCCCTGGAGGACCTGACCCTCAACTTACCCGTCTGCTTCTACCCCCGGGACTTCCGCAGCTACTCCTTCGTCAACATGACCCCGACCAGCGCGGGGGAGGTCGGGTATCTGCAGATGAGAACGGCAAGCGGCTTCCCGGGAGATGTCCAGTTGCTCAAGATGGAAGTTTTGTATGAGACTGAAACCAGGATCAGGGTCAAGGTGGGTGTAACAATGAGAGAAACTAAAGCCAGTGTCACATGAGCACTTTCCGGTGGTTGTATCGGAGCCACAGTATCCCAATAACAAAGAAGCTAGAATTAAGTCTACTATCTGACAAATATTAGGCTCAGCATGTTGGCATCCACGTTTGTGTGCGTGTACACACTGTATACACACACAGACAAACGGTATGTCTCATGTGTTCCATGAAACAAATTTTAGTGTTGCATCATTTGCGGTTTTCAATATACAGCTTGTACAGGTATTAACAGATGAAATTGGCCAAATAATTTTGGAACATCCTGTATAACTACCTGTAGTAACATATCCAGAGTTGAACTATGGTAGTAGGGCATTTACTTTTGACTAACTTATTTTAAGGGGTTATATTTAAGGGACAAAGATGTGCCAGCAAATATCTGTTATGAGTCCGTATTTATGTCCCCAGATTACTGATGCAGAGAGGTTAAGGTGGGAGACCCCGCTGCCTACCGTGCCCATGGTCAACTCCAGCGCCACCACCCAGAGCTATACCTTCACCCCTCACATGACCGACGGATCATTCACCATCGCCAGGAAGAGCTCCAAGCTACCTATGTAAGTTGTAATAATGATAATAATAATAATCAGGTTACAGGTCTCCCTCTATTTACGTTTGGGTTACGTTCCTAAAAACACAAACACCTAAAAACCTATAATAATATCGTAAATTTGGGCATCGGATAGTTAGGGAGTCCTGTACTTATTTCTCAAAAGTACCGAACACGCTAGTCGTTTATGAGTTATAAGAGGTTAAAAGAAAAGAGTTTTGGCCTACCTATGATGAATAGATTGTAGTCACAAGGAAAACAATGTGTTTCAAATCGTAATTAAATACATTTCTCTTTCCTAACTCTACAATCTTGTATTTTCCCAGTTTCAACACCCAGGGAGCCGGACCGTTAACCTTCGCAGAACAGTACCTGCAGATCTCCACCCGGCTGCCCTCAGAGTACATCTATGGTCTGGGGGAACACCTGGATGGACTCTTACTGGACACTTATTGGCACCGACGAGTATTGTGGAACCTGGATGGGGAACCAAATCCGGGGGTAAGTATATTTGATAGAACTGAAATTATTTTTTCGTACATATTGCAATTATATTTCAAAACTTGCAAAATAAACACACCAATACTGGGACGGCACAATATAAAGGCAAAAGAACTTATCAAAATCGCTATCACAGGCTGTAGTGCGGTTGGTAGAGCTGCAGCACTCGCCTGCAAATTGAGAGATGGAGGGTTCGAGGCTCGGGCCAGCTAGTGTGTGTTATTGACAGATAACAGTGCGTTGGTGGACAGTGTGGTCTAGCAATATGTTGTAACTGTCCACTGAAGTCCCTGAAACATCAGAGACATTAATATTAATTTATTTTTATTAATTTCACTCCAACACCAAACACCTCCCAATGAAATTAATGGAAGTATGTGATCCATCAGGATTCGAACCTTGGATACCACACACAGATTTTAAACACTAACCATTACACCATCAAGACTTTGATCAATCAGTTCTGTTTTATTTGGTTTGCCCCCCTGATTGATCAACTTGTCTTAACAGTCTTATGCCTATTACATAATAATTATGATGCAGTTATTAACGCTGTACACTCCCTTGATTGACAGGGCTAGGATGTGCCCTTGTTACAGGGACTTTACTGGACATTACATGATCAATATATTTTCAGAACAATTTGTACGGCAGCCACCCATTCTACCTGAACATGGAGCCCGATGGTAACGCTCACGGTGTCTTCCTCCTCAACTCCAATGCCATAGGTTCGTGTCATAGTCATTATTATTATTAAGGTACATCCAAAATAGTTTCCAAAATTCCTGCTCATACTCTGTGTAATATTGATTTACATAAATGCATTCATACATAGTCTTCGTAGCGCAATGGATAAATGCACTGAATTTCGGTGTGAGCATCCTAGGTTCGAATCCCTGGACTGCCACATGTATTTGTTGATTTAATTAATTGAGTTTAGGAGTAAAGTCGGTTGGTGGAGGTAACATAATAAAGACTGTTTCACACAGGGAGTGTGGTCTTATGTGCTACAGCTATAATTTGCTATATTTTTTGTATTCTTCTCCCCCCATCTAAACAGAGGCAGCCATCCAGCCCCTGCCGGCCCTGACCCTACGGAGCATCGGTGGTGTGATAGACCTTTATGTGTTCCTTGGACCAACACCTATTGATGTTATTAGTCAATACACTGAGGTTATTGGTCGACCCTTCCTGCCTCCTTATTGGTCACTTGGATACCATCAGTGTCGGTTAGTTTAAACTGTGTTTGTTCTTGGTATATCCTAGCAGTTTATCAGTGATGATGATGATTATGATGCTGTTTTTACCACCATGCACTCCTTGCTCAAGAGCTGGGTTTGGTGGGTGTCCTGGTATATCGGGGACTTCAGTGAACAGTTTAGTATAGTTTTTATAAACTGGTCATTTCATTTTTATAATGGTAATAAAAGTTTATTTACATAATTTATAACTTTTATCTTTGTGACAGGTATGGGTACAACACACTGAACCGAACTAAGGAGATCTGGCAGCGCACCCGGGATGCTGGCATACCTTTTGTGAGTTAATGAGAAGTTTTTAGTAATCCCTTCTGTATCGGCTTTTGTTAACATTCCCATTGCAGACACACAATTTTTTGGTTTGTCTAAGGTAAAAAATATATCTTGTTGAACAAGTAATTACTTCAGTGAATATAAACACCATTCTATACTATTACAAAATAATATATAAAATACAGTACAGCACTCACTAACGATAGTGCTATCGGGTAGGTACCATAGGAGGAGGAGTACTTTATTAACGTTTCGTAGATAGCTTCACCTGAAGAATCTATCCGCGAAATGTCAATACAGTAAAGTGCTCCTCCTCATATGGTGTTTAAACATTGTCAACTTTTCAAAGTTATTTCTACATAATTTCTACAATGCTGTGCTAGATTGGTGCACCATCTCCTTACTTACTAAATAAATTAATAAAATAATATATATATTTGTTTAACTGAAGCCTTGTCCCTGTGCCTCCCTTCACCAGGATGTCCAATGGAATGATATAGACTACATGGAGAGTTTCAAGGACTTCACCTATGACCAGAAAACATTCAAGGGTCTACCGCAGTTTGTGGAGGAAGTCCATAAGGTTAGATCTTGGTTTATTTCTTATACAGTATTTTCTTCTAATTTGACTGCATGTGTGTTGGAGAGAGGGTGTATATGTATATGTGTACATATATAGCATACGCATACACAAATTTAAAGACCGAGTGCTTCACACGAAGCGCGGTTCCGGTCTCATGTCCTAATGGCGGCGTTCCAGGCAACCATGTTAAGAGCTGCCTCACTTGTCAGGTTCTTTGATTTAAGATCAGACTGCAAAGTCCGATCCCAAGTCTTTCTTGGTCCGCCCCTTGGTGCAGCTCCCTCCACATTCATGGACTTGCAGCTTTTCACCCAGCTTAGTTCATCCATCCTCTCCACATGTCCATACCATCCAAGCGTGATAGTATGCATCTCATCACTGATACTCTTGAGAAAGTGTGTGTTTGTATGTGTATATGAGATGGTGTGGAGGTATGATTATGAGAGTGTGTACATGGATAGTTGTTGTAGATATGTTTATTTTATACTAGCCCACTGGGCCAGGGCCCTCATAAGGCTAGTAGGCCATTGTACATAGGTACATTGAGGAACCCGCCAAAGGATGTTTTTCAGCAGCATGGTGTGCAGGGTTCAAGATAGCCTAGCGGTACGGACGGGAAAGCTGCTCTATGAGCCAGTCGTAGGTATGCTCGGCTTGAACGGGTCCCTGAGGCAGACCTACCCAATGAGTTACAATAACAAATGGCTTATAAATGCTGGACCATTTTGGAGAGACTGTCATAGGCTGGCGTGGCTGGGTACGTCCAGTGTTTGGGCCTGGAGGGTCAGCAAGTTTCACCATCTTACGGGGAGGACCTTCGGTGCCTGTATTTTGGCGAAGGGATGGGAAAGTAATTTTCTTAGGGGCAGTACCCACCTCAGGATTGATAGTCAACACCCTCTTGATGTAGGCGTCACTGTAAGTCATCTTGTTTTTGTTGATGTGAAGGGACAATTCCCCGATACAAATGTTGTCCCGAAAATGCCTAGGCTAGCCTAGGCTAATATAAATAAAACAAACTAATACAGTACAGTACTTAAATCGCTTAACTTGTTGCTTAGGCTATTTAGGACCTTTAACTTAATGATACTACTTTAATATCACGATGTATTCAATCTAAATTGCAGGAGCAAACTATAACAAGATGTTAACTCACTGCAGTTGCAACACGAAAATTGTGTACATGGATAAAATGAAAGACTAACCTATGACCACATTTCTTTCAAGGGGCTTCAGACTAGTTTGCAAGCTGGGATGTTACGTTCTTTTATTTCAAATTTGATTTTATTAAGCGTTATTTCCACATAGCAATTTTGATTAGTTCCTTTCCGTTTATCTTGTGTCGTCCCAATTCTGGTTTGTTTATTTTGCAAGTTTTACATTATAATGAATGTAGGCTCATTGTTAAGAAATTAATATACAGTAAATATGTTACGCTCTCTCTCCAGGCCGGGATGCACTACATAGACATCATCGACCCGGGTATCAGCGCCTCAGAGCCTACCCAGACCTACCCGCCGTGGGACGAAGGACTCCACCTTAACATCTTTGTACGCAACCAGTCCAACATGCCCTTCATTGGCAAGGTGGGTTACTTACAGTCCGTTCATATTAACTTGCCACCAGGGGACCAAACCCGATCAAATTTGTAGTTAGTTAGTTATGTAGAGCAGATTAACCAGACCACTGAGCTCCAGTTAATTTGCTCTACATAACTAACTACAAATTTGCTCGGGTGCAAATTTGTAGTACTAATAGTACTCATTCCCTAGGCTGCCTGGCCGAACAGCCCCGAGCTCCTAAGGAAGGCCACGGCCAAGACCGGGTTTTCCCACAAAGTTCTCAAAGAGTGTGGCGTTGTTGGTGTAATTGGTTGTGTGTTATGCAGTCTTCCATAATGCGTTTGATAGTGTGCGGGGTCGTGTTACAACCTGGACAGTATCAAACACTTTATGAAAAACTGCATACCACACAATCACAATATGCTTTTGGGTATGATAAATGTGTTTTATTAGTTGGCTTTAAAATAACTAGACTGTACCCACTTCCCTTTGTTATTGTTGTACAGGTATGGAACACAGTAGACACCACCTGGCCGGACTTCACCCATCCACTGTCAGCCTACTACTGGGGACGACAGTTGCTACGCTTTCACGACCAGGTCCCCCTCGATGGAGCATGGATTGTGAGTACATGTCTCCCTCGATTTACGATTGGGTTACGTTACTAAAAACCCGATCTTAAATAGAAAAATCATATAGCGAACCCTAAAATTAATGGGGTAAATAGGGATGCATTCTCGGACCAGTCAAAAGCCAAACCCAAACACCTAAAAACCTATAATAATATCGTAAATTGGGGCATCGGATAGTGAGCGAGACCTGTACTGTGTTCAGGGTTTTAGTTTTATATTGGTTTCTCTGTTTATCCCTTTGATGACATAGTGGTGCGTGGTATTATCTAATTTATTTATTTCACTCCCACCACCAAACACCTCCCAATGAAATTAATGAAACCATGTGATCCTTCCGGGATTCAAACCTGGGTTACCACATACAGATGTTAAACATTCTAACCATTACACCACCAGGACAGTTAAAGGGTAAGTACATGACTACGATTGATATTCATTTATAAAATACTGGATATTAATCTAATCATGTACAGTACTCAGATCCAACTGCACACTACTGTACATACTGTAGCATAATATTTATGTGAAAGGAAAGATCAATGTATGGGGCACAGAGTCCTTATGAAAATCTATTAATATTATCACCAACCCACCAATTAACTTACAAATTTACCTAATTAATGAAATTTATGAAACTAATGAATACTTATGGTACTCCAAGGATTCGAACCGAGGATACTCACACCAAAATTCTGCGCACTAACCATTATGCTATCACACAGGACATGAACGAGCCGTCTAACTTCTGGTCGGGGAGTTTCAACGGGTGCGACAAGAACAACCTAGAGCATCCCCCCTTCCTGCCAGCGGTGTACGGTGACCTGCTGTACTTCAAGACCCTATGTATGTCCACCAAACAGTACCTGGGGGCCCACTACAACCTACACAACCTATATGGCTTGACTGAGACTATTGCCACTAATGCGTAAGTTGGTTCACAGCAGTTTCCACCAAGCTTTCATTGAGATTTTAAAACTTTCGCACCATTAGTTTGGCAATTTGTGTGGATCACTCGGTCTTTGAATTTATGTACAGTATGTGTGTATGCATAAGTCTTCTCTGTACAAAACAACTAACCATCACTCTCTCTCTCTCTCTGTACCCCTTCCAGAGCTCTTCAGATAGTCCGAGCTAAGCGTCCGTTTGTCATCTCCCGCTCCACCTTCCCCGGCCAGGGTCGCTTCGGAGGCCACTGGACCGGAGACATCCACTCAGACTGGTTCAACTTGTGGCAGTCTATCGCTAGTAAGACACTATTGTTTATTATTATACTGTAGCTATATTTACAGTTAGATCAAGTTAAGGAGAGGTTTGGATTAGTTTACAGTATTTATAGTATACTGTGCCATATTGTTTTTTTTTAGTTTCCTCCCTAGACCTCCATCGGGCTTAGAAAAATACCCCCTAGACCCCTCTTTAAGTAAAATTTATGCATTTCCTCCTAAATTGGAGGCTCGCTATTGCTCGATCAAGCGATTTGTAGCAAAATGTATAGTTATATCCCTGTAACAAGGGTACACCCTAGCACCTACCTCTGTCAATCAAGGGAGTGCACAGCGTTAATTACTGCATCATCATTATCAGTTTGATACAGATTAATTGAGTGTAATCGATTCACAAGTTTAAGCTAACTGCGCAACAATTTAGATTTGGTTGTTTATATGCGTTATGTTAATGTTATAGGTGGTCGGGCACCAGTTGGACTAGATAATAGTCAGTCAGGCGCCTGGCCCGGGGAGCCAGTACAGTATATATAAACGGCCATGCCTGGATGCGAGGTGGGCGAGCTTTGTGGTGTACTCTGCTGCATGTCTGCCTGCTAAGACCGGAACCTCTCCGGGAGCTCTGGGGCCGAGTGAGTGCTGGAGGCCCTTAGTGATCCTGGGTCTCTCGGTCTTCTCCTGGGCAACTTAGATTTATGTGAATTTATATTTTGTTTTTTATGTGGTGTTGTGTTGGCTCTGTCTCGAGTCGGCTACCACCAGCTATGGGATATGTGCCTGAGTATATACATACAGTACCATACATACATATGTGTTACTTTGGCTCTTACCCTTTTCATTTCTTCTATTATATTGCCTTGTGTGTGTCTCTCACTCTCTAATTCTCTCACACTCTCTCTCATTAACATAAATTCTGTACCTTTTCCTTCTTTTCTTAGCAGCCTCACCTCTCTCTCCCTCATTGGTGGTCTAGTAGTTAAGGTATTGGAGTGCTGCACTACTTGCCTGAGTTCGAGCCCTGGCTGGGTCATGTCACAAAAATATTTAATACTAACAACATCTCTCCACCACCTCCCCCCTTCCTCCCATCTTGCCAAGCATATTAAACTTCAACCTGTTCGGGATTCCCATGGTGGGTGCGGACATTTGTGGGTTCAGCGGCAACACTACTGCAAGCCTCTGCCTGTGATGGATGCAACTCGGATCCTTCTACCCTTTCTCTCGCAACCACAACTATTACCATGGCATTGTGAGTCCGTCGTTCTTAAGATGGTCTCACATGAACGCATTTTCGAGCAATTTGTACAAAGGAGTACAAAGGAAATCAAGCAACAACAGATCTAGTGACCCTTCTAGGTTGCTTGTCCTCCAAAACACTGAGGATCAAGTGTCCAAACAGTGGTTTAGAGTGGGTAAGGGAACATTGGAAAGGGAATTACTGCCCTGGAACTAATGTCCGTGGGCAGTTGTAGTCTGGAAGCTTCAAAATTTTAGTTTCATCAGACATTAGCCACCTAGTATAATCTACCTTCAATCTTGTTTCTGATTCCATTGTGAAAGAGCCTCAAAATATTAAGAGGAAAAACTTGCTCATCAAAAATTGCTGGAAAAAGAGCTCATGTGAATTAGAATTAGAGAGGTATTTATTTCAAGAGTTGAGGATAAGGATCTAGTTAACCCATCTCCGCAGGCATATTAAACTTCAACCTGTTCGGAATTCCCATGGTCGGTGCGGACATCTGTGGGTTCAGCGGCAACTCCAATCCAAGCCTGTGCCTGCGATGGATGCAGCTCGGAGCCTTCTACCCTTTCTCTCGCAACCACAACAATAATGATAGCATTGTGAGTGGGTCTGTAGCACGTAGTCTTTAAACTTGGGAAGGGTTTTATTTTGACCTTCCCCCATTGATGGTATACAGGGAGGGAGAGGAGACCCTTCCCAAACCTTTGAGGATCATGACACGTTTTTGACAGATTATTCTGGCTATCATTAGACGATTTTAGAGCTTAGGAAGGATATGTTGGAATTAAAAGGGTAAAGACTGTCTCAATTAACCCCTCTAACTTCAATATATCCTTCCCAATCTGAATAAAATTGTCTAATGATAGCCTACTCATCGAGACACAGAAAGGGGCGAGGGAACGCTAAAGTGGTCCCGGGCCCTGAGAATTAGAACCCTTGAATATTATTTCTTTTTTTGAGCACGGTCTCGATTTGGCCACCTCCCAGCAATGGGGTATGTGCTTGAGTATATATATACATACATACAATGATAGCCAGAATAATATGCCAAAATGAATCATAATCCTCAAGGGTTAAGACTTCTGCGTTGTGACTACGACGCCTGCAACAACCACAACTGCGAGCATGGAAGCAAATTGAAGAGGTGTATATTTGAGGAGTTGAGGATCTAGTTAATCTATCTCCGCAGGCATCTTAAACTTCAACCTGTTCGGGATCCCCATGGTCGGTGCGGACATTTGCGGGTTTAACGGCAACACTACCAAGAGTCTGTGTCTGCGCTGGATGCAACTCGGGGCGTTCTATCCCTTCTCTCGAAACCACAACACCGACGACGGAATTGTGAGGCCATTTGCTGTATCATAGGAGTTGCATTGTTAATCCGCTTTGTCGTGAGCTGCTTCATTGTAATTACCAATGTTTTATGGCGGTTTGCATGATTGCATGTTTTCTCAACTCAATAACAGTAGTAGTATACATGTCTCCCTCGATTTACGATTGGTTTACATTCCTGAAAACCTGATCTTTATAGAAAAATCATATAGCGAACCCTAAAGTTAATTAATGGGGTATATGGGGATGCGTACATAGGTTAGGAGACACGATTTGTGGCCTACCTATAATGAATGGACTATAGTTGTACAGGTAGTGGTAAAATAGAATACCGGTAACATGACGTAACTTCGGACGGGGAGATAACTTTGGACACTAGAAAAACTATACAATGAACCACAGTTATGGGATAAATACATGATGTTATGGAAAAACAAGTATGTCTTCGGTGTTCTTCCATAATGCAGAGTCATTTTTCCATAATTGTATCTTATATACTATTATCCAGAAGTGTCCAAAGTATAGCCCCCGTCCGAAGCTAGGGCATTTCACGGTAATACTGTACTGTATAACCTGACCACCGAGTCTAAAAGTAAAGTTGAGCTTTCATCTGCAGCTGTAAAAAAACACTTTTGCCTTCCTTCTGTGCTTTTGGCTGGATTTTTTTTAAACTAATATCAATTTACTAACATCAAAATTACCAGTTGCTCTTTATGTCTCCAGTCTATTTTCGTAAATAACTAAAGTCGGTTTTATTTCAGCTGACGGTTGATAGCAAACTCCCTATGTTGATTACTCAGCTATTACAAAGATTGTATAATAAAATATGGTGTTAATTATGAAAACCTATCATTAACACCTTTGCTGTGGTGCCCGTTACCAGACGGACATCAAAATCTGGTTATTATGCATCATGGGAGTGAGGCAAGCGAGTTCAAGGAGCGCGGGACCCCTTCGTCCATCGCCCACCATGGCTGGACTGGCACTGATGTGCTAAAGAGTGTTCTCCCGCACCATTGCAGACTTAGCCTACATATAACAAAAACAGCTCAAAACCGCTAATTTTTAGGATTTTGGCCGATTTTTGTAAGACAAGCAGACGTCATTCAGGTGTCATTGGAAAGCTCTATTACTGTACTTTCACGGATATATCATTGTACTACGCTCTGGCTCTTGTTTATGCATGAAAATATGCTGGGAATTAAGGTCACTTAGTAATTTTAACCCGTTCTTTGTTCGAGGACACACTTTTTCATTTTATTTTGGCTAATATTTGGTATGACATCACCACATTGGAGGAGTTAATGCCTTCACCACCATTAAATAATGTTATCATATTCTGGTTACCATTAGACAATTTTCTTTAGCTTATAATCTACCTCTAAGACTCAAATAGGTAAAGGCGATCTCAATAAACCCTCTTAGTAACATTGGTCCGTCTTTAACCCTCTCACGACCATATGACGCAGAGGTTGCCAGATAGCAATAAGAAATAGAGTTTTCTCACTCTTATAATTACCTCTCCAAAATTAGTTTTCTGCCCACAGCTAACTCAAAGACAACTGCAGAGGTTAAAGTAACTAAACTAAAGGTTTCTAAATACCCCTGATGGTAACAAAGGCTTTAAAGTATCCCTAATAGGCTCAAAATTGCGTCAAGAACGTGAAGTAAGAACGTAAGTAACGTAACGTAAGTGCATAAAGTAATCAAAATTTAGCCAGAATCAAAGTTAAAAAGGCGTCATGGTGCTAAACATCTTAGAACAGTAGGCTGAATGGGGCCGAATGGATAATACTCCCTCATTCAGCCTACTGTTTTAAGATGTTTAGCACCACGAGCTGGATTTCTGTGTGAGTATCCTAGGTTTGGGTCCTGGGAGTGCCACATGTGTTCAATAATTTTATTAATTAGGTTTATTTATATTAATTTGTGGGTTGGTGATATTACGAATTATCATGGTTATAAAAAAATCCAATGTTTCCTTCTCATCTACAGGACCAGGATCCGGTAGCATTTGGGCCTGAGGTAGTGAACGCGTCCCGAGCGGCTCTCCAACAACGCTACACACTGCTGCCCTATCTCTACACCCTCTTCTTTAATGCCCACCTTACCGGACAACCAGTAGCAAGGCCGCTGTTCTTCCAGTAAGTTGGAGAGAGAGAAGAAAGACAAACAGAGTACAAATAGATATAGCTAGACAAACATACACTGTACATGATAAATAGGATGCAGTTTTCACCACCCTGCACTTCATGCTCAATAGCTGGGTTAGGGTGGGAGCCCTGATGATCAGAGACTTCAGTGAACAGTTGCCACAGATTGATAGTCCACCACAGCACCAGCGTCTACCAAATAGCACATTGGCTAGCCCAAGACTCGAACCCTCAAACTCAGTTGTAGGCGAGAGCTCTACCAACTGCGCAGCCTGTAGCCGTACATACATAATTTTAATGACCGAGTGTTCAGTGGGTTAAGAAAAGCAAGTTTATGAACTTGGAGGGAGTCGCAAGAAGAGGTAGACCAAGAAAGACGTGGGATCAGGTAGTACACACTGATCTCTCAGTTAAAGGACTAACTAGAGGAATTCCAAAGACCGAGCTGCCTGGAACGCTGCTATTAGGTGAACAAAAACACTGACCTACTCACGTGTAGATCATAGTCTCTCCCGGAGAGGTTCCGCTCTCAGCAGGCAATAAAAGTATAAAATAAATAATGATAATATAATAATAATACAAATATTAACAATAATAATAATAGCAATATTAACATTCTTTTCCCCGCCAGGTTCACCAAGGACCCAAAGACGTACGGCATCGACAGTCAATTCATGTGGGGCTCCGGCCTCATGATCGCACCAGTTCTACACGAGGTCAGTACCTACTCTTTGTTTACACGACTTTGCACTATCTGGTCCGACCTCTTGGGGGCTATTTGTTTGACATTGTAGAAGCGTCCAATAAATGTGTTCTCTCTAGATATCTTACAACTGATCATCACTGTTTTAGGCAAGCTATTAATTTTGACTGTACCTTACATTCTCTCCCCAACTAAAGAACACTACAGAAGTGCAAGCCTACCTGCCCAACAGTCTGTGGTATGACTGGTACCTTGGGTCGGTCATTGAGGGACAGGGACAGTTCCAGACCCTAGACGCACCTTATGACAAGATACCTCTCCTTATACGGGGCGGATCTATACTGCCCACACAGACTCCAGGGAACACTACCGTGGAGAGGTCAGTTACACAGACCTTGCGGTCCCCACTAGGCAGTCCTTATAATTGTACAGTACAGTATATGCAAAGGTAAAATTAGGGTTTATAGTTAAAATTATATCTTAGGAAATGATAAAATATCCAAAAAAATGCTATATTATGTTAATTTTCTTGCATTCCTTCTCATATTCACTCAAGTCTTCAAACAAAATTGCTCGGGTTATAATTATACACCCTGACTCTACCCGGGTTATATTTACAGCTTGAAGAACAAACGCGGCCTGTGTGTTGCTCCGGACTACAAAGGACGTGCCTCGGGTGAACTGTACTGGGACGATGGGGACTCCCTTGGTAGGTAGTCTTTAATGTCTCATATTATACATGTTTCAACAATCTAATGTTAACAGTAATAATTAATGTAACATTGTTCTTAACACCAATAATCCCCTCAAATGAAAATAATGAAAGCCTGCGATCCTCCAAGGAACCTAAATATGCAGTACATATTATATACTGTACATACATTTTAGAAACTCACTAATCCATAATGGATATGGCTTTGGTTTTATGTACTATAAAGTGAAATTTATTATTTGTTATTTAGGTTCAATATGGTTCAAAATAGTGTCAAAATTCAAATTGTAACTCTCATCACAGCTTCATACTTTAAACAAACGACACTTTTTATGTAAATGTTTTGTCTGGTAGCTCCTAAAGTAAAGTTTATATGAAAATCAGCCACCCAAAATAATCTACCTGGAGTCTAGTTGCCTATACTAATGCAAAATAAGTCCCATGGCTGTACTTTACTCATATGACTTCAGACATGGTAATAATCAGTACAATATTGGGGTTTGGAGGTAACAGGATTGGGGGATAGAATCATAACATAAAGCCGGTGTCACACGAGCCTTTTTTTCCGGCTATTTTTTACAGCAATTGTGGTCTGGCAGCTTCTGAATTATAGTTTTATATAAATACAATCTCTTAAAACCATATAAAGTCAGTCTCGTTGTCGATTCCAATACGAAAATCTCATGAAATAGTATGAGAAAAAACTTGGCTCATCAAAAATGGACGGAAAAAGCGTTCATGCGACATCGCCTTAACACAACATAATCCCAGGTAATATAACTACCATCTCCTCTCCCCTCCACTCAACAGGTACTGTGGTTAGTAAGAAGTTCACCCACATCCAGTTCATCTCCGGTCCTGGTGTCATTACTGTCAACACTACGGCTCTCGGCTACACTGCTCCCATCACCCTCGGTAAGTATGTGGCTGGTTAACTTTATGACTGACTGATTATATCTTTGTCTGATAGTGCTTGTGTAATTTTACTCAAAACGATTCATCGCTCTCTCAAACACACTCACATCAACGCTCTCACTTTCACATACATACTCACTCAAACTCTCACTCACTCACTTTCTTTCATCATACTCTCACTTCCACACACACACACTCAAACTCTGTCTCACTCACTCACTCTCACATCACATCACACTCTCACTTTCATACACACAAATTCTGTCTCACACTCAAATACTCTCTTTCTCACACATCACACACTCAAACTGTCTCATTCACTCACTTTCTCTCACACTCTCTCCCCCAGACTACATCTACATTCTGAACGTGGGGACCAATGCCGCGGAGGCCAAGGTTGCCGGGAAGGACGTCCACTTTGAGTACGATGAGGACAACAAGGTAAGGTTTTGGCACTTCAATTACGGTAGGTGAAGATATTGAGGGATGAGCCTTTACAACGGTATCTTGTATCTGCTTTTCGAAGAGGATTGAGAGAGGAGAAGGGGTGTTGAAGAGAGAGGAAGCTGTTGGAGTGGCTTTGTTATGTGTATTATTGAAGGTATTGAGGGATAAGCCTTTACAACGGCACCTCATATCTGCTTTTCGAAGAGTGTTGAGAGAGGAGAATGGGTGTTGGAGAGAGGAAGTTGTTGGAGTGGCTTTGTTGCGTGTTATTAGTCTGTATATAGTGATGGTGAAGGTATTGAGGGATAAGCCTTTGCAACTGCACCTCGTATCTACTTTTTGAAGAGGATTGAGAGGGGAGAAGGGGTATTGGAGAGAGAGGAAGCTGTTGGAGTGGCTTTGTTGTGCGTCTTATTTGTATGTACAGTATATGGTGAAGGTATTGAGGGATAAGCATTTACAACGGCACCTCGTATCTGCTTTTCAAAGAGGATTGAGAGGGGAGAAGGGGTGTTTTGAGAGAGGAAGCTGTTGGAGTGGTTTTGTTGTGTGTGCTATTGAAGATATTGAAGGATAAGCCTTCACAACGGCACCATATCTACTTTTCAAAGAGTATTGAGGGGGGAGAAAGGGGGTTGGAAAGAGAGAAAGCTGTAGGAGTGGCTTTGTTATGTGTGTTATTAGTCTGTATATGGTGATGAAGGTATTGAGGGATAAGCCTTTACAACGGCACCTCGTATTTACTTTTCGAAGAGTGTTGAGAGGGGAGGAGGGGTGTCAGAGGGTGAGGAAGCTGTTGGTGTGGCTTTGTTATGCGTGATATTAGTCTGTATACGTTATCGAGGTGCCCCCCCGACTGGTTCTATTATTACTCACACCACCACTGTTGAATATTGGCGATAATTTCCAATAAAACATTTTGTAACGGCTCACCAGGGCATTTAGGCGTTAAGAATATTTTTGAGGAGATATGTAGGTGGACCACTGGTTCCTAACTTCAGAAAATCCCTGTGCTTGGTATGCTTCCAGCCAGGGCTCCACTGGGGTAAATAATATAGCAAAACATTGGTGGAACTGCCATCCGGGTGAGGGACTTCTCTGGGTCTTATCCTTCAGTGCTAAGGGTCATACTCCACTTAGTGGAAATGGCACTGTGGAGTGGGTCAGTTGGGGCGTGTCTGGGAGTCTGGAGGCAGTTTCTGCCATGGCCAGCCCTTTTGGGGAAGCGGGGCATCAGATTGATGATGATGATGAAAGACAAAACCATCAGATGTATAATAATGTAAAACTTACAAAACAAACAAACCAAAACTGGGACGACACAATATAAAGGCAAAAGAACTTATACAAATTGGTATGTGGAAATAACGCTCCAGTCAAATTATTTTTTTAAATAAAAGAACACAAAACCACCACATAGGGTGTACACTACAACATGGGCAAGTTAATCTGTAAGCCAAAGCCATTCCAACAGTACAATAGTTACCCCACATGCATCCCCACACACTAAACACACCAATGGGAAGTTGGGTTTAAGTAACATTCCCCCATAAACACGTACCGGTACAAGCTAGAAAATCGAGTGAGTTGCCTCGGCATATGGAAGTATATGAAGACGATTCATTCGCGGCCAACCCCTCTTGGGGATTACGGCGTCTAGCTATAGATAGATAGATAGACATACAGTAATATAAGTACTGTATTATTTACCAAACATATGTTTCCAGGTGCTGTCGTTGATGGAGTTCTCTCAGTCTCTGCTGGATCCCTTCACTGTTACATGGAAGCTATCGGGTTAATATCATTGGTTATGTGTACAGTCGGCCCAATAAGTCATGTCTCTGCACCAAGTATATTTTGATCTATAATTGGTATCAGCAATATGTACACGTGATTTCTTCTTTTTGAGTGGGATATACAAACATGTTCCAACACTTACCCACCCTATTCAACATCTGACAGGCATTAATACAGCACAGAACGAGCCAAACTTAATGACAGCTGAGACATGAGTGAGATATACCAACATATTCCTAAACTTATCCTCCCTGTTCAACATCTGACAGACATTAATACAGCACAGAGCGAGCCAAACGTAATGACAGCCGAGACATGACTTATTAGCGCCACTGTACAAGGGTAATAAGTTTGGTTTACACACACACACACAGCATTGGTAAGGTTTCTGTTGGACTTCTCTCACACCGCTTGTCTTGATGCGCACATGTTGATATACGCACAGTGAAATGCGCACACACACACTAACCAGAAGGTCCCGGGTTCGAGACCCGGGCGGGGAAGAGACATTTGGGCAAGTCTCCTAACGGTGTAGCCTCTGTTCACCTAGCAGTATAAATAGGAACCTGGTATAAGTGGACGAAGTTGTGACGTCCCATCTGGGGTGGGTGATCGGTTACAAGGCGAGATGGGTATCGTACTGGTCAACCTAAGCTACTGGTCAACCTAAGCCTTCGGGCGAGACTGGTACCGTAGTGAGAATGGTATTGTACAGATTAACCCTAAGCCTTCGTTTCCAGATGTCGCCAATTGGCTAAAATAAAGACCACACACATCCACAGCCATTCCAACGATACATAAAAACACTTAACATGCATTTCACGCAATACATTCCCAGTTAAGGAGGCGCGATAATAATGAGCTTAGCTCGCATTGCGTGGATTCCCCTTGACGAACAAGCAAGTGAATACACACACAATCTATAGAAAATGATAACCCACATAATCAATACATACATAGGTAAGAGTTTCTCACATAGAAAATACCATTACACCTAGATGAATAGTTATTAATCCTTTCGGCACACATTGACGCAATTCTTCCATTAGGATATCATTAGACAGTTTAATTCAGCTTAGGAAGAATATTTGAGAGGTAACCCCTACTGTACCAGAGGGTATTACTACAGTATACTGTATATGTAACCTCCAGTACCAGGCATTGTGGCCAAAATGGCTTCAGAGTCGAGAGAGAACACCCTCACACCCCAAAAGTTGGAGGATTACTGACCCAGCCCGGCTCCCACAGACTTGGATCCAAGCTGAGAAGTGTTGCCAATGTCTCAGAGCAGTGCATATAAGTCACGGTACCAGGTACTGCTCGATACAGGCAGTTACAAGGACCGCATAGTACTGATGGACATCTTCCGTCGCTGGTACTGACGAGTGAACTTTTTTTCTGACGGCTGTATACCGTCACTGTTACAGTAAGGGTTAAAATGATTGATATAATATTTACCCCTTTAATTCTTGTACATCCTTCCTAAATGACTTAAAATCGCCTGATGATAGCCAGATTGGATGGAAAATAGTGTCATAGGTATGCAAGGGTTTAAATAGGCACAATAATTCATCTTGGCAATTTTCATCACTATAAGATGTATGACAAGTTGACGCAATAACTAACCGATTCTCCCCTTAACCCCCTCTTCACCGGCGACGTTTATTTACCTGTATTCTAGCTCAATTTTTACGATTTTGTGCAGTTTAAGAAGGATCTGTGGTAGTGGAAAGGGTTAAGCGAGATAGTTCAAAGCCTGTTAATTGCTGGAGGCTCTTTTTAAACTGAATACAATCGTCTAATAGTGTCCGGTACAGAAGGGGTTAAATATTTTGTAAACCACCACCACGCTATTTTCTGATCAGCTTAGGAGGGACCTGTGGGAATCAGCAGGCTACAGACTCTCAATCAACCCTTTGACAGCCGTAGATACTTCCTAAGCTGAATAAAATCACTGAAGGATGCGCAAAATACTGTAGGGTACAAATGGTGTTATATGATCGAAAGAGTAAACAGGAATATATATATATATATATATATATATATATATATATATATATATATATATATATATATACTGTATATGAGAATTTTACGAAAGTCATTAGGCTGTGTGCTTCTTAATAATAATAATAATGATAATATACTAATAATAACAATAATAACAATAACAATAATAATAATAATAATAATAGAAGATCTATAATAATTTAAGATAGAGTTTATGCTTGTTATTTTGAAGGTTGTATTAGGCTATAGTACATGTATCTCTTACAGTAATTCCTTATTTAAAGTTGCGGTTACGTTCCTGAAAAACAAGGCCCGCCACTTTGGTGGTGCAATCAGCTAATGGAGCAGTGGACCGCTGGTTCCTATCTTCAGAAAATTCCTGTGCTTGGTATGCTTCCAGCCAGGGCCCCAGTGGGGTAAATAAAATAGCAAAACAGTGGTGGAACTGCCATCTGGGTGAGGGACTGCTCTGGGTCTTCTCGTTCAGTGTTAAGAGTCATAATTCACATAGTGGAAATAGCACTGTGGAGGCATGTCTGGGAGCCTGGAGGCAGTTTCTGCCATGGCCATCCCTTTTGGGGCGCTTCCTCTGGAAGCCGGGCGTCAGATTGATGATAATATTATGAAATTTTAAAACATAAAAAACAAATTATAAACCACATTAAGTGAGGAATTGTCTGTACTGTATAATTATGCTTTCATAACGGTTAGTTTTGTGTTAGTGTAGTGGAGCGATACTTATTACTCTGGCTAACAGTTAGTGATTTTATCCAGCTTGGGAGGGACTTGTGAGATTTAAAAGGGTACAGTACTTGGATTTTTTACCCCTTTGATTTTGAACTGTGATTCCCAAGTTAAGGGGTAATTTTTTTTTAGTTTGCTCGCTAGAACTCAATCATGCTAGAATATAACCAAGGCCCTCCTTCAAGATAAATTTGTATGCTTTTCAGTAAAAAAAATGCTTCAGCTAAAGGGTGGTTTTTCCTAAATTGCAGGCTCGCTATCGCTTGCCAGGAAAAAATTGACGCCTAAATGGCATGAAAGATCTAAAAATGGACAAAGAAATGGCATGAAAGATCTTAAAATTACCAAACTAATTGGGCAAAAGTCTTAAAACCTCTAAACATATAGGGCTAAACACGAGGGAATAGGAGGTCCAGTTAAAAACAACCCTCCTTAGATAAAATCGCTCGGTGTTATCCAGCTGGTGATCTTACGTTACTTATGGAGCTCAAGCTTTTATTACCTTTCTTTCAGTGTTTTGGCTGTCTATACCCTGTCCATTCTAGGTAGGCCAGACATCCCAACCCCAACCTCTCATTACTCAAAAAAAAAAAAGACTAGTAATTGAGCTGTTGTTGTTGTTGTTTTGTAGTTCCCCAGACTCTCTAGCCGAGCAGTCCCGAGTCCGGTAGACCGAAGCCGCTCCAGATGCTCGGGCCCCCGAAGGGGCCAGGATGAGATGAGATTTGTCAAGGAGAGGGCAGTGGGGAAGGAGATTATCAGCCCACGGGCTTGTAACCCCGGGCCAATGCCCCCACCGTCCGCAGCCCCCCTTGCAGTGCCACCCAATTGGTCGATCTCGCCAGCACCTAGAAGGAAAAGTAGGACACGAAAACGGCTAAGGTTGGGTAGAGGATGCCAAACCTCACTCTGGATAGGACCAGCCCTCACCCTAGTAATTGAACTGTTATTTCTATGGCCACAGGCCGTAGCGTGGTTGGTAGAGTAAGAGGTTGAGGGTTGGAGGCTGGGATCAACCAGTGTGTGTTATTGACAGACAACAGTGCTGTGTTTATCAATTATAGAGGTTAATGTTCAAGGATTTTGGCCTACTTATTTGGAACAGGGCATAGATATTGTGAATAGCAAATAGTAATTCAATAGTATTAATATAGATGTATTAAAAGAGTTAGTGAAGCGACAATATATATCATGGTACTGTATCCTGCTTATTCTAGAACTATATAGTTAATGAAGTCTTAGGTATGTATTTTGCCTATATATGCACCATTATTAATTGATATCACCAATAAATGGATTTGATTCGCTATAATATATATTAAATTATAAATATATTTTATCAAGTAACATATAACTACATTGTAAGAAATCAAAGGAATATAAAATTGTTAGGTTTATTGATGGCGATTTACTTTTCCATACTTATATTATATGGATTTATTACTACCAATAAACCTTAATAGAGCTAACTTATTATGGATTATTACCCTTCACTGCATGTCTGCCTGCTGAGACCACAACCTTTCCGGGAGGTCTGGGACCTAGGAATCTTTTGCTGGAAGACCCCAAATGGGCCTGGGTCTCTGAGTCTTCTCCTGGTCAGCCTAAATGTGTGTGATTTTTTGTGTTGTGTCCCGTGTTCGGGCTCTGTCTCGAGTCGGCCACCCCCAGCTAGGGGTATGTGCCGGAGTATATACATACATACAATACAACATATACAATAGTTTGGTAAGTATACCCCTCCTGAGCGGGCATGTTTCTGTATTTTTCAGGTTTTCAATTAGCTGTAACTCTGAAGAAAAAAGGTTCCAGGAAAAGTATAGTGTGTGTATATAAGCTTGTATTCTGGTCTGTACAAAAAGAGTTATTTATGCATATTTTTCAGGTTTTTCAACTAGCTGTAACTGAAGAAAAAGGGTTACAGGAAAAATAAAATGTGGGTAAGAAAGCTTGTATTCTGTTCTGTACGTAGACATCAATCTGTCATTCGTAGATCCTCCGTAGCATTCACAGTGTCTGGTGGAAGTTGCACTGTTTACCGAGTGACGGCACGGTTTAAGCAGCGAGCGATTTTTACGTGTTTTCAGGATTTCAACTCTGTAACTGAAAAAAAATGAGTTACAGGAAAATAAAAAGTGTGTAAGAAAGTTTTATTCTGGGCTGCACGAAGACACAAATCTGTCATCCGTAGCCGTGTTTTTCGAATGACAACCGGTCGATCTACTAGTGATTTTTGCATATTTTCTGGTATATGTAACTGTAAAAATTATGGTAACAGGATAACTAAAAAGTGTTTAAGAAAGCTTGTATTATAATTATGGGCTGTACGGAGGCACCAACCAGTCATACGTACAGTAGGTCCTCTGTAGCGGTCACAGTAGCTGGCGGTAATATCCTTCTCTAGTACAGGTACTCTGCTGCTATAGTCGATCCGTTCATTCTAGGTTGGGCAGAAATTGTTAACTCTAAGATCTGTAACTTTAAAAAAACGAGCAAATGAGCTGTTAATTTCCACACGTATTCCCTAGCCAAGTCTACCTATTTGGTAGAAATATTAGCTCGATTACTCTAGTCCTTTTTGAGTTGTGAGAGGTTATAGGTTACGATTTCTGCCCAACCTACAGTAGAATGAACAGACTATAGTGTTTGTGTGTATAGAGTATCAAGCTACATGACCACGAGTTGGAGCGGGTGGTGGTGGATGGAATCTGATTCCAAATGAAGCCACTACTTTTAAGCTCCTCAGTGGCCTAGTGGTTAAGATGTTGGAGTGCAACACTACTGGCCTAGGTTTGAGCCCTGCCTGGGTAATATCACAAACATTTTAAATACAAAACGGTCTTCTGATGTCTCCCGGGTTAATTAATCAGATGCCTTGCGATCGCACCCCCAGACAAACCCAACCATCACCAATGGCAATCACTATATACAGTCTCACTGTAGCCAAAAAATACAGATAAAAAGCATTGTAACCCCCAACTACAATAATGATATATCCTCCTCCCCTTGTAAAAATTCTCCTACTTGGCGAGACAGAGAAAGGGGCGACGGAACGCGAAAGTGGTCCCGGACCCTAAGAATTGGAACTTTAAATGTAGTTTTGGTTCGGGCTCTGTTTCAGTCGGCCACCCTAAGCAGTGGGGTATGTGCCTAAGTATATAAATACATACGGACACATAATTATTATTCTCTCTCTCTCTCTCTCTCTCTCTCTCTCTCTCTCTCAGTACGTGGAAGACATTAGGATAGTAGGGTAAGAGTTGGTGGTCACGAATATTATGATGTATGGAACAGATATCAGGGGTGAGAGAGAGAGAGTGAGTGTGGGGGAGGGGAGATGTTTATATGCTCCAAAAAAAATTACAGTGGCATTATACATATATACTGTATCTATATATATAAAGTATTACTCACAAGTGCATGTGAGATACTAAATACATGTCTATATATTCCCAGCCGGACTCGAACCTCCGACAATCAGGATGAATGTCACGCCGTGGTGTAGTGGATTAAAACCGATATCAAAGGGAAGGATTTGCTACATTCCCTTATTTATTGAGCTTCACGCCCCTGTCATTTATTGTACATCATTCTGGATATATAGGGAAGGGCTGATTGACATAGATTTACGTGGAGACTGATCACACAGACCCATGTGAGGTGTAAATGCGTGTGTGTGTGGTTGTGGATGTATGTATGTATGTCTGGCTGTCGATGTATGCATGTGTAGTGGGTGTACATGAGTGAGTATATGTGTGGATATACAGTATGTTTATATATGTGTGTGTGGATGTATATGTGTGTGTGGATATATGTGTAGGCTACATGTGTGTGTGTGTGTGTGGTTGTGGATGTGAATATGTGTATGTGAGTGAGTAAGTGTGGATATACAGTATGTGAACGTGTTTGTGTGTGGATATATGTGTGTGTGTGTGGTTGTGGATATATGTACGTGGATGTATGTGTGGATGTGGATATATATGTATGTGTGTGTGGTTGTCGATATATGTGTGGTTTGGATATATACCGGTATGTTTGCGTATGTATGTATGTGTGTGTGACTGTATATATGTGCGTGTAAGTGCGTCGTGTATGCGGTTTCAAGGTCACACCAGGTGAGTTCTTGACTAATTAAAGACGCCAGGTATTGATCCAAGAGAGGGTTGGTTGGTAGGTAGGTAGCTGGGTTGGTTGGTTGGAAGGTAGACAGATATTCAGAGAAACCATGTTGAACTTATATATTAGGACTATATGTTGGACGGTATTCCCAAGTAGTCTGATATATTAAGTTGTGGCTGGTGGTATAAACATAAGGGATAGGTCTAGGTGAGCTAACTGATATATATAGAGTTCTTAGAAGTGTGTGTGTGTGAGAGGGGGGGGGGGAGTGTGTTGGAGTGAGAGTGAATGAGCGCATGTGAGTATTAGAGAGACAGACAGAGGCTGGAGTAATCGAGCTAATATTTCTACCATTTGGGAAGAGTCAGCCAGGGAATAGGTGTGGAAATTTACAGCCCATTTGCTCTAGCCCTTTTTGAGTTACAGAGGCTAGGGGTCACGATTTCTAGCCTACCTATAATGAATGGACTATAGATAGATAAAGATATATTGATAGAGAGAGAGATAGATAGATATATAGTAAAATTTATACCCTGTTCCAAATAGGTAGGCCAGAAATCGTGAACCCTAACCTCTGTAACTCAAAAAGGGTTAGAGCAAATGGGCTGTAAATTTCCAAACCTAGTCCCTGGCTGACCCTTCCCTAATGGTAGAAATATTAGCTGGATTACTATACTCTTTTGTTAGTTATAGAGGTTAATGTTCAAGAGTTTTGGCCTACTTATTTGGAACAGGGTATAGCTAGTTAGGTAAAAATATATATAGATTGATATTTATTTAGGTAGGTATAGAAGGGAAATGGATGGAGAGAAGAGGGTCGCTTTGTTTACAATCATGATGACGTCATAGTGAGGGAAATTCCCTTTCCCCTTCTTCGCTTACCTTTCTTAACTCTCGCTCTCTCTCTCTCAAAACTAATAGGCAGGAAAGCGAACCTAGACACAACTAAAAATGTCTTCACCCACAGTTTAAGTGTTTATGTAAACAAAAATCTAATTCTCACTGCTCTCTCTATCTCTCCATCACTCACTCACTAACTCACTAGCTGACTCACTCTCACTCTCTCTCTCTCTCTCTCTCTCTCTCTCTCAGCGTTCTTCTATTTATACCTAGTAAAGGGGATAACCACCTTAGTTATTTTGGGAGGAGAGCAAGGGAGGGGTGTGAGTGTGTGTGTGTGCGAGAGAGAATGACAGAGAGAGAGAGAGAGAGAGAGTGTGTGTGTGCAAGTGAGATAGTGGGAGAGAGCGAGTGAGATATGTGAGAAAGAGGGAGGGGTGAGATATTGTGAGAGAATGCGTGCGTGTGTATGAGAGAGAGTGTCTGTGTGTGAGAGAGATGTGTGTGACAGAGGGGGAGTGGTGGGAGAAAGAGAATGAGAGTGAGAAAGAGTGTCTCTGTTTGTGTGAGAGGGAGTGAGTAAACATTTAAGATAACATGCAGCCAATAAATTAACCCCTTCAGCACCATGACGCCTTTTTACCTTTGATTCTGGCATACATTAGACGATTTTATCCAGTTTAAGAAGGACCTATGTTATTCAGAGGGTTTATTGAGATCGTATTTACCCCTTTGAGTCCTAGAGGTAGATTATAAGCTAAGGAAAATCGTCTAATGGTAACCAGAATATGATGAAAAGTAAGCCATCGTGCTCAAGGGAGAGATTTTCTGGGTCCCTATTCCCTCATGTTTAGCCCCATTAATTTTCTTATTTAAAGAAGTTCGCCCCATTAGTTAGGGAGAAGGGGGTTAAGAAAATAACACTCCCTTAACCCTTTCATTACCGGGGGATGCCTGTTGTAGTATATCAGTGTTGTGAGCTCGCCAATGATGAATACAATCGGTTCAAACCGTTTATTATAGTGTAGTCTAGTCTATCATATTAAAGGGTTTTATTATATTATTTATTGATATTTCCTCCCTATATTTCGGGTCAGCCTGTCTATGTGTGTCAGCTGTGTGTGTGTGTGTGTGTGTGTGTGTGTGAGAGAGAGAGTAAGTATATGTGTGTGTAGGGGGAGGGGGTATTATGCTAACTAAATATATAAACAGGGGCAAATATATACAGTATACAGGCTTGCTATCATATACAGTACATTCATATACAGGAAATGCCATGTGGGTAAGATGACACACACACACACATTCACACAAAGACTTTCTCACACACACACACACACAATGATACATACAATTGGAAGCACAGTCACACTCACATATTTACAGACATGGGTATATCCATGCTATATGAACTGTAAACCATGGGTTTATCTATCTATCTATTTATCTATCTATTTATCTACCTATATATCTATCTAATGAGAGAGAGAGAGAGAGAATGTCTTTGTGAGCTTGGTATGTATAGAAATGTATGTGTGGTGTTCAAGTTATGTGTGTGTGTGTGTGTGAATATGTGTATATGTGTAAGTATGTATGTATGTGTTTGTGTGACAGAGGTTCCAGTAATATCACTAAACTATTAATCTAGGTCGTGGACGATGAATTATGGGAGGGGACATGGTAATATAATGGACACTTCCGGAAAGGTTCGCTCAATACCACAATATTTAGTGATGGGGAGGGGAATGGTGTAAGGGGAAGAGGAGGAAGGGGGAGGAGTGAACAGGAAGAAGAGGAGGAGGAGGAAGAAGTAGGGTAAACTAAAATATAGAGATTATGAACACATGGGTCAATACAGAGACACATGAGAGAGAGAGAGAGAGAGAGAGAGAATATAATATATCTGCATTTATTTATTTATATATTTTATTTTATTTGTATTTATTTTTCTATGAGCGTGAGGGACACAAAAGGCAAAACTGTCTGATGAGTGCCTCTCCCCAGAGTTAAAAGAGTGACAGGACCAAACTCAAGAAATGTACGAGCCAATATGCCTAGACACACGGATTGTGAAGCAATTTAAGTCATAGGATTAGGGAAAGATGGATGCAGAGAGAGAAATCCAGAGCTCAGCTGTTGAATAGAAGGCAGATTGGGAATATCGTTTCACTCGGGTTGTAGAGTTGCACAGGGTAGAGGTGGGATTGTGTTGCAAGACGGGTATTACGTACTAGACGTAAAGGAGGTGGTATATACTGAGAGAGCTCTGAGGCACACAGATTATTGTAGTAGCGATAGAATAGCGAGAGAGATGAAACATTGCGGCGAAGAGAGAGATATTGCAGAGAGTCGGTGAGTGGACGTGAGTTAATGATACCGATAGACTTTCTTTTCTACTTTGTCTAGAAGTGCTGTGTGAGAGGATCCTCCCCACACATGTGAACAATACTCAATAAATAAATAAATAATATATATATATATATATATATATATATATATATATATATATATATATAGAGAGAGAGAGAAGAAGAAGAAGAATGTGTGGTATGAGGAGAGTTGAGGAATGGAACGAAGGGGGGGGGGGGGAGAGAAGGGGGGCATGTGTGGTATGTGGAGTATGAGAGAGAGATTGTGTGTACGTGTGAGATAGATATAGTGTGTGTGTGTGTGAGAGAGAGAAGTGGGGGGGAATCATAAAGACAATGAGAATAATGTACACATTTATCTCGAAGGGGATCTTGGGGGTATTTATTTAAGCTTGATGGAGGTCTAGGGAGGAAACTAAATCAATATACGAATCCATAAATAAATATACTAATCCATAAATAAATATACTAATCCATAAATAAATATACTAATCCATAAATAAATATACTAATCCATAAATAAATATACTAATCCATAAATAAATATACTAATCCATAAATAAATAAATAAATACATTTCCCTTTAACCCTTTCAAAGTACAAGGCCGCCATTCTTATATACTGTATATTCTGGCTAATAGTAGTTGGTTTTATTCAGCTTAGGAAGGCATTGTGAGAGTCAAGAGGGTTAATTGAGATGGCCTTTACTCATGTTACCCATTGGATTCCCCGAGGGCCTTCTAAAGCTGAATAAAACTAAAGTTAGCCACATTAGATCCCTCGAATGAATTATTATGTTCCCTCCACCAACCGACTTTACTCCTAAACTCAATTAATGAAATAAAGAAATCCATGTGGCACTCCAGGGATTCGAACCTAGGATGCTCACACCGAAATTCAGTACATGTATACATTGCGCTACGAAGACAGAGGGTTAATTGATTGACTATACCCTGTTCCAAATAACTAAGCCAAAACTCTTGAACATTTACCCCTATAACTCGCAAATAACAAGAGTAATTATTCATAAATTGGTTTCCAGAGATATACTTCCATACCTAGAAGTAGGCAAAGTCAACGAATATTTATGAGTGGGATAGATACTATGGTATTCGAGTGTACACTACAACTATATTTTAGCTGGTGCTTCTGCTAAATATCGAAGTTTACTGCTCCAACTTCCTTATGGGCCGAAACTCGCAAATGGCCATTTTACTATACAGCGTTAGTATAAATAAACAAATGAACATAAAGAGAGAGAGAGAGAGAGAGAGAGAGAGAGAGAGAGAGAGAGAGAGAGAGAGAGAGAGAGAGAGAGAGAGAGAAAGTGACATTCTTATAGTGCCACGGGTGCCAACACGATACATGTACTCACGCACATACTGTACATGCACACTCACATAATGTGTACACACAAAGTTATATGCATAATCACATATATATACATACACCAACATGCCCGTGTACATATACAGTATACACACACATACACAAACATGCCCGTGTACATATATACACACACATACACCAACATGCCCGTGTACATATATACACACACATACACCAACATGCCCGTGTACATATATACACACACATACACAAACATGCCCGTGTACATATATACACACACAAACATGCCCGTGTACATATATACACACACACATACACAAACATGCCCGTGTACATATTATATACACACACATACATAAACATGCCCGTGTACATATATATATATACACACATACACAAACATGCCCGTGTACATATTATATACACACACATACATAAACATGCCCGTGTACATATATATACACACATACACAAACATGCCCGTGTACATATATATACACACATACACAAACATAAGAACATAAGAACATAAGAAAATGGGAGTCTGCAGAAAGCCGATTGGCCTAAGCAAGGCAGATCCCTGTCCCACACAACCCCAATTCAATTACAAAGCCCAATTATAGGCTTCACACTCTAATACCCTGAGGATCATCTTACCAAAAACGGTTAGAGATTAACGCAGGATTATGGAGGTCTGCAGAGCGCTGATTGGCCCAACCCGGCTGATCCCCCTTCACACCCAACCCTTCTCGTCCATATGCTTATCCAATTTTATCTTAAAGCTCCCTACAGTTTTAGATCCCACTATAGCACTTGGTAGTCCATTCCACCCATCTACAACTCTGTTACCAAACCAATACTTGCCTATATCTTTTCTGAAACGAAATTTATCTAATTTGAAACCATTGGTACGAGTTCTTTCGCTATCACCGAGCTTTAGTACATTTGCCATGTCCCCTTTGTTAATCCCACTAACCCACTTGAACACCTCTATCATATCCCCTCTAACTCTGCGTCTCTCTAACGAATGTAAACCTAATTTCTTCAACCTTTCTTCATACGAAAGATTTCTAATATTATGGATCATTTTTGTCATTCTACGCTGTACTCTCTCATGCCCGTGCCCGTATACATATTATATACACACACATACATAAACATGCCCGTGTACATATATACACACACACATACACAAACATGCCCGTGTACAGATTATATACACACACATACACAAACATGCCCGTGTACATATTATATACACACACATACATAAACATGCCCGTGTACATATATACACACACACACACATACACAAACATGCCCGTGTACATATTATATACACACACATACATAAACATGCCCGTGTACATATATACACACACATACACAAACATGCCCGTGTACATATATACACACACACATACACAAACATGCCCGTGTACATATTATATACACACACATACACAAACATGCCCATGTACAGATTATATACACACACATACACAAACATGCCCGTGTACATATTATATACACACACACATACATAAACATGCCCGTGTACATATTATATACACACACATACACAAACATGCCCGTGTACAGATTATATACACACACATACACAAACATGCCCGTGTACAGATTATATACACACACATACACAAACATGCCCGTGTACAGATTATATACACACACATACATAAACATACATACTGTACTGTACATACAAAAGCGTAAACATACACATACAAGCGTACATACATTCATGCACATCGATAGTATTACTGAATATGTATATTGTGTATATTTTACATTATTCCACAGACGATTTATACATATAACTACTGTATAGCCACTGGTACACACATACACACATTGGTAAACACACACATACAAATATAGATCGATACACGTACACACCCATACATACACACATCAATACAAAGATGGTGTACATAACCCATACCAAGGATTCCTGGAGTTACGTCAATAGACCGTAACTTAAGGCACTATATTATCCTGTCCCCCCATCTGGTCCCACGTCTACCCCTCTCTCGTAACATTAGCTCGTCCGACGTCTTTGAGTTATTATCTCACCAGGTTTCATTAAATGTCTTCAAACTCCGTGTGACCAGGCATTTTTGGCTCTAACGTCCCTTGATTTTGGCCCTGTAACTCTTTCAACTATGGGGGAGGCTGCCTTTTGTCTCCCTCCCTCACTCGCTCACTCACATGATTGCTTCCTCAATCACCTAATTTAAATCCGCCCACCAAATTTCGTGAACATCGGTTCATAATGAGCCGCAAGGTCTATGAGATAGTAACTAATGTTTGTAACTCTTTCACACTTGTTTTATCACTCACTCACTCTCTCACTCCCACTCTTTCTTTCTCTCTTATTCAACACATAAAAAATTGGATAACCCAGGAAACTCAATATTCCACTGTATATTTTAATCCCAGCCCATCCATCCATCCATCCATTTTCTATCCTGCCTTTAAACCGTGAGGGGTATTATATTTTGTACGCCATTGATCTCTCGCTCTCTAACTTTCATAGTTTTTTCTCTCACACTTAAACATACAAACACTTTCTCTCTTACGCTTAAACACACACACTCGCCCTCTTTCTTTTAAACACGCACTCTCACTATATCTATATATTTATCTATCTACATCAATTGTTTAAAATACACATAAATGACATTGAAGCAGTGAAGTCATGAATTATGTACGTTCAAAATCATGAATCAACAATGCGTTAATGTTTACCCTTCATGTTATTTGTATAATATGTAAACAGTTACTATGTATAGCTCTTTATGAAATCAAGAATTGACTGACTGACTATCTCTATCTGTCTGTCTGTCTGTCTAACTATCTATATTTCTATCTATGTATAGCTATTCAATTGGTCTATCAATATTATAATCAAGCATTTTTATTTGTCTGCTACTTCTATTTATTTATTCAACCAACCAACCAACCAACCATCTATCCACCCACCCCACCAACCAACCACCCAACCATCCATCCACCCACCCCACCAACCAACCAACCATCCATCCATCCACCCACCTAACTAACCAACCATCCATCCACCCACCCCACCAACCAACCAACTATCCATCCACCCAACCACCCACCCATCCATCCACCCACCCACCCCCCCAACCAACCAACCAACCACCCTCCCACCCCATCCATCCATCCACCCACCCCACCAACCAACCAACCATCCATCCACCCACCCCACCAACCAACCAACCACCCAACTATCCAACCACCCAACCACCCAACCATCCAACCACCCACCCCACCAACCCAACCACCACCACCAACCACCACCACCCACCCATCCATTCCCACCCCAACCAACCAACCCACCCATCCAACCACCCACCCCAGCAACCAACCAACCATCCATCCACCCACCCCACCAACCAACCAACCACCCCACCATCCATCCACCCACCCCACCAACCAACCAACCAACCAACCACCCACCCATCCATCCATCCAACCCACCCATCCACCCCACCAACCAACCAACCATCCCACCAACCAGCCATTGCACAGCTCACATGCAAGTCTTTAATATTGCAAAGAATAATCTGTTTTGGATTATTGAAAAGGCTTCCAGAGATAGTATAGGTGTGTTGTACTGTAAATGCTCTCACTCCCCCCCCCCCCCACCCTCTCTCTCTATAAATATATATATATATATATATATATATATATATATATATATATATATATATATATACAGGGATCTGCCTTGCTTAGGCCACTCGGCTTTCTGCAGACTCCCATTTTCTTATGTTCTTATGTTCTTATATATATATATATATATATATATATATATATATATATATAAAATTATGTATAGATAGATAGATATAGATTTCCACACCTCTTCCTTGGCTGACTTAAAAATAATAGTGGTATTAGTCGTAATCGTATTAGTAGTAGTAGTAGTAGCAGCAGTAATAGCAGTAGTAATAGTAATGGTAGTAGTAGTAGTAAATAATAAAGTCATGAACCCAAGCCAAATGAAGGTACTTTATTGATGGTGTGCGTTTGTCGGTTCATTCATAATTATACACTGTTTATCAAGCCTCCATCAAGCCCAAGCCGGTCAGGTAAAGCCATAAATCCCGCTAGCACGCTGGCAGGCTTAAGGGGGGAGGGAGGGGAGGGGGGGGGGGGGTTCTAGACGACCTTCTCCCTCATGTTTAGCCCCATTAGCTTCGAAATTTTAATACATTCACTCAATTAGTTTGGTGATATTAACCCTCTGAGGATCGATGACTCACTTCTCCGTTTTCTGGGTATTATTAAGCAATTATATTCAGATTAGGAAGGTTATGGAAATCAGAGGGTTGATTGAGATATGCATTTACCCTATTAATTCCCACAGATCTATGTGTCTGTCTGTCTGTCTATTGTTATTATTTTTTTTTTAATTATTTTGGTGTATTGGAAAGTAGTAGCCTACAGTATAGTGTGCTTGTGTGGTGTAGTGTTTTGGAGAGAGAGAGTTTGTGAGAGCTAGCTGGATTACTCTGTGTAGGTGAGGTGCACAGAAAATCAGTAAGAGAGGCCAATCAAATGAAACAGGAGTTCCAGCAACAACTTTTCACATGCCTATAAAGCCTCTCTTGGATATTGCACTGTTCGATTGCTGCCTATCTTCCCCCTTTTATATTGAGAGAGAGAGAGAGAGAGAGAGAGAGAGAGAGAGAGAGAGAGAGAGAGAGAGAGAGATAGATAGATAGATAGAAGGGGGGTAGAGAGAGAGAGAAAGGTGTAGAGTTAAATATTTGATATGGATGAGAGCCGGGCAGGTGGACTGAACGGATTAAAGAGAGCAGTTATAGACGGATTATACTTACACACCAACACACACATACAGTCATACACATATAATCATACACACAAACCTACACATACAGTCACACATACAGTCATACGCACTCACCTACACATATAGTTATGCACACACACACACACACACACAAACATGACACACAAGCACACACACACACACACACACACACACGTATACACATACACCCATACACACACACACACACACACCTAGCGTTTGGGAGGGGCGGCAAAGAGTGTCTGTGTTTGGGGGGGGGGGGGGGGGGGGTAGGTGATAACAGTAATAGATTTTCTTGAATATTTAATATCAACTCAGCGCTAAGCCATGTGTAGCTGTGTGTATGTGAGACTGTGTGTGTGTGTAGCTGTGTGTGTGTGTGTGCTCACTCAGTGCATGTATTTTATATGTACAGTATTTATGTATGCTGTGGCCTACTGTTGAATGTATGCTGTACTGTTGAATGTATGCTGTACTGCTGAATGTATGCTGTACTGCTGAATGTATGCTGTACTGCTGAATGTATGCTGTACTGTTGAATGTATGCTGTACTGCTGAATGTATGCTGTACTGCTGAATGTATGCTGTACTGCTGAATGTATGCTGTACTGCTGAATGTATGCTGTACTGCTGAATGTATGCTGTACTGCTGAATGTATGCTGTACTGCTGAATGTATGCTGTACTGCTGAATGTATGCTGTACTGCTGAATGTATGCTGTACTGTTGAATGTATGCTGTACTGTTCAATGTATGCTGTACTGTTCAATGTATGCTGTACTGCTGAATGTATGCTGTACTGTTGAATGTATGCTGTACTGTTGAATGTATGCTGTACTGTTGAATGTATGCTGTACTGTTGAATGTATGCTGTACTGTTGAATGTATGCTGTACTGCTGAATGTATGCTGTACTGTTGAATGTATGCTGTACTGTTGAATGTATGCTGTACTGTTGAATGTATGCTGTACTGCTGAATGTATGCTGTACTGCTGAATGTATGCTGTACTGTTGAATGTATGCTGTACTGCTGAATGTATGCTGTACTGTTGAATGTATGCTGTACTGTTGAATGTATGCTGTACTGTTGAATGTATGCTGTACTGTTGAATGTATGCTGTACTGTTGAATGTATGCTGTACTATTGAATGTATGCATGTTATTGTGAATGATTGTATGCTAACTTTTGAATATATTTACAGATTTGTTCATACATTCACTCAAATATGTATACATATATCAACATTAACATTTAACCCTTTTTGTACCGGCGACGTCATATCAATTTTAATCTAGCAATATGTATACGATTTTGTGATGTTTAAGAAGGATCTGTGGTAGCAACACGGGTTAAATGAGATAGTTCGAAGCCTGTTAATTGCTGGAGGCCCTTTTCAAATTGAATTAAATCTTCTAATAGTAGCCAGAGTATAGTACAAAAGGCGTCACCGGTACAGAAAGGGTTAATCATACAGGAAAGACTATATCCTTTTCATCATATTCTGGCAACTATTAGACGATTGTATACAGCTTAGGAAGGACCTCAGGCAATAATAAGGCTTCAAACTATCTCAACCAACCCTTTTAACTACCACAGATCCTTCCTCAGCTGCATACTATCGTCTAAGCATAGCTAGAATGTAATATAAAACGTCGCTGGTACTCAAAGGGTTAACCTGCAAAATAACTGATCCACTGGTTTACATTACAGGTCCTCATTAACGTCTGAGTGAGACTGAGATGGTAATGATAGGTAGTCCTGATAGTATATGGTATTTAGTGATGTATAATGGACTACATGTATAATTTTGAAAGAGTGAGATGTGCAGATAGATAGACACACCAAGTGTTATAATTATATATACAGTATATATAAGAACATAAGAAAAGTGAGTCTGTAAAAAGCCGATCGGCCCACACAAGGCAGATCCCTGTCACACCTAGCCCATATCACCCATATGGGAATCCAACTGATGCTTAAAGCTTTCAACGTTTCTGAGCTAATTACTGTTCTGGGCAGTGCATTCCGCATGTTAACTACTCTATTCCCAAACCAGTGCTTTCCTATATCTTTCCTAAATCTAAATTTATCTAACTTGAAGCCATTTGAGCGAGTTATGTCGCAGTTCTTTAGCTTTAATACCTCATCTATATCGCCCTTATTTAAACCTTTTATCCATTCAAATACCTCGATCATGTCTCCCCTACACCTTCGTCTTTCTAGTGAGTGCAAGCCTAAGACTTTCAACCTCTCCTCATACGATAAATTTATATATATGAAATGACACATGATAATTATACATATAGGAAGAGTGAGGCTAGTAATAATTGTGATCACTTAATGCCTTGAAAAACAAATTGCCTAGAAATGTTGTAACTTGTAGGGTGCCTCACTGGATAGGCATTTAAATTCCGCAAGATTAAGATCTTACCATGATCAACTGCATTAGTGTCCCAGTAATGTGCCTGTGTAAATATCGCTCATAGTAATGTTGTTTTGCTTGCTTGTGCACAGTATCTCTGGAGCTCAAGCCCTTAAGTTAATGTTGTTGTTTTTTTTATCATTATTATTATTATTTTTGTAAGAGTATTAGTAAGGACCATTTGTTTCGTTGTTGCTTGTCTTCCTTTGAATCAAGAAAGGGAACAGAGAAAGTAGTACTAGAGGTGAGGAAGGGATGAGATGCAGGCGTCAGGGCTTAACCCAACGTGTGCGAGTTGTACCTTTTTGAGATTCTGCTGAAGAGGACGGACAGGACAAACATAATAAGACATGAATACAGGAAAGGTGAGACAAGTAATCATATTTCCCCTGGAATACTACTGAGCCACAGGTTCTCATTAAGAACATAAGAACATAACGTCTGAGTGAGACTGAATACCAAGGGGAGAGAGCATGTTCAGCACACTACACGAGTTTATCACTGAAGGTCAATCGCAGTACCTCGCGCTACCCTTATGTTTACATCGGCAACATCTGGACTGAACTCCTTGGGTGCTGGACGATACCCTTAAAACTAATACCAAACCACCAACCCCAGAGGGGACTTCACAACAGTCTGCTTATACCAGGTTTCTAATTGTACACCTAGCCCCCTATGGAGCAGGGAGCTTGGGATCCTCCCCCCCTTGTAAAATTATCCTACTCACGAAACAGTGAGAGGCGAGGGAACGCGAAAGTGGTCCCGCACCCTAAGAATTGGAACTTTATTATACTGTATGTTTCTGTTCGGGTTCTGTCAAGAGTCGGTCACCCCCAGCAATGGGATATGTGCCTTAGTATATACATACACACAGGTGAAATAGAGGCATCTTCGAGGTGGGGAGGGATCGACCTCACTCCTCTTGGCTGTGGAGCAACACAAGACACCCCTTGTATGTATACATATGTATACATATGTATACATTATATATATATATATATAATTTTATATAAAGACAGGGTATAGTACCAAACAAGTAGATTACTAAGCAGGTTGACAGCTAATTACTGAATGATAGGTATAGACTATTGTTTGTGAATGCACACTATCTACTCTATTATCTTTAATCGTCCTGCAAGACAAATGAATTAATAGGCGCATTAACATTCCAACACCTCCACTTATCTATTTATACCTTTCTTTTCAAATCAGCATTCACATCTTGAGAATAAAAGCTTTCGAAATACCCAAACACTCCCAACGAACGTTTCTCATAGGGACCCTAGGCAACTTCCCCCCCTGCCCCCTTTTGCGTCATTGAAATCCCAGGCGTATTTGTCCCGCCGACCAGCGTATTTTAAATGCCGCTGCCGGTAACCGCATTCCCCGGCTCGGTTATAATGAACGCTTCTCCGTCTTAACCGAAAAAAAGGAGAAATATCGGGCGTACAAACGAACTCTACATTCCTGACATTCCTTCACTCCCGCCGGCGGTCCGAGAGATCTCGTCGCTGCAACTTTTCGCCTCTCGCCCTCGGTACCGTATAAAAATAACAAAAGTATCTGAAAGCAAATGGCATACTCATATACAAACTCTAATTTTAGCTATTCTATCGTTATTTGATGTAATTTAACCTATTATATTTATTCTTGGCGTATAAATAATGTATATGGGACGTTATTTGCAGAGTGGTGAAAACTCCAATTTTACCCGCCAGCAACCCTGAGAGAGGCTAGCGGCCACGGAGACTTCTGATTGGCTCAAAGTTTACCTGCCTCGCCAATCACAACTCGCTGTTTTCTGGTGGGCGAGTGAACGTGGCTATTTCACATTTTTATGGCTAGTTTCTGAAAAGTTGCAATTGTAAATAAACCGCTATAAGTCTTCTGTGCTCATGTATTCTTTTTCGCATCTATCACAACTTTCTCATCATCTATTAATATGCTTTGTTTAGTACTGTGTCATGTAAATTAAGGTAAAGCAAACAATATAGAACATATTATTGACCGTCTTACTCCCTTTATCTATCGGTGTGTTGAGCGAAGGTTGTGAAAAACTGTGGCAACGTTACGCTACTCCGCCACGACTCCGACTTCAGACTTCATTGATGAGTTCAGTAGTCGCGTAGGGGTTGAGGAGTGAGGTAGCGCGCATTTTCCTCCGGTGACCCAGTGCAATCTGACCCATTAGTGACCCAAAACAATCCAAAATGAGCGGGAAAGTGTGAGAAAAGTGACCTAACCAGTGTTGTGTAGTTATAAATGACCTAAACTACGCTTGTGCTGATGGTTTGAAAGGGATAATCCATCAAAATCGTCCATAAAGTGAGCGAAAGACTTAGAAAAAGGTGCGAATGGATTTTTGCAAGTAGTTAGTCAAGTGTATTATGCGAGAGATGACAAGTATGGCTGTGGTAGTGGGAGAGAGAGACAGACCTTCCCCTAAAGTTTGGCAGCCGTGGTATATGGAAGGTAACTATTAAGCTTATCAAGTATTGTTATTATTAGTTTGCCTATTGATGATTAACTGTAATTAATCAGTAACTGTAGGCCTACGGTGTTAA
This sequence comes from Paralithodes platypus, assembly GCA_032716605.1. Lineage (NCBI taxonomy): Eukaryota > Metazoa > Arthropoda > Malacostraca > Decapoda > Lithodidae > Paralithodes > Paralithodes platypus. The sequence continues at coordinate 58,870,868 of CM064502.1, read as the reverse complement.
ATACTGAAGAATAGGGCCTATATACTTATTATTATATCTTGCATGCGTATTGTATGATTTTCGATTAGTTAACATAGGCCTTCAGATGCAGTCAAACTTGGATTGTTAAGCCAGCACACTGTAAGTCAAGAATAGCGTCAAGACTGGAACCCCATTTCAAGAACTCCAGTAGGCTAGTCCAGTCCCTTGATTTTCGATATTGTCAATTATATTTATACTGAACACTAAATAGGCTAGTATCTGATGTAGCCTAGGCTATGCCTACAGTATATTACAAAATTATAAATACTGAATGTTTAATGATAAATACTAAAAACACTTATATGGGTAGGGGGCGGATAGACATCATATGCTAGGCTACATTATGTGAATAGCCCATTACTGAAACTTTAAAGATTGCACCGTTCCTGAGCTAATCACTGCTGCATTTAGGCAATCTATCCTACACATCTCCAACAGCTTCCCCTCTCTCCAGCAACCCTTCTCAATATATTACGAGGTGCAGTTGTAAAGGTTTATCTCTCAATACCTTCCCCATCACCATTTACAAACTAAGAACACAAAACAACGCTACTGCAACAGCTTCCTATCTCAACACTTCGAAAAGTAGATACAAGGCTTAGGCCTATCCCTCAAAACCTTCACCTGACTTGACCACCTGCTGAAAGGGTTGGCCGAGACTGTACGCTGAGTGACAAGCTGTAACCGACGTAAACAAACCCTGCCATATTTTCTTTGTCTGACCGCATCGAAAACCAGTCACGGTAATTTGACGTCGTCTACATAATTGTTAACCCTTTGAGTACCAGCGACGTGCGTTAGGTTTTATTCTAGCTATATTTTGACAATATTATGCAGGTAAAGAAGAATCTGTGGTAGTTAAAAGGGTTGTTGTTGTTGTTGTTCCCCAAGCTGCCTGGCCGAACAGCCCCAAGGCCCCGAGTAAGGCCAAGGCCATAAACGAGCGCCCCCACAGAACCCTCCCTGCCGACCACAATAAAGCCTGGGTGACCGAAGCCACTCCATGGCGGGGAGCTGAGAGGGTGCGTAAACGCCCGGGAAACCAAAGCCCCACCCAGGGCCCTGTGCCCCTCAGCAATTATGAAGAGAAAGTTGAGGGGCAAAGGAATATTGTGACGCTTTAGCTTCCAATCTTGGTAGATTGGGAGGTCAATCCACGGAAGAGACGCAGTCACTTGAGATCTAGAAAATATATAAGTAAAAGGAACAGTCAGAGTAAGCTATGGGTATAGCAGAGATCGCTCAGGTCTCACTCTGATAGACCAGCCCATCGCGGTAGTTAAAAGGGTTAGTCGAGATAGTTTCAAGTTAGGGTGATGGAAATATTGTCGTCGGATGAGGCAGGGGAGTCACGTAAAGGTTTGTTGGCGGGTAGGTAAAAAAAAAAAAAAGTCTCCCTTGTAAGTACTATCCTTCTACTCTAAACTTTCCCTCTTACTAACATTTCTGAGTCAGTACTGATAAAAAGGTCAGCCCTGTGGATCAAGACTGAAGCGACGGTGTGAGGTGCTAGAGTTTCCCGTGACAGAGTGACAGGTTAAAACAGCCCATATGCCTACCATTTGAACCAAAATCAGTTAAATCACGACTGTTAGTTTGGATTTTTCTAAAAGGCATCTCACAACTCAATCATAGGCTAGCCTACATAAAAATTAAAGGGAGTAAACAAAATATAATAATTTATATTATGAACACAGAAAATATTTACATTTATAGCTGTAAAGAAAATAAAAACAAAACTAAGTAATATATAGTATAGTACCGGTATAGTCACGGTATCACGTAGTCCTGATCGGTCCATCGGAGTATATCCAGTCACCACCGCCAGTAGAATAACACTGCCTCTAGAGCAAACTAAGACACTCCATCAAGACTACGATAATAAACGTTAATAAGAAAAGAAACTCTTACCCCTAGTGGGTAGAAGCCAAACTATGTCCCCGAGTCATAAAAAGAATTAAACAAAACCCTAAAAGAAGCTTCACTTAATCATTTTAATGAACCAACTAATTTTAAGATTCGAAAAAAAGACCGAAATGACTCTGGTGATGAAAGTGCATCTATGAAACTAGCGAGTTGAAGCAGATGTGGGAAGAGGTCCGAAGCAGACAATCTACAGCTATGCTCAAGAAGAGTGATGTGACGGTACAGGGAGAACCCATAGACTTGTAACAAACTGCACAAAATCGTCTAAATATAGCCATGATACAATTAACAGGACATCAACGGTACAGAAGGGGTTAATAGGCTACAGCTAGATTATCTCATGAGTCCTGTAATTATCTCATGAGTCCTGTAATCCTTTTGGATTACCACAGAGCCTTCCTAAGCTGAATAAAATTGTCTAATAGTTGTCAAAATATGATGTAAAGGACGGCACTGGTACTGAAGGGGTTAAATGATCCCTCATATTTTAAAATATACTGATTGAGTTGGGTCGCGGGAGTATTGCCTTTAAAACGGCTCTCCCTGATGTATGTGGTCTTGCGGTCTTTATCTATTTATTTATTTGTATCTCTTATTTCTCTCCAACTGTATAATGTCTGTTTATGGCCGCCGCCCCACCCCCACCGCCCATCGCTTCGTGATGCAACGCTGCAGTCGAGTGATGAGCACGCTCACGTGTGAATCTGCTTGACCTGGGTTCGATCCCAGCACAGGCGGATATTTAGTGGGTGTTGTAGTACGTCCTAGCGTGTTTCACATGCTCGCACCCAGTCGGGGGACACCTCGACGACGTATACAGACTAATAAGAACATAAGAAAATGGGAGTCTGCAAAAAGCCGATCGGCCCATACAAGGCAGATCCCTGTCACACCCAACCCCAATTACTAGGCCCAACTCACTAATACCTTGAGTACTGACCCCACCAAAACGGTCAAAGATTAACACAAGATTACGGGGGTCTGCTGAGCGCCGATTGGCCCACACCTGTTGTTGCTTGATTTCCTTTGTACCTGGTAGATCCCCCTCACACCCAACCCATATTTATATATATACAGCATATATACATATATATATATATATATATATATATATATACATATACATATACATATATATATATACACACACATATATACACATATACAGTATACTGTACCGGTACATACACACACGTGTGTGTGTACCCAGTAAGTTTTATATCTTCTTTAGCAATAAATTGGGAGTTATAATACATTCTGAATAAATGAAGTACCACCTGTCTACCAGTCTGAATAACTCACTCAAATTATCCACTACAGGCTCCGAAGGGCAATCATACGGAGTCTGCTTTCTGCAGACTCCCATTTTCTTGTGTTCTTGTGTTCTTATGTTAAGGGATGGGGTTCATCTTTCACGGTTAGGGGTTTCTACATTAGCTAGCTCTTTAGATAGGGTGGTTGTGGGGTTTTGAACAGAAATATTGAGAGTGTAAATGAGAGGTTAAATGGAACAATTTTAGCGTCAGGCGAAAGCGATAAGGATATTCAGTCTCATGCTAAGCATGATGACTATAATGCAAATGATAGTAGTGATGGTGCAACGGAAGATGGAAATGTCGCTAAAAACAAAGGTAAATTAGGTATAAATAAAAGAAGTAAATTGAGAGTATATTACAAAACTGTAGGAGTCTATGTAACAAAATGAACGAACTTAGAGCCCTTGTTAGCAAAGAAAATATAGACATAATAGCGCTAACTGAAACGTGGATTAATACAGATACCAGGCATTTTTTAGCAGAATTTGATATACCAGGATATAGTTTGTTTAAATATGACCGAACAAGTAAGAGGGGTGGCGGTATAGCAGTGTTTGTCAGGAGTACATTAAAAAGCTGTATTAAATCAGGTATTAGACTAAATAACGATAATGAAAGTGTTAGGGTAGAGGTTAACGAAGGTAGTGAGACCATAGTTATTGGAGTTATGTATAGACCGCCAAATATGAGTAGAAATGACGGAACGTCATTATGGGAGGAAATTAAAATGGCATCAAGGTTTAGCAATGTGTGCATTATGGGGGATTTTAATTTTCCGAATATAGATTGGCAGCATCAAATAGGAGACTCTGATTCTGAGGAGTTTATAGAGGTAGTGCAAGATAGTTTTTTATTTCAATTCATAGATACGCCGACTAGAGGTAATAATATTCTCGATTTAGTTGTCAGTAACAATGAACATATGGTAAATATGTAGAGATAGGGGACCACCTAGGAAATAGTGACCACAATTCTGTGTATTTTAATATACAATGGAAAGGTAATACCAGAGAGAATACAACATTAATACCTGACTTTAGAAAAGCCAATTATGGTGGGTTAAGAAGAGCCCTATTAGCGGACCCTATGGTCAAAAAATTAAGTCGATCCAGGTGTCGAAATGAGTGTACCCCTTCTCAGGCACCTGTCATCTTAAGTCAGGAAGAGACGTCAACCTTGGTAGATACATACGATAATTTTATCAAGTCAGTATTCAATGCACAAAATAAATACATCCCCAAAAGAAAATTTAGATCAACACAGAACCAACCCAAATGGATGAATAATAGACTATTAGATCTTCTAGGACAAAAGAGAGGAATATATAGAAAAATTAGAAAAGGCGAAATTCACCTACTTGCTTACTATCAGAATCTATCAAGACAGGTAAAAAAGGATATTAGGAAAGAAAAAATAAATTATGAATGACTCAAATGACTCAATGACTCAAAAAATAATCCTAAAGCTTTTTACCAACTATATAAATCCAAGGTTAGAGATGTAATTGGTCCCCTTAAAACTTCGATAGGAGAAATGACAGAAAATGATTTAGAAATGTGCAGTACATTAAATAGTCAATTTCTTTCCGTTTTCACTAATGAAAATTTGGCACAGTTTCCAGAAGTCCGTAAGGTATATAGCGATAGTATAGACAATAGGTTAAGTACGGTTACTATAAGTAGAAATGATGTGCTTAAGGAAATTGACAGACTGAAACCTCATAAATCGCCTGGTCCTGATGAGGTATATGCTAGAGTATTAAAATAATGTAGGGATGAGTTAAGTTACCCATTAACATTTTTATTTAACAAGTCATTGGAGACAGGTATAGTTCCAGAAGCTTGGAAGCTTGCAAACGTAGTTCCGATCTTCAAAAAAGGTGACAAATCAATAGCATCCAATTACCGTCCCATTAGTCTTACATCAATCATAGGAAAGCTACTAGAGTCAATTATTGCTAGTAAAATTAGAAACCACTTAGATACATTTAATTTAATACATTCTTCTCAGCATGGATTCACTCAGGGACGTTCTTGCCTTACTAATTTGCTTAGTTTTTTCTCAGAGGTATATGAAGCAGTAGATAATGACAAGTCATATGATATAATATATTTAGATTCAGTAAAGCTTTCGACAGAGTCCCCCATGAGAGATTGATGAGAAAGGTTGAGGCGCATGGAATAGGTGGGGCGTTGTTGGGATGGATTAGGTCATGGCTAATTGGTAGGAAGCAGAGAGTCAGCATAAATGGTACCAAGTCAGAATGGGGAGCAGTCAAAAGTGGTGTCCCCCAGGGATCTGTATTAGGTCCTCTGTTGTTTGTTATATACATAAATGACCTTGATTTAGGTATAACTAGTAGGATAAGTAAATTTGCAGACGATACCAAAATGGGGAGAACAATTGATTCAGATAGAGATATAGAGTGCCTCCAAAGGGATCTAGATACCTTACACGAATGGTCAGTAAATTGGCAGATGAAGTTTAACATTGACAAATGCAAGGTATTAAAGATAGGGAAGATGCATACAAATGTTAAATATAAACTAGCTAATGTGGAATTAGAAAACTCGAATTGTGAGAAAGATCTAGGTGTGTTTATTAGTAATGATTTGAAGCCTAGACAACAGTGTATAAGCGTTCGAAACAAGGCAAACAGGATTCTCGGGTTCATCTCAAGGAGTGTGAGTAACAGAACTGCTGATGTTATCTTAAAACTTTACATGTCATTAGTGAGACCCCATATGGATTATGCTGTTCAATTTTGGTGTCCTTATTACAGAATGGACATAGATTCATTGGAGAGAGTACAACGTAGAATGACAAAAATGATCCATAATATTAGAAATCTTCCGTGTAAAGAAAGGTTGAAGAAATTAGGCTTACATTCGTTAGACAGACGCAGAGTTAGAGGAGATATGATAGAGGTGTTCAAGTGGGTTAGTGGGATTAACAAAGGGGACATGACAAATGTACTAAAGCTCAGTGATAGCGAAAGAACTCGTACCAATGGTTTCAAATTAGATAAATTTCGTTTCAGAAAAGATATAGGCAAATATTGGTTTGGTAACAGAGTTGTAGATGGGTGGAATGGACTACCAAGTGCTATAGTGGGATTAAAAACGATAGGGAGCTTTAAGATAAAATTGGATAAGCATATGGACGAGAAGGGTTGGGTGTGAAGGGGGATCAGCAGGGTTGGGCCAATCAGCGCTCTGCAGACCCCCGTAATCCTGCGTTAATCTCTAACCGTTTTGGTAAGATGATCCTCAGGGTATTAGAGTGTTGAGCCTATAATTGGGGTTGTGTGGGACAGGGATCTGCCTTGCTTAGGCCAATCGGCTTTCTGCAGACTCCCATTTTCTTATGTTCTTATGTTCTTATGTCCGTAGGCTAAGACCAAGAGCAACCTAGTCTAACTCACCAATTGTACCTACATTTATGTAATGTTGGGTTACTCTATGATATTATGATGCTGTAAAATAGTTAAACTTTTAATTAAGTCATGCACAGAGTAGTTTAACAAAATCAATATATAGTAAAGTTATATATTAGGCTACCTTGAAATATATACTCGTCATCCTAGTGTCATTTACGATGCCATTTCTCAGGGACATTTTTCATAGCGATTTTGATTAGTTGTTTTGTCTTTGTACTGTGTTCGTCCAAGTTTTGGTTGGTTTATTTTGGAAGTTTTACATTATAATACTTAAGACTTTGTTCTATTCTAAATACAAATTAAGAAGATTTTAGTATATGAACATAATAAACCGGAAATTTGCATAAGACCGACCGGCCCACACGAAACAGATCGCATTTACCTGATAGTGTGGCATAGTATTCAAAGATATCGCGAATATGAAAGTAATAACATACCGCAAATCAATGCTATACATATATTTAGGAAACTATTTGGGTTTTAACAATGTGTAAATTACGATGACCAATAAATCAGGTGACCTGAAGAAGCTATCTGCGAAACGAAACGTCAGAAATGCTCCTCCTCAAATGGTGTGCTTAATACTGTACAGTAGAGACTACAGACCGGCATTATAACAACATGATCACGATAGTGAACAACACTACATGGGAAATACATAGACCTATCGCGAGATATTCGGCTGATCTAATAATTAAGAGGTAGACATTTTTCATATGAGGAAAGGTTGAACAATTAGGCTTATTTCGTCGAGTTATAGGGGATATGAGCAAGCGGGCAAGTGAGAACAATAAAGGGGACACGTTAGAGGACACATAACAAAGCCACTCTCAGCTTCCTCTCTCTTCAACACCCCTTCTATGAGCAAGCGGGCAAGTGAGAACAATAAAGGGGACACGTTAGAGGACACATAACAAAGCCACTCTCAGCTTCCTCTCTCTTCAACACCCCTTCTATGAGCAAGCGGGCAAGTGAGAACAATAAAGGGGACACGTTAGAGGACACATAACAAAGCCACTCTCAGCTTCCTCTCTCTTCAACACCCCTTCTATGAGCAAGCGGGCAAGTGAGAACAATAAAGGGGACACGTTAGAGGACACATAACAAAGCCACTCTCAGCTTCCTCTCTCTTCAACACCCCTTCTCCCCTATCTACACTCTTCAGAAAAATAGGAAAAGTAGAATGTAGATACGAGGTGCCTTTGTAAAGGCTTATCCCTCAATACCTTTACCTGACCTGACCTGCAATGTTGTTGAGGGGTAAGCCTTATGTACCGGCCCCTCGTTTGATCTTCACTATTCATATTTCTTGTTTATTGTCCGCTGGATAGCATATTGCTTTCATCCTATCTGCCGAACTCTCCTTGCTGTTGTTTTTTTCGCTGCCGACTACCATTATATTTATCCCCTTCTGTACCGGCGACGTCGTTTTATATATCATTCTGGTTACTATTAAACGATTTTATTCAGTTTAAAAGGGGTCTCCAGCAATAAACAGGCTTAGAACCATCTCACTTAATCCTGTTTACTACCACTGATCCTTTTTAAACTGCCCAGAACAAATATAAATAGAGCTTGCATAAAATGTTAAAGAAATCGTCGGTACAGAAGGGGTTGATCTCACTTAATATTCGTCACTGGGATTAAACACAAAAACATAAATTGCATCCTCCCTTGATTGCGCATTTTACCTGACTTATTCTGTTTTTAATGTGTTGATATATTTGTGTATTATTTCAGAGGGTGATGGTGGAGTGGGTGGTAAGGAGCTACCCAGTCGAGCCATGAGGGACCAGAGAACCAGAGACAGAATGGCTATACCTAGACCACCACCACATAGGTCTACTTCAAGGTGGGTACCAGTAGTAGCTATCTATCTATATAACCATCCACATCTCTCCCTCCACCCAATACATACCGTACACATACATACACCAGTACAATAACTAATATATATATTAATTTAACTCCCAACACCAAACACCTCCCAATGAACTTAATGAACAACAAAGACTTTCCACAACACAGCCCCACCATCATGTCACCACAGTGGCCCATGTTGTATAGTGCTAACAGTACGGTACGCCTTTTGAACCTTACTCAAGTTATTATTAAACTATTAAATTTAGCCTTTTTTCCCAACTAAATTTAATGCCTACCTAAGGTCGGAGGGAGTGATGGGTGGGGATATAGCCTTTTGCTTTGCTGCCTTTACCGGTCACTTTGTAGCAAATTGTGTTGGAATTATATAAGTCTGGACTGCCTAGTATGGACTGCAAGCTCTGCGTATATTTGTAACTCTAAGTAACTACCTCTACCAACTATAATAACACCACCACAACCAAAACAACCATTACCGGTACCACCAACATTACAACCACAACTACCATCAATACTACCACCATCACTACAATCACCACAAGTACTACCACCACAACTACAACCACTTCTATCATAACTACTACCACCACCACAACTACTGCTACTACTACCGCCACTACTACTACTACTACTACCATTGTACGAGTATTGACTAGGATACAGTGGTGGTGACGTCATACAGCAGTAATAATTGATGTTTACACTCAGGTAACATAGCTTCACAGGGGGGTTGTTGTGTTGCTGTTTTCTTTTGTTTTTGTGTTTTATGTGTTATATTTGATGTTTAGTTTGTGTGTTGTTAATGATGTTATATGTGTTTGAGTTGCGGTTTCTCTTGGTGTGTGTGTGTGGTTTCTTGTTTCTTGTAAAGGGCGAAACTCGGACGTGAAGACACGCCCGCCACAGCCCTGCCTTCGCGTGGTTGTGGTTGTTGTATTATAATTGTGTGTGTGTGTTAGTTGTATGTTGTGTTTTTTTTTTTTTTTTTTTTTTTTATTATTCCACCTTACTTCCTCTCGGGCATAGGCTGAGAGCCTTAACATTCACCGCTTTACAATGAACAGTGAAGCCCGTGAGGTCTTGTTCCAGTCTAGGGAGTGAGACATGTGAAGCACGTAGAGTACAACGAGCACCTGCCATCTTGCCTTCACATGAGGCACGGTGCTCACTCATGGCCCGAAACGACCCCATCTCTGAAGCCACCTCGTTCCCGTGCTTCACTGTCTCACCCCCTACACTCTGACTCTCACACTTACACACACACAACGCCACCTGTTGAGCAGATAACTCACCAGGCATTGCACCCCTATAGCATATTTTGAATATGGGAATATTCATACAGTACTATTTAATCAGGAACAATGAGGGTGTTTTATTGACGTTTTGGTGGGCTTGTGGTAATGCACTGATACCAGGTACAGCACAAATTCCATCCCAATAATATCTTCCCATTGATACATCGGGATTTGAACCCGGGACCTTTGGATTACCAGGCCAGTGTCAAGACCACTCCACCACACCTCCCCTGTGTTAGTGTACCTGTCTAAATGTGTGTTATTGGAGCTATGTATGTTGTTGCACATGAAGGCGTGTGTGGTCAACCGTGACACACACACACACACACACACACACACACATACATACATACATACATACATACATACACACACACACACACACATATACACACACACACACACACACACTCTTATGCACATACACAAAACTTCACATTCAGATACTTAAACACGCTCACATACAGGATACACACACATGTAGATATACCGGTACACATAGACATAATACGCGCACACAGTTAACTCTTTCACTATCCAATGACTCCTTTGTCCATTATATTTTGGTTATCATTAGACGTTATTATACAGTTTAGGAAGGACCTCTACTTACACAGATATACACGTACACACAAAGGCTTATCAGTTATGCAGAGACACACAGACCCACTGACATTTAAAGCTCTGTATACTGATATAAACGCACACACACACACACACACACACACACACACACACAGTCAATAATACAATACATGTACACGTAGTTGTAACACACACACACACACAGTCAATAATACAATACATGTACACGTCGTAGTAGTAACACACACACACACACAGTCAATAATACAATACATGTACACGTCGTAGTAGTAACACACACACACACACACACACACAGTCAATAATACAATACATGTACACGTCGTAGTAGTAACACACACACACGCACTGTCAATAATACAATACATGTACACGTAGTAGTAGTAACACACACACACACACACACAGTCAATAACACAATACATGTACACGTCGTAGTAGTAACACACACACACACAGTCAATAACATAATACATGTACACGTCGTAGTAGTAACACACACACACATACATACATAGATACACACACACACACACATACATACATATATACATACACACACACACACAGTCAATAATATAATACTTGTACACGTAGTAGTAACACACACACACACACACACACACACACACTCACTTCCTGCGGTGAGTCATGTTCGAATATTTAGCGAGTGTGTCTGGCTCAAGGTGTAAGATAGCTCTCTCTCTCTCTCAGGTGCAAACAAACATGCTCTCTCTCACCCCCCCCCGCCCCCCCCCCCCCCCCCCCCCCCCCCCCCTTCTCTCTCTCTTAGATAACACTCACTCCGATGCTCTCTCTTTTACTCTCTCTCTCTCTCTCTCTTGCGAATGTGGTATCTTTTAATTATCAGTGGACTAATCAGATGAGTTAACCCCTGCATAAGAAACTACACTCGTAATTCAATCATGCGCATTATATTTCCATGTATAAGAGACTACTAACACACATACCAAAGCCACTCCAACAGCTTCCTCTATCTACAACACCCCTTCTCTGCTATCAACAATTTCCCAGCCGTATGGTCCTAGTGTACAATCGCGCTAATAAATTATGTCTGGGCACTAAGTATGTTTTGATCAATAATTGGTATCAGCAATATCTAAGCTTCATTTCTTCATATCGAGTGAAATATACAAACATTTTCCTACACCTACCTACCCTATTCAACATCTGACAGACATTATTACAGCACAGACCAAGCCAAACGTAATGACAGCTGGGACATGACTTATTAGCGCGACCGTACATTATATTTCCTTCAATTAACCCCTTGAAGCTCTGACGCGATTTAGCAGTTTATTTTGGCTATCATTAGAGGATTTTGTGCAGTTTAGGAAGGACCTGTGGGTATTAAAAAGGTAAATACTATCTCAATCAACCCTCTGACTGCCATATACCGTTACTAATCTGAATAAAATCGTCTAATAGTAGCCAGAAAACAGAACAGAAACGCGTATTGGAGCTTGAAAGGGTTAAGATCACGGAGAGGATGGAAAAATTATGGGGGTAACTGTACTATTTATCACACCTGCTAACTCTCGATTGTAACCCCTTCAATGATTTGAAGCCTAGACAACAGTGTATAAGCGTTCGAAACAAGGCAAACAGGATTCTCGGGTTCATCTCAAGGAGTGTGAGTAACAGAACTGCTGATGTTATCTTAAAACTTTACTTGTCATTAGTGAGACCCCATATGGATTATGCTGTTCAATTTTGGTGTCCTTATTACAGAATGGACATAGATTCATTGGAGAGAGTACAACGTAGAATGACAAAAATGATCCATAATATTAGAAATCTTCCGTATAAAGAAAGGTTGAAGCAACTAGCTTACATTCGTTAGAGAGACGCAGAGTTTAGAGGGGAGATAGAGGTGTTCAAGTGGGTTAGTGGGATTAACAAAGGGGGAGACAAATGTACTAAAGCTCAGTGATAGCGAAAGAACTCGTACAAATGGTTTCAAATTAGATAAATTTCGTTTCAGAAAAGATATAGGCAAATATTGGTTTGGTAACAGAGTTGTAGATGGGTGGAATGGACTACCAAGTGCTATAGTGGGATTAAAAACGATAGGGAGCTTTAAGATAAAATTGGATAAGCATATGGACGAGAAGGGTTGGGTGTGAAGGGGGATCAGCAGGGTTGGGCCAATCAGCGCTCTGCAGACCCCCGTATTCCTGCGTTAATCTCTAACCGTTTTGGTAAGATGATCCTCAGGGTATTAGAGTGTTGAGCCTATAATTGGGCTTTGTAATTGGGGTTGTGTGGGACAGGGATCTGCCTTGCTTAGGCCAATCGGCTTTCTGCAGACTCCCATTTTCTTATGTTCTTATGTTCTTATGTAACCTGTCGATGTGGGTTACGTCTATGACCCACGCAATTTTGTGAGTGTGGTGGTGTGAGTCATAAGGCATTCACACATACATATACATACACGCACACACAGACACACACACACACTGGAAATCTCGGCTGAAAGTACACACACACACTCTCTATATATCTGTTGTTGCTGTGTTCCCCCCGCCCCCCCTCACTCTTGCACACATTCTCTCTTTCTCTGCATATATGTTATAATCTTATTGCCGTATTTTTCACTTCCCTCTCAATCCCCCCCCCCTCCCCTTCCTTCTCTATCTCTCTCTCTCTCTCTCTCTCTCTCTCTCTCTCTCTCTCTCTCTCTCTCTCTCTCTCTGACGTCACAGTGCGGGAATTATTCAGGTCCCCGCCGAAGACAAGGAAATTTTTCTAGTGTACAGCATTCGGCTTTTTCCATCCTATTTTTCCACTGTTTTTTACTATTGCTTCACTTAATTTTGTTTTTTGTTGTTATTATTATTATTAGTAGTAGTAGTAGTAGTAGTAGTAGTAGTAGTAGTAGCAGCAGCAGTATTTACATTTATCTGGTTTTGTTGGTAGTTTTGGTTGTTGTTGTTGTCGTTGTTGTCGTTCCATAGGCTGTCTGGCCTAACAGCCCCGAGTCCCTAAGGAAGGCCATGGCCACGATCGGGCTTTCCCACAGGGCTCTCAAGGAGTGGTGGTGGTAGTGGTAATTGTGATAATGGTGATAGTTGTGGTAATATTGGTAGTTGTGGTGGTAATGTTTGGGTGCATGGGAATCATCAGCCTTGGTCGGCAACCTGTCTAGGGGAATGAACCTTATACAAAATACAGAAGGGCGCCTCGCTCATCGGTGCCACTTGTAGGTGGCGAACATTTCAATAAATATACAGTTTTGGTGGTAATGTTGGTAGTTGTGATGGTGGTGGTGGTAATGTTGGTAGTTGTGATGGTGGTGGTGGTAATGTTGGTAGTTGTGGTGGTGGTAATGTTGGTAGTTGTGATGGTGTTGGTGGTAATGTTGGTAGTTGTGATGGTGGTGGTGGTAATGTTGGTAGTTGGGGTAGTGACTCATGATCCTTCAGAGAGCAATTGGAGCAAATCTTGTCTTATTGTTTTCAGTCTCTCTCTCTCTCTCTCTCTCAACAGAGAAACCGATCTGGGAGTAACAATATCGAGTAACCTAAAACCGAGTCAACAATGTTCAGAAGTTGTTAAGAAGGCAAACAAAATAATTGGCTTTATAGGCAGGTCATTTGAGCATAAATCCAAAGCAGTTATCCTAACCCTTTACAATTCCTTAGTCCGCCCTCTTCTGGAATACTGCGTTCAATCCTGGTGCCCTTATTACCAAAAAGATATAAACAAGCTAGAACGAGTTCAACTTAGAGTTACCAAAATGATACCTAGCCTAAAGAACAAACCATACGAAGAGCGTCCTTAGCTCATTAAATCTATTTGCCTTTAACCCAGCACAGATTAAGAGGTGACTTAATTCAAGTGTTCAAAATCATCAAAGGCATCGACAATATGAACTGTAGTAAGTATTTCACTATCGACCAATCTAATTACACGCAGGGAAACGGTTGCAAATTATTGGTAAATCTTTTAACTCACACGAATCTAAGAATTTTTTCTTCAATCGAGTTGTCAACTTGTGGAATGGGCTTCCCCGAGACGTTATAGACTGCAGCACCGTTGACTCATTTAAACTCTGCTTAGACAAATATCTCGCATCAAACCCGCGACTGACTGCGTTTGTAAATGAAAAACTTTATTTTATCCCCCCCTCAGTTACTAACCCATCTGTCCCCTACTAACTTCCTAATCCTGCCACGGACATTAGTTCCAGGGCAGTAGTTCCCTTTCCAATGTTCCCTTACCCACTCTAAACCACTGTTTGGACACTTGATCCTCAGTGTTTTGGAGGACAAGCAGCCTAGAAGGGTCACTAGATCTGTTGTTGCTTGATTTCCTTTGTACTCTCTCTCTCTCTGTAACCTTTGTATTTCTGTAATGGATATCTAATGTACCACAAACGTACCAAATCTCTCTCTCTCTCTCTCTCATGGGGGGTCTCACGTCTCCGCTCCGCTCCCCTCTCTCAACTTGTAGTGTTTAAATTTTCAGGAATGTCATATTTATGTAACAAACGTACCAAATCTCTCTCTCTCTCTTTCTCCATACACCTGGTACCAATACAGTAATGAAGAGAACCACAACGTAATGTCACCTGTTTCTTAGTGCGTCGAACGGATTTTTTTTTTTTTTTTTTTTTTATAAATATTATCACCAACTTACCAATTAACTTACAAATATAAGGTATCGGTACCTAATTAATGAAACTAATGAATACATGTGGTACTCCAAGGATTCGAACCTAGTGGATACTCTCACCGAAATTCAGTGCACTAACATTTAAGTTAATTTTAAGGACCCTCTTCTTCCTCATGTGTAGCCCCCTTCGTTTTGAAATTTTAAGACGTTCGCCTCACTATGCTAGCGATTAAGACCTTTCGTTCTAGTTAGTTGTCGATATTATCCTGGCGAGCGACAGTAAGCCTGCAGTTTATAAGGATTTTTGTCTATGCCTACCGAAAAATACCCAAAATTATGTCTTGGGGCTATTTTTAAGAGAACATTGGATTGTCTCACTTGGGTTCGATATAGATTCAAATGGGTGTACAGGTATTATGGCTCAAGACTGTACTACCCCCTCCCTAGCTTGAATGTGTACAATGCAACACATAGCCTATATTGGAATGTAGTGTTGTACACAGAATTACAATGCCAGTATGTCATGTTGTAACGCAAGGCTTTCCTAATGTGTTGTTGTTGTTGTTGTTGTTGTTGTTTTTGGTGGTGGTGGTGGTGGTGTTTTAGTTTGTTGTTGTTTTTGGTGGTGGTGGTGGTGGTGTTTTAGTTTGTTATTGTTGTTGTTTTTGGTGGTGGTGGTGGTGGTGTTTTAGTTTGTTATTGTTGTTGTTTTTGGTGGTGGTGGTGGTGTTTTAGTTTGGTGGTGGTGGTGGTGTTTTAGGAGTTTTTTTGTGTATTTGGTTGTTTGTTTGTTTGGGTGGTGGTGGGGGTGTTTTTATTTTGTTTGTGGTGGTGTTGGTGTTTTAGTTTGGTTATAAGTTGTATTGTTGTTTGGTGGTGGTTGGTGGTGGTGTTTTAAGTTTGTGTGATTTGTTGTTGTTTTTTTGGTGGTGGTGGTGGTGGGTTGTTAGTTTTTGGTGGTGGTGGTGGTGTTTATGGGGGTTTGTTTTATTTGTTGTTGTTTGTTGGTGGTGGTGTGTGGTGGTTGTTTTTAGTTTTGTTATTGTTGTTGTTTTTGGTGGTGGTGGTGGTGTTTTAGTTTGTTATTGTTGTTGTTTTTGGTGGTGGTGGTGGTGGTGTTTTAGTTTGTTGTTGTTTTTGGTGGTGGTGGTGGTGGTGGTGGTGTTTTAGTTTGTTATTGTTGTTGTTTTTGGTGGTGGTGGTGGTGTTTTAGTTTGTTGTTGTTTTTGGTGGTGGTGGTGGTGATGGTGTTTTAGTTTGTTATTGTTGTTGTTTTTGGTGGTGGAGGTGATGGCGTTTTTGTTGTTGGAGGTGGTGATGTTGTTTGTTTGTTGTTATATTATTGTTGTTGTTGTTGTCCTTAATATGTAAACAATGTAATACAGTACTGGTATGTCTCGTACAATGTAACATAATTTATGACGTAGGTCATGTGGTAAGGCAAGGATTTCCTAATGTCGTTGTTGTGACGTCACTCGGAAATGCCAAGTTAACCACTTCTGTCTGTCTGTCTGTCTGTCCCTTTGTTTTGGTTTGGTTTACCGGTATGATGGTTTGTACTGTTTGTTGTGTTCTATT